>PVHX01002025.1:0-181555 GCA_004024805.1 Geosciurus inauris
TTTATTTTATTTTTATGTGGTGCTGAGGATCGAACCCAGTACCTCATGTGTGCAAGGCGAGCTTGTTACCATTGAGCCAAAACCCCAGCCCCTTACATTTCTTACCTTCTTATTTTCATTAACCCAGGACTTCTGGACCCATGGAGTCAGCCTCACCCAGTGCCATATTACATTGCACGTTGGCTGTATCCTGTGGGTGTTCCAGAGGGCGTGGCCTCAGAGATGGGAAGCCTGGGCGTGGCCTTGGAGGTGGGGAGCCTGGGCTCCACCCAGCTGTACCGTTGCTCTGCAAAGAGACCCTGGGCCAGTTGGGTCCCTCAGCAGTGAGCCCCGTGTCCGCGTCCATGAAGGGAGGGCATGTGATGCCCATGTGGCTGGGCTTTGAGAGGCTGCCTGGAACAATGCTGCACAGCGCCTGCTGTGAGCGAGGCACCCCATCATTTTAGTAATGATTATTTTATTGCTTTTTTACACACAATTAAAACTCACTAATTCAGATCTATCAGAAAGGGCAGTCAGTGGCTGGAAAGTCCACATTAAAAAATAATTTAAAAATAATGTGGTTTTATTACTTTAAAATATATTAGTCCATCCAGGGTAATAAAGTGTTGCATAGTGAGCCCTTGGGGGACTTCCGGTAATGAACAAATAAGAACAATTTGAGGTTAGTCTATCAATTATTCGTATGGAAGAGGGTGTCTCAGAAAGTACTTGAAAATGCCTCCAAACAGAATGTTGTCCTCTGTAGATTGTTTCTCCTGCAAACATCGTAATGCTTTTTTATTCAGTCTACAGCTTCTCCCTACATGGAGAACACTCCAGGCGGCTTCAACACAGGACTGACCAGATTTTCACAAATCCTGATGTGGTAGAGAGCAAACAAGACATTTCATGGAGGTAGATCAGGATTTTCTGTTCTTTCCTTTCCTTGGTAGCCTATTTCAGGGGGGCCTAAAGCTCCCAGAGCTGGGACTATTTCCTTCCAAGAGCAAAGAAACTAGAGGAGCTGGGATCCTGGACCCGGACAAACTTAGGTTCAGATTCTGCTCTGGCTCTTGCAAGCTGTGTGACCTTAGGCAAGCTGCTTGCCCTCTCTGAAGCACAATAAAGTGAACATAAAGTGACCTCTCACAGAGATAAAGTGACCTCTCACAGGATTACTATGGGATTAAAATAGGTGATATATTTAAACATATCTGAAATAGGTGACCTGGCACATAGAAAGCCCTCATAGAGTGCAGGTGCCATATCTAGACATGAGTCAGAAAGTCAAGGCATGGTCCCCTCAAATAATTATTTGAGGTGCTGTGTCAGACCTTGGGTGTTAAAAGTTTTCTATAGATAGACTATGATTTCAAGGCAGAAGCCTAGAAATTACTGTCATCGTTATTATTAGCAACAAAATTGACAAGAGCTGTTCAGCTCCTCTCAAAATTCTGCTGAAACCGTTTACACTTGAGGACAGTCATGCAGAGGCCATGGCGTCTGCCTGCCCCTCCAGGCATTCCCAGCCCGTGTTGGTTCAGCATCAGAGAGCTGCAGGCCCAGGAGTGGCTGAGCCCCTGGGAGAGACCTTCCTTTCATGAAGCAAGGTTTAGGTTAAGCCCCTGATTCCACCGCACAGCAGGACTGGGAGCCACTGACCAAGGGGACTTCCTGGGAGGCCCCCGGGTATCATGTCAGCCTGCTCTTATTAAGTACGCAACTCAGGGCAGGGGCTGAGCCTTGTGGTCACCTTACTCTATCCTGACTACATCCAGGTGAGGTCAGTCCACTGAGTCTCAAAAAGAAGGATGACTTAAGGTCACTGAGCTGGTGTGAGGGCAGCATTTCAGCCTCCAAGGGACCCTCTTTCCCATCATGTCTTGGAGGGCACAGGAGCTCCAGCCCTTCCCAGCACCCCCAGGTGAAGTATTGTCACCCTCCTCTGAGCACCCCAACAACTCACCATCCACTCTCTTAGAGGTCCCTTTCCAACTTCCTTGAATGTCATTCAGGCTTTTGTATGTCGTAGCTCCCCAGAGGACAGGCCACGGGTCTTGCCTGACTTTATTACCACGTAATGCCCAGCACAAGGCCTGGCCCTAAAATAAGCATGCAAGACAAATTTGTTACATGAAAAAGTAAAAATTTCCCACAGGGCCTTGGGAGATACTTTAGTACCCATTAGGCTCTGCCAGATGACCCCCCTGTAAACAGCTATCTGATAGAGAAAGGAGGGACTGCTCAGAGCTGGGCATCCCAGGACTGCTGACTTCCCTGGTTCTCCCCAGCCTCAGGGTCATGCCCCCAGGAAAGTAGGGAACATAGCTGTGGAAGTGGATCTTGAACAGCTGAACATTGTTGGCTTGAACCAGCTGAAGAGTATCTCCGCTCCTTGCAGCCTTGACAGACCCCAGCTTGGAAGGAGGGTGCCATGGTAACTGACTTCCCCAGCCCCACCTCCTGGACTCCTGTCCACAGACCCAGCCAGAGGGGGTATAGATGCCATGCTCAATGGTTTAGCTCACCCCGTTTCCACACAACAAAATGATCTGTAAAAATCATGAAACAAAATGAGTAACAGTCATAAAAGTGTACTGGAGATGCCCTGTGGCATTTTTCCAAGAATTTTATCAACATGTGATTTTAGACAGTACATATTTTTAACTATAACCAGACATTGTTTCAGTTTCCTTCTCTTTTGCTCTTTTCATTTTTTATTGTTGAGCTCTGCTGAAGTCATGTCATTCCGGGTTGGTACAAGAACCCAGTTTGAAATTTCTTTAAAAATTCAGAATAACTATGAATAAGCTGCTGGTTTCACAAGAATGTAAGACTCTGCAAGCTACTCCAAGTTCCTCCAGAACAAAAAAGGACAAGTATTTATGTATGGATTTTATATACATCTATCAGTTTGAACTTTGATCCTTTGGTTACAGTCTAATATAATAGTAATTTATGTAAATAGTTATCTGCTGACCAATAAGAGACTTTTAATGACCCCAAAACTTCAGCAAAAGTACCAGGTGTTGATAAATCCATTGTCTGGATTTTGTTCTGTCATTTATTTTTTTATTTATTCACTTACTTAGTTATTTCTGGTACCGGGGATTGAACCCAGGGGTGCTTAACCACTGAGCCACGTCCCCAGCCCCTTTTTTATATTTTATTTAGAGACGGGGTCTCACTGAGTTGCTTAGGGCCTCACTAATTTGCTGAGGGTGGCTTTGAATTCACGATCCTCCTGCCTCAGCCTCCCTAGTTGCTGGAATTATAGGCATGCGCCACCACACCCAGCTTGTTCTGTCATTTTGAAACAACTTAAAAATGGTTTTCAATTTTAAAAAGCACTATTAAAATTTAGTAGAATATTTCAAACAAGAACTAAAGACACTTAAACAAATAGATGCCCTCTGGCTCACACTGTTCCACAGTGTTAAGTTTTAAACAAAAGTCAACCCCAGCAGTGACCTAGCATGAGTTCCTGACTGGGTCAGTTACGTCCGCTTCTTTCATCTTTGCAAGCCCTGTGCTCTCACTGTTTGTTTTAAATTCACTTTTAAAATGCAAGAACATGTGGCACAAGATTGCAGACACAACTAGGCTTGGAAAGAGCATTTTGGGTCTGTACCCTTCCCGACCTCTAGGTTCAGCTCTGCCTGTAAAGTGACTCTTCCAATGAACTCAGGTGGTGGTGCTAGGTTCCAGCAGCCAGCTCTCAGGCCAGGCGTCCTCAAAGTAACTTCCATACAATAAAACACTTACTGAAGGATAAGTCATAAAACTGCCCCAACGTGAAGCTGATAAGCTTATTATTATTATTATTAGCACCATCGTGATTATCATTCAACTCCACAGTACTGCAACAGTGTTTACAAGACCAAGGAAAGATTTTTCACAAGGAACATTTTCCCACTGACCTGTTTTACAATCACCAGTGTGCCGTGGCAATGGAAGTGGACAAATTTTAGTCAAACGTATTGTTTTGTTAAATCCCTCTGCACCAGCTCATGGCCTGGAGCAGGGAGGATCCTCCCCGCCACCCAAGCTTAGCACATCATCAAGATACACTCAGGAAGCCCACAAAGGTGTCTTTCAAAGCTGGGTAACAGGAAATGCCATATTTTTTTCCTTCTTCTTGTCAAGCACTGTGCTGGGAGCTTCCAGAATCCTCGGTTCTCCTCACCCACAGAAGCTCCACGACATAGGCTTTATCATGCTCTTCTGCAGACCAAGAGACTTTGCTCAGGGATGTTAAAGCACCATCCCAAGGTCTCACAGGAAGAAGCAGCAGAGACAGAAGGCAATGAAATGCAAGGCTATGACATTCCATTGGTATCCCTATTGTGTCCAGTCTAGCCTCTCAGCAGACATGGCCATCCCCAGCCTGACAGGCATCAGCCACCACCAGACTTTCCATCACAGTGCCCTTGGGATACAGAAAACACCATACGCCCAGCAAAGCTTCTAGGGGTCACTCCATAGAGCCCGGCTCTCCCACAGACACTGCGCAGCCAGTCTTCCAGTTCCACGAACATCCAAGCTGCCAAGCTTTGCTCTGGACAGTCACAGTGGCAACCAGTGGGAGGTGAGTCCCAGCTGGGCAGCTGAATTAGTCAGCAAATACTGAGCAAGCATTGTGCTAGGAACTGCCAGGGAGATTGAGTTTTTAACTATTTTTAATATAAATACCCTAAAAGAAGGGGAAGGAATATTTATGAGACCCTATTTCTTCCCCATCCTAGAAGCCATAAGATAGGCAAAATGGTGTAGCTCCATATGCAGCATTTTGGAGCCAGAGACTCCGGAGTTCGAATCTCAGCTATGAGGCATTCTGCAAACCAGACCTCTCCCTAAGCTTCCCTTTATAGCATCAGAATGCTAATGCTTACCCCTGTCCACCACAGAGGGTTCTTTAAGGATAAAATGAGCTAATGTATAACAAAGAGCTTTGTTGACTGTGCAAATGTTAGGTTGTTCTTTCAATAAACATTTATTAAGCATGCGCTCTGAGCCAAACCCTGAGTTAGGCATTAGGGCCTCTTAGATGCAAATGTCCTGTGATCACGCTTCTTGGTTTGGGGGGGTTGTTTTTTTGTGGGGGGGGTATTGTTTTAAGGCGAAAGTCACATAAAATTAACCATTCTAAATTGAACAACTCTGTGACAGTGTAGTCACTGCATCACACCTATCAAGTTCCAGAACATTTTCATCATCCCCAAAGAAAAGCCTGCACCATCAACCATCACCTTCTTTTTAGGAAACTTTTCCCTTGCTCTCTTTGGTCCTTCTCAGGCTTTGGCCCCAGGGGCTTGATAACATCCTGACGTTCTCCTGGTCACCTGGAACTCCAAGCCAATCCCTGGATCCATCCTTGAGCTTCATAAGTTGAAACCCAGACTCCTTTGCCAGCTCCGGGGAAGCCAGAGCCCCAAGCCTGCCGTTTTTAATTACACCAGGGCTGGATGAGCAGGTAATCGCTGTGCATTTCAGTAAATTACCTCTCATAAAGGGGCTATCATGTTTGCTCGTGTGCCCTTCTTTCCTGGAATCAGCTCCCTGTTTGCCAACATCCTATCTTCCCAGCATCCTGTGCGCGCTTGGCGAATGTCCTCCTTGACAAGCTGGGGACAGTCAGGTGGTGGGGGGGACTATGTTTGGGCAAATATTGGACTTGGCCACACTTGCTGTCCATATCAGGAACCCAATTGGTGTTATTGATTGACAGATTCAGGGACCAACTGTTTAGAAAGCAGAGCCCCCTCGGATTGGACTAGGTGTTTCGGCAAACAGCCCTAATACTGGGCAAACAGGCCTGTTGGAAGAAGTGCCTGGCATGTTAGCAGAGCAAACCAAGCGCTGAGCAAACAGCTTAAAAGAATGTGGCCACCTCCACGTAACCTCAACCGAGGTATTGATCCCACTGGAGGCAGGAGAGGGGCTGAGTGGGGAACAGAGAGATACAAACCCCGGCAGAATGTAAATGTTATCTTTAAGCTGCGGCTGTCAGGGCCCTAATGGGCATCTGTTTGGAATTTGTCTTCTTGCAAATCTTTAAATCCAGGTCAGGGCCAGGCACAGAATTTAATAACAACTTTTCAGAGAGAAGGGGGCTTGGGACTGATTTCATTCCTCATAAGCCCAACTGGGACTTAACCGTTTTTCTTGGCAGCAGCTGCCAGGCAAGGAAAGCGCCTGGGTGCACATCCCACCCTAGGAAGAGGAAAATCTGAGCATTGGTCAGAAGGTTGCAGCAGAAGAGGAGGAATTCCAGAAATAAAGGGGCTTTCTCTCATCTCTGATCTGTCCAGGCATGAAGCTGGTCGGGTGGAAAGAACCCCAGATTCAGAGCCAGGAAACCTGGGCCTTGCCCCAGCCGTGGTCTCTGAATGGCTGGAACTTCCGTCTGTACCTCCCTGAGACTCAGCCTCCCTCATACCCGCCCCCCCAAAAAAAATTGAATGAGAAATATTGCCTTCAGTGTCTCCATGACTGGATGCCATTACTGGTCCACAATTTTTCCCTGAAAAAAGCCAAGGAAAGGATAAGATCCACTACCACCCCCTTCCCCAGCCCTGGTCTGGTGCCCTGGTTGCAGTGGTGGAGTCTGGCATGGGAAGCAGGACCTGCAGCCATCTACCCCAAGAAAGGAGACTACTCACACCAAGTCCTGGTCCACTCAGAGGACTGACTCCTATCTTTATCCAAGGCATGAGCAGTGTGGTGACCCCAGGGTATTACCTGGCACTTTAAAAATCCTTTAAGCCATCTCTGCCTTTGAAACTGCTCTCATGATGATAAGAATCAGAGATGGCTATGGCTCAGAGAAGGGGACATTCAATGTGATGGCTCTAAAGAGGGGCTTAACAGAAGAATGCCCCAAGTGGTTAAGAGTTTGAGCTTTGGAGTCAAGTGCCTGGGGCAGAATCCCAGCTCTGCCATTGGCTGTGTGACTGTGAGCAAGTTACCTAACTTCTCTGAAGCTCAACACTCTTCCTATAAGATGGAAATAATAACACTTTCCCAAAGTGGTTGTTGTATGTGTTGGTTTCTCAGTGCAGGGCTTTTCTCAGGGTAAGCCCTCGGTAAATGGTAGAGATGTGAGCAGGACAGGCCCTAGTGAGAACAAGCTGTCATTGCCAATATGTGATGGTAGGGGACACTCTTGCTCACAAGGGCGCTCACCAGCCTTCCCTAGAAAACCTCCTGTCAGGTTTCACTATGTAAGTAGAGAAATGCAGTTTCTAAGTGCAGCCTGCAAGACCTTCCAGATTGGCTCCCCTGACAGATGGACCATCCCAAGACTGCCTCCTCCTGCACCGCAGCCCTGCCCAAGTTCCCCATCTATGGACCCATCTATGGAGATGGACCCATCTATGACCATCTGCTTGTGGACGGGGCAGTGGGGCAGTGGAAGCCCAGAGAAAGGAAAGGTCGCCCAAGGTCACAGAGAGTCAGCGGCTAGGCGACTGCTTTTTTTTTTTTTTAATATTTATTTATTTATTTATTTTTAGTTGTTTTTAATATCTTTATTTTTACATGGTGCTGAGGATCGAACCCAGTGCCTCACGCATGCTAGGCGAGCATGCTACCACTGCGCCACAATCCCAGCCCCGCTAGGCGACTGCTTTTAACAATAAGGAAATGGGTGATCAGCCTGAGTCTTCTATGCAAAACCACTGTGTTTATCTGGGAGAAGTTAAGGCTTGCCTCAAAAGCAAAATGGATGGGGCTCGACCCAGCTCCCCTCCCCAAAGTGTTATTAATCAGGTGTTCTCTGCAGCAGTTAGGAGTAGTAAATTGCGCCTGTGTGAACATCCTCTCAATCTACTCACTCTCACTGGAAATATCTACTTCAACTAAGGTCGTCTCAAAGTCAGTTGTTTGGGGAACAAGAGAGTAAACACAGGGTAGTTTACGACTTGGTTAGGTAGGGATAACTGTGTTCCTCAAATCTGCATGGACCAAACATCCGGGTAAGAAGGAAAATGGACCTGGAGCATGCATTATGGAGGATGCCTCCTAAGGTGAAGTCTCTTGGCCAAGGTCATACACAGCAAGAGCAGCCCCCCTGCCTTCCTGCTTCCCAGGCCCAGGGCCTTCGACAAGGCCTACCCTACGAGGCCCCCTGGAGCTCAGGCACAGGCCCCGAGGGTCTAGGTCCCATGGACCCCAGCTTTCCCTCCTTCCCACTCTCCTCTCAGCTCTGAGGGACAGGCACCTGAGGCTCGTTGCCATAAACCAGGAAGAAATCTGTTACATATAACCACTGCTGCTTCCAAGGGTCAAGGAAGGACGTCCTCACATCCCTGGGGGCAAGAAAATAGGCCATGGGCTTACCACATGACCTTCTCTAATTTTCTGAGGGTTCCAGAGTCTACCCTCACTTCAGATGGACAAAGTTGTCCTTTCTTGGCAGAGAGGATGCTGAGCTGCTCTGCAGACCCAGGGGGTAGTATCTGGTTCAGACAGGAGTAGATGCCCCAGCCATTGAACCAAACATCCCTCAGTGGAAGACCTGGGAGCTAGAAGCCCAGAGAGCAAGTGCGTACTTGGTAAGGGGGTCCTGAGTGGTTCTGCCCTGGCCTGGAGTAAGACATAGGAAGCTTGCTCCAATTGGATCTCCAAGCCCACTCTAATTCATTGTGAACCTAGGGAATCCCAGAAATCCTTTATCCAGTACCTGCTTTGCCCCTCCTGTAGAGAACACCACTTGGAAAGCCTAAGTCACCTAGGCAGTGACAGGACTGGACCTAGTCCTGCTGCTCATCTGTGTCCCAGCACATGCCACAATCCAGCTTCTGAAACTCAGTTCCTTGACACAGAAAGAGCCATTCCCTCCCACATTTCCATTTTCTCAGCCAGTCTCCACCTTCACAATTACCAGCTGTCTATAGGAAATACAATTACCAGAGTCCCCTGGTAGAAAGGGTTAATTATCACAAGGCAGGAGAACAGGGAGTGATTGCGGTTGGACCCCATCTACCTGGATACATAGTAACTAGCGCTGTTGGTAAAACACTAGGTTAGAGCTGGTTTCACTTGAGAGGCGTCTGCTGGGGAATGACGAAGCTGATGTGAGCCATGCAGGAGCAGCAGCTGCAGCAAACACTGATGAATCACTGAGAAGGTGGAGAGATGCTGAGAATGCTCAATGAGCCATCCACCCTGCAACTGCCTCTCCACAGCTCTGTCCAGATCCTGCCCAAGGTGTTAAAATCAGAGTCCTCCCCAGAACCACTGGACTCGCCATGCAAACTCCAAATATCTTCAGAACTTCGAACTGAAAAAAAGTAAAACAATAAGCCGGAAACCAGGACCAGCTTCCTGGGTGCACAGGTCGTGCAGCTGGATGCCTTAGCGCCCCCGCTTGATTTAACGCTCTCCTATCAGCCTCCTGAACTGAGTAATTTTTGAACTGTGAAGACAAGAGCCGGGAGGTGCTCCAGCATTCTTATTTTTCAAATTACATCGCAGGTCTTGTGCCAAACTGCTAAAGAAAAGCAAAACAAGTAAGACTGCTAGAAAGGGAAGCTCAGGAATCTGCCCACCATGCCCCTTTTGCCCTTGCTTGAGTCAAAATGTCCTCTATCTTAAAAATTCTGAGCCAAAGAAAATCAGGGATGCAGTTGTTTTTTGTTTGTGTGTTTGTTTTTTGGGGTTTTTTTTTTTTTTTTTTTTGGTACCAGGGATTGAACTCAGGGGCACTGGACCACTGAGCCACATCCCCAGTCCTATTTTGTGTTTTATGTAGAGACAGGGTCTCACTTAGTTGCTTAACGCCTCACCGTTGCTGAGGCTGGCTTTGAACTCCCGATTCTCCTGTCTCAGCCTCCCTAAGTGCTGGGATTACAGGCGTGCACCACCACGCTGGGCTTGTGTGTTCGTTTTTTAAGAAAGGGTTTTGTTACCTTTGAAATTCTGACCCTGTCCTCTAAGCAAGTCCCTCTCCTCCCTGACCACACTGATGGAAAACCCTTTTCTCACCTGCTGCCCCTGTCATTGAAGGCCAAGGTGAAGGGGTTGTGTGAGATAGCAGAGGGGCCTTGTCAGTTTCCTCCTCCATAAAACAAAAGCAAGTGGGATAGGCAAGAGGGACTATATCAACCTTTCCTGGCCTGTTTCTCCGTTGTTCAACTGAGAGATCTTGTCTTAGTCTGTTTTCTGTTGCTATAACAAAATACTCGAGACCAGGTAATTTATTTGGCTCAGAGTTCTGGAGGCTGGGAAGTCCAAAAGCGTGGTGCTGAGATCTGCTGGGCATCTGGCAAGAGCCTTTTACTGCATCATAGCAGGGGGGAGGGCATGGCGTGGGAAGACAGAGCTAGCGTGCCGGCTTTGGTCTAATATTCTCATAAGCCACTAATGCCATCATTGGACCCCTACCCTCATAACCTCGTCTAACCTTAATTATCTCCCAAAGGCTCTGCTTCCAAATACCATGAGCATGTGAATTTGGGGATTAATTTTATGACACAAAAATTTTGTGGGACATATTCAAACCATAGCACATTTCTGTGCCAAAAAAGCATATTTTGAGGCTGGGGACATAGTTCCATGGTAGAGTGTTTGCGTCACAGATGCCAGGCCTTGGATTCTACCCCCAGCACCACAAACAATAACAACAACAAAAAAAGTGAAACTCTGGGTTAAGTAAACTTTCTGAACTCTAGGACTTATAAATCTCTAAGACTGGATTGACAGTAGTTTCCAAGCTTATTCTATTATAGTCGATCTTAACTTCCCACCCTCCCAGGGGAGCCAGGAGGTTGAGGAAACCTGGACTTCAGGGCTTCTCTGGACTCACCCTAACAAGTGTTCACCAGTCATGTTTGTGTAACATTTGCAGAAGTAAGATATGGCTGTATCCATATTCTTTAAAAAAGCTCCTACAATTGTATAAGTTTCGGACCCCACAAAATGTGTACCTATTTGCACATCTGGAGGCCCCAGCCCTGCATTGTGTCAAACATCTTAAAACAAGCCCATTTCCCACATTTAATATAATTTGTAAGTAACTCTGGGAGTTGAGTTGGAGTTGGCATAATGTCATTTGCCTAGTAGAATTTTAATTAAACATTCTTTCATATTGGTTTCGGTCGGTTGCAAGGATTGTTAATTTTGGAGGCAACATGTTTTAAATGTCCATGTGGCAATCATTTCCCTAGGCCCTGAGAAAGCTGTGCTCCCTGAGTATCCGGTCTGCAGGGCATGATGGAGGGAACCCTGCTGCACTCGATCAGCGCCCACACTTTGAGAAACGCCAAGCTCACAGTGCCCGCTGATTATCTACACGATCATTTCCAATTCAGGGGAAATATCTACTTAATGTCGAATTCAGACTAAAGGGAGGCTGGAGTGGTGGGGAGAGTCAAATGTGGACTGCAGAAATTGAACTTTTATTATTTTCAAGAAACAGCAGGTTTCCTTGAAATAGGTTAACAAGGTGTTATCTAACAAGACCTTAGGGGGCTGCTTTTCCGGTTAGGACAAGATTGTTGTGTAATTAGCTTATCAACTCTGTCCATGTAAATGAAGGCTTTTAAAGTCCTTGAAACCAGCTCCTGCTCTTAAGTAATTTAACTGTTTCCTCTTGATGCTCTTCATTTTCTCCAGCTTGGACACTTCCTTAATTAAGCATTTATGGAAGTCCATCTTCTGCCAAGCGTTGTGCCTAGGGATTGAAATATGAATGAGACCCAGTCCCTACTCTCTACCCATGTCTAATCACGGGTCAGCAAACTTTTTCTGCAAAGGGCCAGGTAGTAAACACTTTCAGCTCAGGCGACCATCTCTATTGCAGTAACCTGACTCTGCCCTTCTAAACACAAAAAGCAGCCACAGACGATGTACGCGCGAATGAGCGTGGCCATGTTCCAGTAAAACTTTATCTGCAAAAATTACATGGCTCATAGTTTGCTGAGCCCTGATCTAATGAGAGTGAATTGCCTGTGGGAAGATACAAACCTAATTCTGTACAATCAAGGGTGTGCTAGCCCAGTGCTGTGTTGCAGAGAGGAAGAAGTCATTGATGCCCAAGGAGGACAGAAGCTTCCTGGAAGAGGTCTCTGAGCACATGGAGCCACTACCTCTTGGTTCAGGCCTTTGTTGTTCCCCAGTTGTTCTTACCTAGTTTTCCTTCCCAGAGAGGCTAAGGACCTCTGCAATCTGGAGTTTTCTTGTGTGTGCGTCTGTGTGTGTATGTATTTTCACATGTGCATTTTTAAGAAAAATTTTGTTGGTACTTTATGCATAATAGTGGGGCATATTCACACAGGCACATAGAATAATTTGATCAATCTCACTTCCTGTATCTTCGTTCTCCCTCCCCCAATCTCCTTCCTTTACTCTATTAGTCCTCCTTCTATTTTTGTTATTATTATTTTAATCAGTGCATTATTATCATACCCAAAAGCTGTATTCATTGTGGCCTCTTTGTACCTGGGCATAGCTTGCTTTGGTAGATTTCATTCCCCAGTACTTTGGCCTGGGTCTCGTATCATTCGTGGGGCCTCGCTAAAATGTGTACTGATGTCCTGCCTGCAAAATCAGATTCTGAGTCAGTATCCTGTGAAATAAGGTTGGTGTTGTAAGAGCAAAAATGACCCGGGCCTCCTCAGGCTTCAGATAACCATTTCTCGTTTGGAAACCACCGTGGTACTTTTTGAGGAGAGCGGGACAATGTAATCTCCTCCTGCAGGCAACCTCTCTGCTCACTCCTTTATTGTCCTTTGAGCACTTCCGCTTTGCATTTTCAATATCCAAATGCCATTTAGTTTATTGTGGTTTGTTTGCTCAGGGCTGGGCAAATAAAAGAACAAAGGAGGTTGGGAGCGTCACCAGCCAGTGCTATCTCACCCTCACGGGGGCTTAGCAGCCTGCAGCACCCATCCCCTGAACAAGCTGGGGCCAGGCTGCTCAAGGTGCTGGGCCGTAAAGACCAGGCAGGAGACTCGGCACTTTCTGAAAGGACTCCTGATAGCGTATCTCCATCTCCATCAGGAATTAGACACCTGGCAGCAGAGCAAACAATAATAACAGCAGGTCAATGGTAAGTAATTCCTCACCCAGGGAAATGCATGGAGGGGTGACAACGAGACCTGGCTAGGGTTGGGCCAGAGGTCACACTAGGAGATGGCTTTAGAGATTTTGCCCCTCCATTGTCTCAACATCCCCCCTTCAAATTCTCCCCCAAATTAATACCCAATCTACCTGTGAGTACAATGGGTGGCTATGCCACCTGGCAAGTCTCACCCCGATTGCCTTCTCTGGGGACAATCTGCCACTCCTCCTGTCCATCTCTCCCTATGGTGCACCAGGAGGACAATGCTCATGAATCTCCCCAGCATGTGTATGACTCCCCAGGAAGCTAGAGGGGGACAGATCAGAGAATGCTATATCCAAGATATGACTCTTCTCCGCACATAAAATGCAGTCAGCTCACTGCACGGTGGCACACACCTGTAATCCCAGCACTTTGGGAGGCTGAGGCAGGAAGATCTAGAGTTTCAAAGCCAGCCTCAGCGACGGCAAGGCACTCAACAACTCAGTGAGACCCTGTCTCTACATAAAACACAAAATAGGGCTGGGGATGTGGCTCAGTGGTCGAGTGCCCCTGAGTTCAATCCCTGGTACCACAAAATAAATAAATCAAGAAAATTTAGTTAGTACCTGCTCCCCCACCCCCACCCTGCACCAGACCCTAGAACTCCTTCACACTGTTTTCTGACTCCTAGGATAGATACCAGGTGCACGACTCCTAGGAACACACCTTCCCAACTGGGTCGCTGAGGCTTCCTGTGTGAAGGCCCCAGTTGCTGACCTACATGCGTCACAACCAACAGAGAACCTTCCTCTTAGGCTGGACCAAAGAAACAAAGG
The DNA here is from genome assembly GCA_004024805.1 of Geosciurus inauris. Classification (NCBI taxonomy): domain Eukaryota; kingdom Metazoa; phylum Chordata; class Mammalia; order Rodentia; family Sciuridae; genus Geosciurus; species Geosciurus inauris. The sequence continues at coordinate 13,864 of PVHX01002025.1, forward strand.
AGGAGGGGGAGGCAGGGTGGAGACAGAATAGGTGCCCTATTCCCAGCCCCCAAGAATTTCTTTTTGAACTCTTATCCTCTGTCTTTAAAGAATATTTTTTTAAAAGAAAAATCTTCTAAAAGTGTTCAGTAAAAACCCCTCAGGTGGGATGGCTTCCCACAGTCAGACAACCTGGGGATACGAGATCAACAAAAAGGCAGTTGTCTGGGGCTCCCGGGTGCTGACAGTCCCTCAGCCCTGGCTTCTCATCAAGGAAGGTACAAAAGCCAAGGGATGCCGACTTCCTCACACAGACCCTTCACAGCCCAGACCTGACGTGAGAGAAGGCAGGAAGAGGCAGGGACTTGGCACTAGGCCCACTAGTGGTGGGGCTCTCGGGTGAGCCTCCACTGACCCAGCTGCTCTGAGCCAGACCTGTGTTGTCCCCCAGTCCTCATGTGCTCCCTAGGTACGCGATAGCCTGACTGCAGAGAAGGACCCTGGTGACAGGGAGCTCCTAGGCCATCCCACGAGAAAATGGCTGTGCTGGAAGTCAGCCTAGGCCTGATTTAAAGCCTAGATCTCTCTCCTTAGAAATCTGAAGCTATGAGTAATACGTATTCTGAAAGGGAGACGTTCAGACGTAGGAGAGAGAGGAGTCTCACTCCGTCCGCTGGGTAAGTGGTGGTGTCCTGACCCATTCCAGGGAGAACCTCTTTCTGGACCCCACTTCTCCACTCACACCCTTGGTTTGGCCAGAAATCACAGCCTTAGCACTCAGGACCCTCTCCCACTTCTTGAGAAGCCAAAATCAAACCTAGAGGCTTTCTCAGCAAAGGCTGGTGACAGAGCAGAGGGGGCACACTGAATGTCCAGAGGTACCCCATCCCTGTATCTCCTTTCCATCGCTGAGCTTCTGGGCTCACAGTCACACCCCGACTTTTCCTAGAGTAAGCTAGCAGCCGACCCAAACTCTGAGCAACCATCCATGTGACTGGCAGCCTCCCCAGTCTCCTCCTGTCTCCTGTACTCTCTGAGACCCGCTTCCGGGCTACAAGCTGCTCTTGGTTTCACAAGGCTCACCTGGGCTGAGGAGGCACTGCCCTGGGGACCAAGATGTCTGCATCCGCTAATTCTTCCTCATTGTTTCTGCACCCAGGCTTGTTTCTCAAAGAGGAGCTAGTGAGTCCCCAGCTCTCTTCCTGCAGAGGGCTATGGGCAGGCTCCTGAGCCCCTGGGAACACACTCCCCTGCAAGCTGTGGCTCGGGGCTGCCTCTTCCAGGAAGCCGTCCCCGGCCACCCTCACTCTCCTAAGCCCCTCTCAGAACTCCTACCCTGCTTTCAGGCAGGCTCTCACAACACCACATATAATAATACCCTGCCTGATCCACAGGCTCATTATTCCACATGTGCTCATTACCCGCAGTGTGAGCTGGCCAGCTGCAAACCAGCCCTGCCCCCTAAGCCCCTACGTGCATTGCACCATAGTAGACAGACAGCAGGTGCCTAATAAATACTTGCTGATATACATTCCAAGAATGAAAAAAGGTCTAAGCCCAGCTTCTGCCTTTTTTAAAATAAGACACAAGCATAATAATAACCAACACCTGTAAGGCATCATTTATTTGGCAAAGAATTGCTATGTTCATTGTCTCAACTAATCAGCAACCCAGGCAGTGGGTAGAATTCCTCCCACAATGCAGATGTGGAAACTGAGGCCCAGTGAGAGTTAGTGAGTTGCCTGAGAGCACAACTACTCAGTGACCAAGTCATGAATTGAGCCCAGGCCTTGTGACACTGAGCCCATTATGTTTTTCTATCACATGGGACTGTGAGGCTTCAGAGCCCACACAGGTTTCAAAGGGTGACTGCTTTTTTGGGGGGGATGGGTACCGAGGATTGAACTCAGGGGCACTCAACCAATGAGCCACATCCCAGCCCTTTTTTGTATTTTATTTAGAGACAGGGTCTCACTGAGTTGCTTAGTGCTTTTGCTGAGGCTGGCTTTGAACTCATGATCCTCCTGCCTCAGCCTCCCAAGCGGCTGGGGTTATAGCCATGTGCCACCGTGCCCAGCCGTGAAATGTGGCCATCAAGAAATAAGCAGCTTAGCCGGGCGTGGTGGCTCACGCTTGTAATCCCAGTACTTTGGGAGGCTGAGACAGGAGAATTGCGAGTTCAAAGCCAGCCTCAGCAACGGCAAGGCACTAAGCAACTCAGTGAGCCCCTGTCTCTACATAAAACACAAAAATAGGGCTAGGGATGTGGCTCAGTGGTCGAGTACCCCTGAATTCAATCCCCAGTACCAAAAAAAAGAAATAAGCAGCTTGTTGACACCAGATGCATGGACCATAAAGCAGGTTTGCACCAGACCTCAAAGAAACAATGGAAAAATGGACTGGCAGGAAGAAGGAGAGGCACAGGGAATGCTGGAGTCAGGGTGCAGAGGGGAGCAAGCCGAAGGCATCTGCAGGCACCATCACGTGGCTAACCTGGGAAAAGGAGAAGATTCAAGAAAAAGGCAATGCCTGAGGGAGGAAGACAGCACCAAGCTACAAGGGTGCCTTGAATCCCAACCCAGGAGTGTGACCAACATGAGCAAAGAAGGAGGATGAGGGATGCTTGCAAAACAGCGCCTCCATGGGACTCATCGAAGGACCAGGTGGAGGGAGGGGTGAGTAAAAATAAGTCAAGGTCATTCCAAGCCCCAAGCCTGAGAGATTGCTAAAATGTAGGTGTCACTAACCAACATGGGGGTGGCAAAAACTGCCACTGATTTTGACTGGGAAGGAAACAGGCAGTATCACACAATGTCAAATTTAATAATATCCTGTCGCCATGCACTATCTCATTATTCCACACATGTTCATTATCTCCCCAGATTGTGTGTTAGCTGGCTTGGGAAACTCTGTCTTCTCTTTTAGCCTCTACAGCTTCTCCTGCAGGGCCGAGCACACAACAGGAGCCCAACACATAGCAATGGATATCAATTTCAAGAACATAAAACGGCCCTGAACCCCATAGTCCAAGGAGGAGCGCTTCAGAGAGACAGTTATCAAGTCAGTGTTGTCCTAAAAGCACTGTATGGCAGCAACCAGAGGCATCTGACAATCCACCAAAGAAACGCCACCCACGAGGTGACGATCACCCCATCACTCAGGGTATTGAAGAAGAAACTAGACAACCAACTAGCAGAGGCTCTGAGGAAGGAGTCCCTGCATCGGGAGCAAGAAGCTCTCCACAGCCCCCACCGTCTCTCAGACGCTATGGTTCAAAAATGTGTGAATTTGATCTGCTTCATTGGCATGTCCCATTCAGAAATAGCCAGACTGACTTAAAAAAGAAATCTCCATGCCTCTTTCTATTTCTTTCAAACCCTTTAAATGTCAAGTTCCAGACCACTGCTCTGCCTTGCCGGGTGGCTGGATACCAAGCCCATGAGTGCCGGGTTTAGAATAGTGCCTGGCGTGGCCGGAGGAGGAGTCTGACTTCATGCATTCCTAATGCACGTCTATTTTTACAGCCACGAGACACGTTGCCTTCCCTCGCTGTTCACATCAATATCACACAGGGACGCTGACACAGGGCCATCTGTCCTCGCAGACGCGTTCTTTGGGGAGGGGAAGCAGAGAGAACGGGAGGGGAATAGATATGCATTTTCATTCTAAGTCTGAAAATTGACTTGGGATATGATGGCTCCCAGGCTTGAGCTGGCCAGAGATGCCTTATGCCAATCCCAGGGGGGAGTGGGTGTCTTGTTACTTCACCTGCTTCTGAAGTTTAGCCCAGATGGTTAGTCCACCAGGCACTCACTCATTCGCTCACCCACTCCACTCATTTACCTGTGACATCTCCTTCAACTACGCTTGCTCCTTCTGGAGGCCACGACCCACCAAGCAAGAAGACAAAGACATGCTGGTAGGGAGGGACAGGATCCAGTGAAGTTCAGATGAAGCAGTCCTTTCTGAGCACCCATGGTGTGTCCAGGACTGTAACCAAGCAAGTGCTGTCAGATAGAGTTTTCCCCTGAGATGAGTGCCTTGTTTGAGACAGAACATGAGTCCAGACCCGAGCCAACAGGGGACGGATTTCTTGCATGCTGGAACAAAAACAGTGCCACAGGGGCCATGGAGGCTGTGGTCAGTATGGCTGTGACGCCAGGATCTGGCCTGAGCCAACCCTTCTGGGAGAGTCTCACGCTGTGGGGAGGAGCCCCAGGAATGATTCTAAAGAACAGCCTTGCAGGGAGCCCCCAACATGGTGAATGATAGGGACTCTGGTTGCCAGAGTCTTTGGGGACCTGCTGTGCTTTTCCATCTCCTTCCTCTGACAACACATCCACTTTTCCTTTAATACACTGCTGCTGCCTCTGGTTGCCCTGTGGGGCCTGTCAATCAGTTGACTGTACCCTCCCTTGGTAATAGTACAGTGCCGGGCCAACCAATCAGAATGCCTCTCTGAAGGGGACTACAGTGATTAATTCAGGGAGGCATCAACATCCTGGTATGGTCAATTAGAGCCTAAGATTCTGCTGTCAGAGCCAAAAATCAGCCTCTCTTAATTGTTACTGTTAAGTTGAGAGAGTATGAGTGTCATGGTTTGGATCTTACATGTCCCCCAAAGGTTCATGTGTTCAAAGCCTGGTCCCCAGCTGATAGTGCTATTAGGAGGTGGTAGACACTTTAGGAGGTAGAGCCTAGTTTGGGGAAGTTAAGTTACTGGGGCCACAACCTCGAAGGTTTATTGGCTGGCTTTGCTCTATTATGTGCTCCCAGCCCCATGGTGTTCCTTCTGCCTTGCCACAGGCTCAAAGGATTGGACCCAAGTGAACATGGACTAAAACTTCTGAAACTGTGATATTGATGTGAAAAGTAAACCTTTCCTCTTTTAAGTTGATCTATCTCAGGTATTTATTTTATTTTAGTTTTTTAGTTGTAGATGGACACCATACCTTTACTTTATTTTTATGTGGTGCTGAGGATCGAACCCAGTGCCTCACACATGCTAGGCAAGCGCTCTACCACTGAGCCACAAACCCAGCTCCTATCTCAGGTATTTTGTCCCAGCAATGGACACACTGCTGATTAACGTCACAGCTGATTAAGACAATGAGTCTAAAACTACCAGTCACCATCTTGCCTACTGTGTGGAAAAGACCTGTTTAAAGACTAAAGCCAGCAGGAGACCATCAAAGTCAAGAAGAAGAGACAGAATGTGGTGACTTCAATTGACCTCTGGTTCCACCACACCTAAGCCATCCCTTATCCCTCTTTCCATCTCATTTGGCTTTAAATTATATGAACAATTTCCTCACTGATGGGCACTTAGAAAACCTTGGTCTGGAGGGGCATTCTAGAGCAGGGTCTCATCACTGTGTTCGCCCTCTGAGAATCTCCACACCCTGAGCTGGGGTGTGAACTGGTGCAGGAGCAGGCCTCAGGTAGCCCTTGTCAGGCTTGAGGGGAGGGTGCTCTGCCAGCAGCTACAGCCAGAAGACCATCTTTTTCAGCTCCTGCTGCTGTCTTCAGCTGACTCAGGCTTGGCTAGAATCCCAGGGCTGCTATACCTCCCAGGCCACTGAAGCATCTTCTGGCCTCAAGTGATGGTCACTTTGTTCCAGCTCTGGGAACAGCCTAGACTGATCCCCTCCTAACACTGGGAAATACCTAGACATTTGGGAGAAAGGGGCCTGAGAGTGACAGGCCAAGGCCAGGAAATCTGAGCATGGGGGCGGGGCTTCAACCCTGCTCTTTGGGCCCTTGCTGGAAGAGGCATTTTTTATGCTCACACTGTGAAGCTGGTCATCCCTGATCTGCTAAATGGCAAGAAAGAGGTCCAGCCTCCAGGCTGATGGATGGATGCAGCTGACACCCACTAAATGCCTTCCTTTCCCATTTCAAAGCAAATTTGGGTTGGGAGAGGGTGAACTGAAACCTCTAGGACATGAAGATGAGACAAGACAGGCATGCTCTGGAGGAGCCCATGACCTCTACTTAGGTGACTCCTTTCTAAACGGAAAGGTCTGAGGCACATTTCTTAAAATCGAATTTGTTTCATTGTGCTAAAACACACGTAAGGTAAAATTTACCATCTTTGGGGCTAGAGTTGTAGCTCAGTGGTAGAGCGCTTACCTAGCACATGTGAGGCATTGAGTTCAATCTTCGGCACCATATATAAGTAAATAAAGTAAAGGTTTTATGTCCATCTATAATTTTTAAAAAATTTTTTGAATAAAATAAAATAGAATTTACTATCTTATCTCTCTGTAAATGTGCATTTCTTTGGCATTGAGTATGCTGTGCTCCGGTCACCACCATCTAGCTCCAGAACTTTTTTATGGTTCCATACTGAAACTTTTTTCTTTTTTTTTTGGTACCAGGGATTGAATTCAGGGGCACTCGACCACTGAGCCACATCCCCAGCCCTATTTTGTGTTTTATGTAGAGACAGGGTCTCACTGAGTTGCTTAGTGCCTCACTGTTGCTGAGGCTGGCTTTGAACTCGCAATCCTCCTGTCTCAGCCTCCCTAAGTGCTGGGATTACAGGCGTGGGCCAGTGTGCCCAGTTCATCCTGAAACTTTTTATTTAATGAAACTGTGTATTCATTACATAACCACTCCCAGCCCTGGTAGCCTCTATCCTACTTCCATGGTCTTGCCTATTCCAGGAACTCCATCTCAGGCATCATTCAATATTTTCCCTTTGTGCCTGGCTTATTTCACTTAGTGTGGTGTTTCTGTGATGCATCCACCCTGCAGCATACATCAGGAGCTCATTCCTTTCAATGGCTAGACTCTATTCCACTGTCTGCTTGACCACATTCTGTTGTCCACTCATTTGCCCATGGACACTTGCACCACTTCCAACTTTGGCTATAGGGAATGATGCTGCTGTGGACATTGAACTGGTATCCATCCATTGGAGTCCCTGCTTTTAGTTCTTCTGTGTACACACCCAGAGCTGGCTGGATGGATCACACAGTGACTCAACGATTCACTTTATGAGGAAATGCTGGGGGGAGGCTGTGAGGGAGAGCGTGAGGGAAAGGGAGAGAGAACAGAAACCCTAGGCTCAGAGACCCCAGTGGGAGCCCTCACGTGGTCTCTTGCTGTGGCTTTGGACCTTGACTTAACTTTCTGTTTGTTGATTGGCAATGTGGGGATAATGCCCCCGCTCAGGTGTGGTGAGGTGGGGTAAGATCTGCTTGGTTTGAATAATTGCTTGGTTTGAATAATTGCTTCTAACAGAAGGGGCCACATTGACTCTAAAGGTTAGTCTCTGGACAAGGGAAGCTGTCCAAGGGTGAAACAGGGCCCCAACCAGCCTGCTCTTCACAAGCCATGTGCCCCAGGAGAGGACTGTGGCCGTTCCTTGTCTATTCCCACACGGCAGCAAAATTGGAGCTTCTCTATTCGAGTCTGACCACCCCCGTCTCTCCCCAACATACTTGGCTCCCTATTTCCCTAGGATAAAGTCCAAACTGTACCATCTTCCAGGGCCTGCAGACCCAACAGCCTCCCAGCCTCTGTGGCTCCCATTAGAGACACCTACTCCTTAAATCCGGTTCTCTAGCCCTCCTGAATTTCTTTTCCTTATTTCAATGCAAAATTCTCTGTATCCCTCCAGTCTTCAAATGAGGAAACTAAAGTTCAGTCAAGATAATACTGTGCCTAAGGTCACATTGCTGGCAAGAGGTGCAGCCAGGTTGGAGCCCAGATCCAGTAAAGTCAAAGTCCATGCTCCTTTGACTCCAGGGTTATAGCGTGCATAAGGCATTAGAGGTGAGGATCCCTGGGGTGTAACCAGCTCTACTCACTCCTGGGTGACCTTGGGAAGTCACTTCCTGAAGAATCTTGGCCCCACACTAGCCTGCAATCATAAAGTATAGTCCTTGGATCCTTCAGGGGGTCACAATGGGAGTATATCATTGCTGTTATTTGGGAGTTGGCTGCTCTTGTCTCCTCTGCCTTCAATGGAAGCTCTGTTGTGCCTTGTGAATAAAACCTGTCACTTGAAGCACAGTTTAAATGGAAAACATCCCCGGCCAGAACATCTCCATTTCCAGTGGCCTAGGATATCAAAGTGGCCCTGGGACCCAGGGATTACTAAAGCACTCCAAACAGACATCCAACTCCAGCAGTTCATTTCCTTAACAAAGATTGGAACAAACAGAGAAACGATACTGTAGGAATCTATTTTACAGAAAAAGATTGAAAAAATAGGAGAAAAAGAATTTCCACAATTGTAATCTGCAAATGGAAGCTCTTTGATCTCCAGGCCAAATGGCAATCACACTTATGTCAGCATTTCATGCTGCAGAGGAGGGGTCAGCTCACACCAGGAGTCACCAGGGTCTTGCTGGCCTCAGCCAAAACCTAGGGTGCTTTGACTTACCATGGAAGTCTCTGGGATTTAGGGTTTAGAACAACCCTTTAGGAATTAGCTGAAAATCCTACTGGGCCACTGGCCCAGGTAATTTTATCCCAATAGTATTCAGTTGGCTCTGATACCAGTCCAGGGCCTTATGCAGAAATGAATCTATAACCTCCTTCCCACTACCCAGATAGAGAAGTGGCCAGACAAAATGTAACCAGCTTCCTTATAGGTTAAAATACATATCGATTCTATGCACATGATCACAAATTGTACAAGCACACTCTATGACTGAGAAACTCCTCTCTAGGTTGTATTAGTCAGCTATTGGTGCACAACAAATTGTTCCAAAATGTAGTGGCTTAAAACAGTAATAAATATCTATTATGTCAGTTGCTTTAGGTCAAGAATTTGGGAACAGTTTACCTAGATGCTCATGATTCTCACAAGCTGTCAGTCAAGACATCAGTTGTGGTTCACTCATACAGACAATGAGTTGATGCTAGCTGTTGACAGGGGGCCCATTTCTCACCACGCGGACTTTTCCATGGGGCTGATTGAGTACCCTCACAATATGGCATCTGCTGTTCCTCAAGTGAGTGATCTAAGAACAAGGAAGGCTATCATCTCATTTATGCCCTGGCTTAGGAAGTCATATCCTTCCTTTCTGTAATATCCTACTAGTTACCTAATCCAGTGCCCCTCAGTGTGGGAGAGCAAGGATTCCAGGAGGGCCGAAGCATCAGGCCATCCTGAAGACTGACATAGGCCTGCAGCCACAGCCATTTTCTCTAGCACCATGAGCTGACATGCAGGGACGCTCAGCACAGCTGAATTCAGAGAAGCAAAGAGTGGAAGGGTCTGCACAGAGAGGGAAAAGTGGAAGAGACCCATGATGAAGTATTGTGCAGCTGGTAAAAGAAAGAGATTCAATGTACATATGGCAATGGATCTTTAAACATGGTGAAAAGGTAAAATACGGAGTGAGTTCCATAGCGCCCCCTCATTGGTATCAATCAAAGATACAGACAGATAAAACACATATTGTAAGAGCATGTACAAACAGTAAGATATGTGTTAAACCTGTTAGAGTAGCTGCTCATGGGGGTGAAAGGGGACTGGAAGACAGGAGTGGGGGCTAGAGGGAAAACTTGAGCAGACAGGGCTTTGGAGAAACCAGTAATAATGGAGTCCCATGACCTGAGATATAAATTAACTCGACCCTCTACACCTGAGGACCCTTGCATTAGGAAACAGACACTTTCCCCTACCTCTGGGTCACGTGGGGTGACCCACCCACTCCACTTCCCCTCTTGCAAAAGTTTGGGCAGTCAGTTGGTTGGTTTTCTTTTACAACCAAACCTATCTCCAACCACTCTTCCTCTAGAATTAGACTCCATTCCCTGCTGGAAGTTGCACGAACTGAATCTGTTCCCTACCCTCTGAATCAGCGCTTCTCTGGTGAACTCTCCCTCAGGGAGGGCTCCACCATCCACCCAACGGTCCATTGAGAAACTGCATTATCATCTGTCCTTCCACCTGTCACTCTGCCAGATCTAAGAGGCCCTATAAACACTAGTTCAAACCATGATCACCCCTCTTTGTAAGTTATAACTTTCTTGTCTGCAAAGTGGATGTATGAATGACACTCGCTTTTGTGTCAACTAAGACACTTCAAGTTGCAAGTACCAAACACGCAAAATAGCTCAAACCCATTCAAGCAAAAACTAACACATGTGAGTGGATCTGGTTTCTATGTCCAGGCTCAGCTGTGCCTCCACCTGGGGCAGTAGTCCCTACCATGGCTCTCAGACAGTCTCTCCTCGCGTGGGCACAAGCTGAGGCAGACACTCCTGGTCTTACATCCTCTTGGCTTTGCGTCCTTCACAGAGAAGTCAGATCTTGTTCCCAAGCACCACTGGCTCTCCTTGGGTCATGTGACCACCCCGGAACCAACCACCAATGCTCTGATTGGCCAGGCCAGAGGCCCACATCACAACTCTACACTGGAGTGTAAAGTCACCTACTAAAAGCACAAGGAATGAGAGGGGACTCTTCCCCACCAGCAGAATCAGGACATGGTGACCAGATGAAGTGCATATGGGTGTCTGACCAGGCTGACAATCACAGCCACCTCAGGGGTGCAGTGAGATGACTTGCCTGGCACGCAGACTGTTCCTGGTGGATGTAGAGATACCAGCACCTGCAACTCCTTCACTGACTTTTGTGTTTTGGAGCACGTTGATATTTTTGAAAGCTAGAAATTCTAAATATTAGCAGCACAAATAAAAACAAAGCTTTATAGTCCTTAGAGTTCTTAGCAATAGCAGATCACAGCTGGGGGTACCACTCACAATTGTCTTTTGCTCCCATAAAAATCTATTACATGTCACATTTTTTTTTTAAATTTCTAGTACTGGGGATTGATCCCAGGACCTCACATAGGCTAGGCAAGCACAGAACTGCATCCCCAGCCCTTTTCATTTTTTATTTTGAGACCGGGTCTTGCTAAGTTGCCCAGGCTGGCCTTGAACTTGTGATCCTCTGTCTCTGCCTCCCAAGGTGCTAGGATTACAAGTGTGTGCCACCCCACCCAGATACATGTCACAACTTTCTAATGAACACTATATTATTTGGTGATGGACAGCATCTCAGTTTCAAATTGAAAATACTACTCAAGTCAGTCGGAACCTCCAGGAGAAGAAATCTTCGGGTTTCTTCAGCGCTCCTGCTTAGTCCCACACACAACCCAGGCCCCGGTGTTTACCTGGTCTTGCTCATTCTTTAAGTCTTTTCTATGTGAAAGTCTTATCGCCTCAACTAAAATGCGAGTTTCAGGAGGGCACAGAGCCTGTCCATGCTTCCCCTGGTCCCCTAAAGCTGCCTCTAACGGTGAAGTCGCCTGGCCAGCCGGCTGGCTAACCCACTGTCTGGCCGTCCGTCTGACTGACAGTGCAGCCCGGATCCAGGCAGTTGGCAGATTTCCCATCTGTCTGCACAGCCCACATCCCCCAGCCCCGCTGCCAACCAGGGCTTACGCCCCGTCCATTAGAGGCTCCATTTGTGCCATTAACGGGAGCTTCGGCGACAGCTGCCGGCAGCAGGTGCAAAGCAAACAGAGCCGGCTCTGGAGAGAAACCTTTTGCCTGCTCGAGCCAGCTGTAAGAGACAGTGAAGAGAAACGGGAGGGGGAAGGTTCTTTCTGAAAGCCAGCACAGCATTGGGAAAGTTTGGTCGGGGCCATTTTCATCTTGGAGTCAATCAGCCTGATGGGCCAGCTGGTTGTCCACCCAATCCCACCAGAGCCAAATGTCCCTGTTCATGGAGACTGCGAAGGCCCCACCTGCTCCTCTCTCTCCCATGAAGCCCTTACTCCACCTCCAAACCCAGACCTCCCTCCTTCCCAGAGAGCGTAGAGGACATGTGGGGAAGGAGAAAGGGGCCACGATTTAGAGTCTTCCATGTACGGGCTGGCAGAATCTCCATCACCTGGAGCTTTTCAAATGCCCTCCTCAGCCCCACCCCAGACCTCCTGAGTCAGAACCCTCAGTTTAACCACTTCCCAAGGTGCACAGGGAGAAACCCTGGTTTAGACCTCAGGTATTCACTCAATCTTTAACCATTTTTATTGAGCCTCCACTCGATGTCTGGTGCAATGGTAGGCAATGGGACCACATTAGGAATCAAAGAGATGAAATATCTCAGTTCTGGGGAGCTTAGTTTCAAGCAGAGAAAATAGACAGTAAATAAGATGTAAAATAGTGTGCTGGTGGGCGAGAACTTTTCTCTGCTAAGGAGAAAAACAAAGTGGGAAAGAGGAATGGAGCCTGCCAGGGCCGGGAAGGGGGCGGCTATAGAGAGGAAGGGCTTGGGGAAGAAGCCATGTTGAGTGGAGGGAGGAAGGGACAGGGGCCCACAGTCCTAGTTTGTCCAGATAGGAGATGCCTGGGAGGTGGGAATTTCAGTTTGAAAATCAAGCTATTCCCAGGCAAACAGGAATGGCTGGTCACCTTAGAAGAGGGCTAGGGTGGCAAATGAGCTCAGAAGAAGGGACAGCATCCTGCAGGGCCTCAGCACTGACCATGGGATCCTCTACCCAGCAGCAGCACAGCCCTGTAAGCGTGTTAGAAATGCAGGTTCTCAGGCCCCAGGCCAGACCTGCTGAATGGGAATCTGCATTTTGTAAGGTCCCCTGGGGCTCCAGATGCTTATCAGCTCCGTGCAGAACTTTGTAAGGACTTTGGCACTTCGAGAAACCATCCCAGATGACATGCTTCAATGTTTAACAGGCTGCTGGGCTGGCAATAGACCCAGGGAGGAAACCAATAAGGAGAGACCAAAAATAATGCAGGTGAGCATTAAGAGCAAGAGTGCTTGCTGGCTCTGTGCTGGTGAGGAGCAAGGCAGTGGAAGATGGATGCTAGATCTACTTTGAAAGGAGTGTCCCTGTGGAGTTTAGTAAATAAAATTCCTTTCACAGAACGCCTTCTCCTGACCTCCTCTCCTTTTTATTAATCACCTACATTAGTCCCCTTCCCTCCACCAACATTTTGGGGGACCTGGTTGTAGAAGTCCCTCTGCTGGACCACATGATGTGCTCTCTGATGAAAGATACCCAAGGGTCACAGAGAGGACCAATCTGAGGCAGGCAGAGGGATTCAGATGAAGGTTCCCCCAAAGATTTGTCCTCACATCAAAGCTAAATCATAAGGAGGCCTAAGGTGAAGGATAAGGCAGAGACAGAAAGCAGCTCCTGTATGTACCAGAGTGCACCAGGGCAGGGAGCACTCCCAGATTGGGATCCCCAGGGTCACCATGGCCTGAGTATACTGCTACCTGTTCCTAGCTCAGACCCCTAAGATTTCCCACTGTCCATAAGAAGTCCAGTCTCGCAGCCTAAAGCCTCCTTCATTCGAACCCAAGTGTATTTTTCTGTTGTATCCCCCAGTTGCCCTCCAAATGTACCTCTTCTCTGTGACCCCATCTGGGCTTTGCTCATTCAAGACTCCATACCGTGTCTGGCCCTAGGACTGAGCAAATGGGCTCAGTCCAAATGTGTCCAGCTCGGGACACATTCTGGCCCTTCCACTGGCCTCTCTTCTTGCATCAAGCAGTCTATAAGGCTAAGGGGGCAAGCCCTCCAGAGCCCACATGACCTCCTCCAGGCTCCTTCCAGGAGCCACAGCCCCTGGGATTCACTATTCATCAGGGCCCAGCCCACTCCCAGGCCCTCCTCAACCCCTTCCCCAGACTAGTCCTGCTGAAGGTGAGCGGGCTGTGTCCACAGCCAGGCCTGCTGTTTACAGGAGCTATGCGCTGACCTGGGATGTGTGGATTGAGGTGTTTACAAAGTGTGGGATGGTGTTGGGGTGGGAAGAGTAGGATGGGTCACAGACCCCTCTCATTCCAAAGCAAAATTCCAAGGATTCTGAAAATTCTAAATTGGGCCTTGACTTCCAGATCACTCTGAAGATAAATGAGACCAGATAAGCAGATAAACCTGTTTTACTGAACAGATTGTTAGTGTGAGTTATGACTTTTTAATATTTAGACATCTGGTCTATGGCCTCCATCTGCACTCTGACCCCAGGCCCCACAGATGTTCTGGCCAGGCCTATGGCACGACTTTGACCCTGGAGTTCCTCTTGGAATGTCACTCCCTCTCCTCCACTTGTTCTATCTGCACTGAATTGCATTCAAGGTTCATGTGGACATCATCTGTCATTTTTGCCTGCCATCAATCCTATCCCTTTTCAGCTGCCTGAAGACGTTTTGGGGATGGGCGGGATGGAGGGAACATTTCCTGTGATTTGAGTAGGCCCAAGCTCCTAGGGGCTAGACTGTTGGAATTACCAACAACAACAACAAAAAAAATCTCTTTATGATGGAAAGACAGGATAGCACAGAAAGGAAAAAAGCAGAACAGGGGGTAGAACAGGAGACCAAGGGACCCTGTGTGAGTTCCTGGATCCAGCCATGCCTGAAGCAATTATATCTCCCAACTTCACAATTACTTAAGCTAACAAATGCTTCTTTTTTGAGTAAGCTGGTTGGAACTGAATTTCTGTCACTTGCAACTGAAAGAACATTAATACTAATTCTACTTCATAGAATTGTAGGTGTCAGAGCCTGAATGGGCCTTAGAAAACTTCCTCCAATAAAACTTCCATTATTTAATGTGCATGGAACCTGAGATTCAGAAAGGTGAAATGGCTTGTCCCAGTCCACACAGTAAATTAGGGCCAGAGCTGAGACTGGAATGCCAATATCTTTACTCCTCAGCTGTGACCCTCGGTCCCCTCTCTGTGTCATCTACCTCAATGCCCCAGACCAGAACTGCTGTCTCTCTCTCCCCAGCTGCCCTGTTGTGAGCACCCTGTTCCCATACATGACTGATTCCTGTCCTGCTTTGTGTTTTCAGTTCATTGGTTCCTGTGGGGTTGCGTCCTAATTCCAGCAGCAAATCCCTTGAGGGAAGAATGGCACCAGCCCTCACTCAGGTCCCACTGGGCCGAGCTCCACACAGGGCCTGTAGTGGAGGTTAAACGAGGACTCCCTAAGTCACCAAAGACCCGGATGCACGATTGGCTAAATCCAGCCTCCTTTCCATCAAGTGCACCATCTCAGAGTTAATGTTTCTTGCAGGCAAGCCTTTTTTTATCTAACAAGCTATTTCCCAGGCCATTAGGATGAACTACAAGCAGAGGCAGGAATGCTATGTTGCTTTTTTTTTTTTTTTCCTCCATTTCCTTTTGTTTTCAATTTTCTGCCTGCGGAGTTCTTTTTCTTCCCCCCTCCCTTCTTCTTTCACAGCCCAAGTTGCTAAATTGCACATCGCCAGCAACTCCTGTGAGTTTAGTCCTTAAGTGTTACATGTCTGTAACAGATACTCCATAAGCAGCACTTATCTTCAGGAGGGGCTGGCGAGGCACGCTAAAATTACATTTCCATTTCGGTTCCTATGTTTTTAAGCTGTTATTTTAGCATTTCTGACTAGTTCACAGTTGACACCTACTGATGGAAAATTAAATGAAACTTGGCCAAGAATGAGCCTTCCCTCTCCTCCCCAGGCTGGGAATTAGCTCCTTTTTATAAAAAGGCACAGCTGTAGAGGGGCAGAAAGGCTCCCAGATTTGGAAATGAAAGTCTGCAGTACAATCCCAGCTCTGCCAGCTGAATGGCCCTTGGACCTTGGGGGCGAATCGCCTGAGACCTTTGAACCTGGCTTCTCTCATCTGTGAATGGGAACCAAACCTGCACAGTGCAGCTACTGTGAGATCTGATTTTTTAAATATGTTGATATTTGTGTGCATATGTATTTGTTGTTGTTTGTGCATTTATTGTTGTTTTATTTTTTGTGTGTGGTGCTAAGGTTCAAATCCATGTCCTCACACATGCCAAGCCAAGGCTATACCACTAAGCCACATCCCCAGTCCTCCTTCAAGGTCTTATAGCAAATCTTGGCACAAAGTAGGTGCTCAATAAATGTTAGTTGTTCGGGGATGGGATTGTAGCTCAGTGGCGGAGCATTTGCCTCGCATGCATGAGGCACTGGGTTCGATCCTCAGCACCACATAAAAAGAAATAAATAAAATAAAGATATTGTGTCCATCTACAACTAAAAAAATGTTTAAAAAAAAAAATGTTAGTTGTTCCTAAGTCATGGTTGTTCTTAGCCATTTGATTTGATATCCTTTGGATTGGTTTGTCCTCTAAACTGGTTAACAAAGTGATTACATATGGGAATTATGAGGTTCTTCTTCCTGGTTAAGTTAGCAGATCATGGCCCAAATACAGGCTGCACAAAGGCCATGTGGTCACTCTCAGCCCAAACCCTGCAGGAGCGCCCTGGCCCAGGGATCATGTCCAAACTCCATAGAGCAACATGAACTGGCTCCCACTTCCTCTTCCCTTCCTGTCCTCTCTCATGCCATAGTCCCACCTGGAGCTTTCGACCAGGTAATTCAGCTGCCCAGAGCACCCTTTCCCTGGCAGGCTTGGCAGACTCCTCCTCACACTGTGACAGAGAGGGTTTTGCTATATCTTGTCTTTGGATCCCCAGTTTGGCACTTTCCTTTGGGCCTGGCACCAGGGTCCATCTCCCCTAGTCTGTGAGTGCCTGGGACAATGGACTGTGGCTTGTCCATCTTTTATCCTTGGTGCCAGCCAGATGCTGGGAGTACAGTAGGAGTTCAGAAAATATTCCTTAAAAGGCTGAGAGGAGAAACAAACACGTGGAAAATAAATTAGGAAATTTCATATATAAAGACAAAATATCCTTCAAATAATATGTAAAAATTTAGCTGGGCACGGTGGCACACACCTGTAATCCCAGTGGCTCTGGAGGCTGAGGCAGGAGGACCATAAGTTCAAAGCCAGCCTCAGCAAAAGCAAGGCACTAAGCAACTCAGTGAGACCCTGTCTCTACATAAAACACAAAATGGGGCTGGGGATGTGGCTCAGTGGTCAAGTGCTCCTGAGTCAATCCCCAGTACCAAAAAAAAAAAAGAGAGAAGAATAGGGAAATGGATTGATGGGCTGGATCCACAAGTCCAGACACACACCTATGTACACGAGAAGTGGGGACATGACAAACCCAGCATCTTGGGTCACCAGGAACAGATGGGCCATTTAGAAACAAATGGAAAGTCAACCGCCAGGCATCTATACCGGAGAAAGTGAGAGTTAGCTGGCCCCCGGACAGCAGGGGCAGCTAGGCTATGCTGTGGTAATAAATTGTCCCCAAAGCTCAGTGACTTGCCACAGTGACAGCTGATTTCTGGCTCAGCGGACACAGCCATGGCGGTTGACAACGAGGCTCTGCTCATTAAAAATCACACAGAAGTTGCTGAGGGAGCAGCCGCCACCTCAAACATTGCCACAGGGGAAGGCCTTCCTCAGCACCGACCTGCTGGGTCCCAAAGCTAGCCACCCCTTCCGCTCACAGCCCTGGCTACAGCTAGCACAGGGCCC
Source organism: Geosciurus inauris (assembly GCA_004024805.1). Lineage (NCBI taxonomy): Eukaryota > Metazoa > Chordata > Mammalia > Rodentia > Sciuridae > Geosciurus > Geosciurus inauris. The sequence goes on from PVHX01002025.1 coordinate 31,190, forward strand.
GCCCTGTCATGAGAAGTGCAGGAAGCCAAAGCCACCCAGGTGCTGTGAAGGGGAGCGAACTGGGAATTCCTTCGCCATTTTATTCCCCTCGCCCGTATTAGTGTTTTTATTATTTTTTTAAAGCAGAAGAAAATATAGGAGATTTTAAAAATAATCTTAGGAAGATGGCTTCTATTCAAGGCATAATTTTAACTGAGGTAGCATTATATTTATGGACATAAAAAGATGCTCATGGTATGTTTGTTGTGTGAGATTGCAGAAGTTAGGTTTGGGGAAGGCAGTGCAGGGGATCCAACTCATGGCCTCATACATGCTGTGAGGCTGCTAGTACTCCTGGGTCCTCCTCCTCCCTGGTTTCTAACATGGCTATAATGGATCCTAAGAACCAAATAAGATCAGGATACATCAGCTTTATTGACAATGAAGTAAGATGAGAGGACTAAGTGGGGTCCAGCCTCATTTCTTGAATCTAGGCCTGACTGTTCACCAACAAGCAATCAATTGAAGGGTTTTTTTTGTTTTGTTTTCTTTTGGTTTGGTTTGGTTTGGTTTTGGTTTGTTTGTTTTTGGTACTGGGGATTGAACCCAGAGGTGCTTAACCACTGAGCCACATCTCCACCCCTCTTTTATATTTTATTTAAAAATAAATATAAATACAGGGTCTCACTGAGTTGCTTAGTGCCTCGCTTTTGCTGAGGCTGGCTTTGAACTTATGATTCTCCTGCCTCAGCCTCCTGAGCTGTGGGGATTACAGGTGTGCACCACAGCACCCGACCTAAATGTCATTTTTGCTGAAAACACTGACTCTTCATTTGGGCCTTCAGGTGTCCCATGGGTGACTGGAATGGGATGAAAGGCTTGGCATCTCTGTCTCCATATTGTGTCTGTCTCCTCCGTCCCCTTAACCTTGGAATCAAATTCTACTCAGCTCTGCAGGTAGACAAGTTGATCATTTGAGAACTGTTTTGTCCAAACCTATAGGAGTAACTTGGCCTCGACTTGCCTAGTCTCTCCCACCTCTGACACACATACACACATAGCTAAAGACACCTACCCGCCATCTTGCCCTGAAACACCAGGCCATGAAAAGAATGCCAAGAGATGGCACCAAGGTCCTGGAAGATCTCCACCTATTCCCAGAAGACATGGTATTTCTCCCTTTTATCATCCTTCCCTGTCTGTCATCATTCCCATCTCTACCTGCTACCCCTTCAATGCCCTGGGGTTGAAAAGCTGATTTCTGAACAAAGTTCCTTCTTCTCCATTCTGTGGCTACTGAAGAAACACTTTCTTTCTCCCCAACACTCATCTCTCAGACTGGTTTTCCTTGGTTTTCCCCTGAGTTTAGTAACACTTTTTGCCTTAGTTTCCCTGTCTGTGCAATGGAGGTGGTAATCCCAGTATCAGTCTCCTGGTCTCCTCCTGAAGATGAAACGAGAGTGCATATACTGCGCCTGCTTCCCGACACCACTCCACAGAGGTCAAATCACCATTTTATTCCACAATGGTAACACACCAGCAATTTCATGTGATTTAATGTAATAAGCTAACAAAAGCAGATAAGCTACTAATAAGCACCATACACGTTCTCAAGCCATGGGGCAGATTTGGACATCTGGATGATTTCCTAGTTGGAAGGAGAGGTAACTCTGGATCCCTAAGAAGATCTTGCAGTGTGGTCTGGGAAGACTAGGGAGGGGCAGAAGAATAAATGGTGGCTGCCGAGGACCCAGGGACAGCAACAAGGAGTCTCAGAAGGGAGATGGGAAAGCATAAATAAAAACCTCTGGACTCAGATATTTCCCAATTATACCCCAAAACCTAGACCTCCTTCTCTTCAAGTTGTTCCCCCAAAGCCCTCCCACATCCTGCCCCTTCTTCAACATACAGCCAGCCCGGCCAATTAGGTTTCCCCTACGCATCCCAGGGCTCCCCTGTCCCCAAGTTCCCTCAGCTTGTCCTTGGAAGGGGCATCTCTAGCAGCCACCTGCTCTTAGATCTCTGTCACCCCATCAGGCTTAACTTGGGGCCTAGACAGAGGAGGAACTTAGAAAATGTTTGCTGAAATGCAGCTTCATCCAGCAGCTGGTTTTCCCTGGAGGTCAGTCCTTGGGTCCCACTGAAAAGTGGGATATTGATATTATAGCACTGTTGCATTAGGAAGAAGTGGGGGCTGGAGGCAATAAAAGAAGCCCAATAGGACAAGGACCAGTGGCAGCAGAGGAATTTCTACCTAAAAGGCTGAGGAGCACTCTCAATTGGGAAGGGAGGGCTCAGGACTTGTTCTGAAACCAGCCACCCTTGCCAACCAACCTGCAAGGCACTCCTTCCCTGCTAAATGTAAATGCATCAGTGGGCAATGGCAAACTAGGCTTCCTCCTCATCCCTTCATGCTGGGTGACCTTGGCAACCCACTTAACCCCCCAGGGCTTCAATTTCCCCAGCTGTAAATTGAGCTCAACCTCTGAGCCATCCTTTCCCGCATTTTGAGCAAAGCCCCAGAATCCTGCAGCCCACCTCCACGGAGGCAGCAGCACAAAAGAGAGCGATTTAGAACTGGTGCCCCGGTGCACCATATCAGGGACCCAGGACTGGGCTCTGTTCCCGTGAGTGGTGCGGGCTGCAGCTGGGGATTACAGGGAGGCCTCCGTCGGTGGCACCGCCTGCCCGAGAGGCTCTGCTCTTGTCAGAATATTAACACCCTGGATGCATTTGTGTGTTACTCATGATTGCGACCACGGTTCCAAAAGGATTATGCAGCATGCATATTTATGAGACAAGCCCAGACAAAGACTACCACATTTTAAAAGATGCAATTATCTCTAAAAAGTTCAGCTTTATTTTCATGCTAATGAATACAATATTTTTAAGCAAACCTAATTGGTTTGCCTGGGCTCCCATAAAAGCTCTCAACTCATTAGAGCTCGAGGTCCCCTTCAAAAGGGGCTTTAGAGGGAACCAGGGGGTGCGGAGGGGGCTGGTGCCCAGGAAAAGCATTTTCAGAACTTTCCAGTCTGTGTGTGCTGCTCCCGCCCCCTCCCCTTCCCAAGCCCTCTGGCTGGGTGACTTGGGAGGCCTTTCAGGAAGGCCACCCTGGGAGTCTGGGCCCTGGGAATGAGGCAATCAGGGGAACCGAGGGGCCAGGGGCCAATGCCCCTGCTACCCTACCACACTCACCACAGTCCCCAAACCTCTGGCTCCCCGGTAGATGCTGGAATTCCACCTAGAAATGGGTCTTTCCCCACCAGGCCATCAGCCAGGGCTTCAGAGCAGAGGGGCTGCTTGGCCCCAAGGCCTCCGTTTCCAGATGCCCCTATGCTCTGACATCTGCTCCTGTGCTTGGAAGTGACCGCTGGCTTTTGGATCCACTTTCTGCTTTTGAAGCAGCCTCATATCCGTTTTCTCATCACCCACCCTTGTGAAGTACAGGTTGTTTTCACTCTTCTATTAATGAGAAAACTGCAGCCTCAAGCTGCAGAGGACTTTGTGCCAGCCTGCAGGCCCCAGATGTTCTCCATGATAAGCTGGGGATAATCCTGTATAAGAGACACAGGGCTTGCTATGACATGGGCCATCCGCGTTGTCACCTGAGGGGCCACCTTGCTTCCTCCCGTATCTCAGCCACCTCCCTGTAGCATGACCTGGGGTCATTTTCTTATATGCCTACATAGGCTCCCCTGATCCTCAGCCCCAGGGCACTGTGTAAAAAAATGACATAAAGCCAGAATCCAAGTGCAAATGCAGGAAGAGGGTCCTACAAATTAGCCTAGGGCGTGATCTCATAAATCCATCCCCACCTCTGGCTGGGGACACACTCTCAGGGTCAAGCTCAGGGCGGCTAATAGGGAGAAGGCCAGAGAAGCTGGCAGGGAAGGAGGGTATTGACTGGACCTTTAAGACCAAGCCAAGTAATCAGAGAGGAGGAGGAGGATATGCCAGAAAGAGCTGTGTGCTCAAGCAACAAGGCAGATGCAGAAGCCTGGAGGCTGAGGCGCCGGGCCTGCAGAGCAACCAGCCATGCGGAGTGGGGAACAGACGTGAGGTCACAGTGGGGTCTGTGGCATGTAAGCCCCTACAATCCCCTGTGATCCTTAGACCATCCAGGAAACGCAGCTTCCAATTTTATAGGTGAGTAAAGAGTAGCCTAAAAAGGTAAATGTGTTTGAGGAAACCCAGCATGTCTTGGGTCCAGGGTTGTCTCTCAGACCTCAGATTCCTGGTTCCCAGTTTGGTTATCATTTTCACTAAATCACCATGAAATTAGATTTGCAGGGCCTCGAATAATAATAAGATCAAGATATGGGCTAGTAGCTTAGGGACAAAAGAGCATCCCTGAAAGTTATAAGCACAGGAAGGGCTTGGAAACACTGAAGTTGAGGAATGAATGTTGAAACCAGGGCAGGGTGGTGAGAGAAAAATATTCTATCAATTGGGTTAGAGAAAGTCAGGGCCTAGTTAGGGGAAATACTACTTTGAGTTTAGCAAAAGGGCGAATGCAAGATTCTCAAAACTTCCTTTGAAGAAGCTGATTTCATATTTTCCATTGGTCCTTCCAGTGGTCCCCAGGGGACAACCAAAGGGTTTTGGGAATTGAACTCCCAATCTGGGGGTGTCACTGCAGGGACCCAACCAAAGCTCAGAGCCAAACCCCACACCCTAGTCCTTACACCCACCTAATTGGCTTAGATTTATCAAAGTAATTTTTAAGGGGAGATTTTATATGAAGGTAATTACACTCAGCTGAACTAATTTTATTAAACAATGCTGCCTTAATGACAAACAAATCTGTTATTAATTTGTAACGGAGCAGCTATTTCATTCAATTTGCAGCATTGGTAATGAGCCCTGTGGCCACCTCAGCCCAGAAGCACTGCTCTCTGAGGAAAGCAGCATGACCCAAGCCTGGAGCCCAGGCCTGTCCTCAGCTCCACCATGGACATGTGTGACTCTGGAAGGCCTCTCCTGCTCTGGGCAGGTGTATGAAATGAAGGCCTCCAACTAGAAATGCCCTAGAGAATACCCACCCAGCAGCCCTCAGGGCTGAGGGTCTGGATGGACTTTCATTAATGACCGTGCCTCAGTTTCCTCACCTGTAAGCTGGGGTTAAGAACAGTGCTTCTCTCGTGGGGTGTTTTAGTCATCTTTTGCACTTCCAAAGAACCTGACAAGAGCAGATTTAGAGGAGGAAAAGTTTATTTGGGGCTCACAGTTTCAGAGGTCTCAGTCCATACACAGCAGCCTCCATTCCTCAGGACTCAGGGTGAGGCAGAACATCATGGAGGAAGAGTGTGGTGGAGAAAAGCAACTCAGGCCATGGCCAGGAAGCAGAGACTAAGCTCAGCTCACCAAATATATACCCCAGTGACCCACCTCCTCCAGCCACACCCTGCCTACAATCGCCACTCAGTTAATCCCTATCAGGGGATTAATCCACTGACTGGATTAAGGCTTTCAGAACCCAATCATTTCTCCTCCGAACCTTCTTGCATTGTCTCACACATGAGTTTTGGGGAGACACCTCACATCCAAACCATAACATGGGGTAATTGTGAGCTTTAATTGAGTGAGCACATGTAAAGCATTTAAGCCAGTGCTGGGCACACGGGAAGCAATACATAAAAGCTCCTTGGTTTTTTTTTTGTTTGTTTTTGTTTTTGGTACCAGGGATTGAACTCAGGGGCACTCAACCACTGAGCCACATCCCCAGCCCTATTTTTGTGTTTATGTAGAGACAGGGTCTCACTGAGTTGCTTAGCACCTCGCCATTGCTGAAGCTGGCTTTGAACTCGCGATTTTCCTGTCTCAGCCTCCCAAAGTGCTGGGATTACAGGCTTGCGCCACCACGCCCGGCTTCCTTGTTTTTTATTTATATTCCTTAAACCAGGAATATGGGATGGGGATGGTAGGGAGCCCCTAGCCATGGGTAGAATGGGTGGGGGTCCCTGCTTCCCCCAACCACTGGCACCCCTTGATTCTAGGTTTCTCAGATCCATCCCTTTCTACCCCTTCAAGAAGCAGAGTCATCACTGGTACAGTGGAGAGAGGCCAGGGAATCAGACTCCAGCCTCTACCATGCCCTCAGGTGACCTGTGGAACTGTACTTCTGCTTCTTTGGCTCTCAAAGCAGGCCATCCATATTGCCCTGAATGTCTCCAGCCATGCTAGGGGGCAGACTGGGTCATGGGTGGGCCTCCAACATACGAGTGGGTCAGGACAACTGGAAAACTTATGGGAAAATGTTGCTTCCTGGGCCCTGCCCCAGAGAGTGTGGGTGTGGGACACCCTCTCAAGAACTCCTGAGCCTCTGGCAGTTAGTCCTACAGGGTCTCCCAGTCCTGCTCCTTTGTAGTCTTCCTCACAGAGGGCGGAAGAGCAGTTTCAAGAATAAAATGAACTTGCCTGGCTAATAGAGTCGAGGTTACTGTCCTCATCCTTTGAAATGCACGGGCTGGGGCTCAGGTGGGACAGTTTGTACATTTTTGGTTTCTTTGAGGACACTGCTGACAAAAATACCTCTGAGTCTACCTGCTATAGGACCTGCTGTCCTGGCTGCTGAGAAACATGAAGCACTTGAGATTCAGCCTTTCAGTAAGTAGCTATTAACATCCCACCAGCATGCTGTCACATAGACAGGTGGCCTACCCAGGGTCACAAGAGCCCCCAGGCTCATGACAGCCTGTGGAGGGAGGGAGGTTTTAAAAACCACCACAAATACTGTCCATCCTGGAAGAGAGGAAAGAAGCATAAAGCTCCCTCCCCACACCATTCAGTCATCAGAGAAAGTTTCCCAGAAGACCCTGGAAGTCTTTCCCTGACATGTAATTGGCCAGAATTGAATTGCCTGCTTGTCTCTAGACCAAACATTGACAAAGTGAAACACAACCCCATGAATGGCTTAAACCAATCATGAATTTTCCCCTGAAAGTGGGCCTGTTTCCACCTTAACAAAATTGGGTTTCTAGTAGCAAGGGAGTAAGGGAGAATGGCTGCTGGGCGGGCAATGTCAGCCATGTTGGTCCATCAACTGGGTTAGACTCATCCACAAATAGGAAACCTGGACATTTTATTAACTGCTTTCCATACCATAAACCGAAAGTGAATCCATTCCAGATCTCTGGGAAAGGAATGCGTTCACTTTGGTTGGAGTTTCATGCCCCAGGTTTCCAGGTTTTAGACTTGGCAGCCCTGGTGTGGAGTCCTGCACTACCAAATGTTGCCACTAATGGAAGGCACTTTGTGCTTTGCAACCTGTGAAGTATTAGGCCTGTGCATTCAGATTGTCACTGTTTGCCCTGGGTCTTGGGTGAGAGGCCTGATACCACCAGAATCTTTTTGTCCCCTCTTTCTTCCCATCCCTAATTTCTAACACAGGATGCCAAAATGAGAACTGAGCCCAGAGGCCGAGTCCCCAGCATAGAAACAGTGGTGCCATTGTCAGAGCCTCCAGTGATGGTGCCTCACCCAGCTGAGGAAGCCCCATTCCCAGCCCCACTTAACAACATGCAGCCTGATTTAATATGAGCAGCTGATCTCATTGCTTCCATAGCAAGTTTAATTTGCTGGGAAAGCGAGTTGGTGAAGTTCTAATAACGCAGAGCTGCAAATAATACCAAAGAGAGTTTGCATTATGATAACTTTCCAATTAAAATGGATTAATGGAGGAGAAACAGCGGCAGTAGTGTCTAGACAACATATTACTAAATCCTTGGAGAGGGAGATGGAAAGGAGTTGGGGGAACACCGTAAAGCAAGATAAACAGGTAAATTTCATAAGCTGGAGGCACCCTTGTGTGAGGCCACGCTCTGCTCCAGAGGCTCAGCTCCAGAGGCGCCTTATCCCCAGTGCCCCATCAGTGACGCCTGGACTTCCACCCTATGAGAAAATCAGTCTTTTAGGACCTGGAGGCCTTTGGTCTCTTGGATTCTTTATTAAAATGCAAATCATACCTTTGGTTTCTTGGCTGGCCTCAGAGCTGGGATTAGCCTGCAGCTACCTGAGAGCATCACCCTGCATAGGCCCCCCCTGAGCTGCAGGGGACCCACAGAGCCCAGCTGCTGACACCTGCGCAGAAGGATCTGGGCTCCACTGAGGACTCAAAACAATTCCACGACATTTATGCTGGTGACACTGACCCCTGTCTCCACTGCAGAGGAATCCAAGCAGTCCATTCACAACCTCTCTCTCAGGAACCTGAATTTTCAATCTGAGCAAGACAAGGCCTGCTGAGCTGGGACTGGGGCTGATTCACATAGGAGCTCCCAGGACAGAAAAAGCCATAAATGGCTGCTGCCCAGAACCCTGCCTTGTCAGGGCCACGTTACTCAACTCCCTTGCCATTTTACAAGGTGCCCCAGGATTCACGTTCCTCTACTTTGCTTAAGTTAACTAGTTATTTTTGCTGCCTTCAAACCAAAGAACTTTACCATATCACTTTTTTTCTGTGGGACTTGAGAAAAGTCACTTAACCTCAAGGAGCTTGCTTTTTCTGCTGTAAGACAGAACACACACACACACACACACACACACACACACACACACACACACCCCTCCCTTGCAAGATCATTTGCGTCCTATGTTTGTAAAATTGTATATTAGAGGTAGATCACCAGTTAAGTCCCTCTCAGCTCTGAAGTTGGGAGATTTTTAGAAGTGATTCTAAAAGATAAGGGAAGAGGTTGGCTGGACCACAGAGGCCAAGAGACCAGGAAGCCCAAGGACCCCAATTTTACCAACATCACCATCTTGCAAAGTATCATGAATATCTCAACACCAGAAATGAGGCTCCTTTCAGAAATCCCCCATGTTCCCCTAAGCCTGGATGGGCTCTGATTTCCTGTAAAGCCCACAAGGCAGTGAGCTAGTCCCTTGCTAGTGAAGTACCAGCCCCGTGCTGCCCCCTGCAGGTCTCCATTTCTCTTCAAACAGGCAAAGAAAAGGCCCACAGAATCAGTCAGGGGTGCAGTATCCAGCATGCAGCCTGCTCCACGTGATCTTACTCTCCTATGTCCCTCACTGTCCACGGATAGGTATGAAGCTCCCATCGAGGACAAATAATCCTGGGGACAAGGCAAGTGAGGCAAGAAACTACTTAGGGAGGAAAGATCATCACTTACTGACTCAGTGGGCACTCTAATTCATCCTACCTATGCACACACGTATGTACGCACATACACAGCACCTGAAGACTATTGTAAAAAAGGCTCCACTTTTGGAGATGGGTTCCCCTTTTTCCTTCCTTCCTCTTTCTTTGGTACTAATATTTGTATACTAGTATATATATACACACGCACATATATGTATATATAATACTAATATATTAATATATACTACATATAGTATATATATATTTATATATATAAAACAAAACATCATTTAACCATTTCCAAGTGTATTAGGTGACAAATGGCATTAACAGTGGCCCCAACTTGTAATCCCAGCTAGTTGAGAGCCTGAGGTAGCAGGAGGACAAGTTCAGGGCCACCCTGGGCAACGCAAAGAATTAATTAAACTAATTATTGAATTAATGTATGAATTAATAACCCCGTCACCCCTTCTATCAGTCCCTGGCAACCACCATTCTATTTCTATGAATTTGACTATTCTAAGAACATCATATAGAAAGACTATTTGTCTTTTTGTGATTGGCATTTCACTTAGTGCAATGTCTTCAAGATCCATCCATGTTGTAGCACAGGTCAGCATTCCCTTTGTAAGGCTGAATAACATCCCATTGTATGGATAAACTACATTCTTTGCCCGTCCATCAATAGACACTTGGTTTGCTTCTACCTTTTGGTATTATGAATGGTGCTCCTATGAACATAGGTACATGAATATCTGTTGAGATCCTATTTTCACTTCTTCTAGGTATAAACCCAAAGCAGAATTGCTGGATTATATGATAATTCTATATTTCATGTCTTGAGGGGTTTCACACTGTTTTCTCCACAGCAACTGCACCATTTTGCATTCCCACCAGCAGCCTGAGAATGTTCATCTCCCCATATGCTCACTCACACTGTTTGCTGGGGATTTTCATAGGTGCCATCCTATTGGGTATGACACAGCATCTCCTTGTTGAGATGTGTACCTCTCCTTGGTTAATTTCATTTCTATGTATTTTATTCTTTTTGGTGCTATTGTAATTTCTTAATTCCTCTTTTGATTTCTTGTTTTTAGTGTATAGAAATGCAACTGACTTGTGGGTATTGATTTTTTTTATCCTGTAACTTCGCTCGATTCATTTTTCCCTGTTTGTTTCTAAGCTGAGTGGTAGGCATATGGTTTTGCATGTCTAGAATACTTTATTAAAAACATACCTTGGTGAAATGATTAGATACTCTCTAAAAATTTGAAATATGTATTTTTATCACCTATAGTCATCAATAAAATTGAAAATAGTTTCAATATATTCTAATATTTCAGTATATTCTAAGTGCTATCAATGAAAATATTTTGTTTTAGAGACATCAATACAATAAAAAGAAAAAACAAAAGTAGCAACAAAAACAAAAAACAAAAAAACAACAACAAAGAAAAAAACATACCTTGGGTTGAGGGTGTACCTCAGTGCTACAGCACTTTCCTAGAATGCATGAGTCTGTGGATTTCATTCTAGCACTATAAAAATAAAAAAAGATGAGGGGAGATAAAAGAACAGAGGCCTTAAACCCCAAATAGACTTTCACTAAAGTAACTCCTCTAGCTACAACTGGAGTTTGGGGGAGAGTAGCCTTTGGGCATTCACTGGGCTCCTTGGCCCATAGAGACCATATCTCTTTTCTGCACCAGCTTTCCAGGAAGCCAATGACACTTTCTGAGAATGAGCAGTACAGCCACAAAGTGTATGAAGAGGTGGAAGGGTGTCTGAGAGTGGGTGGGAAGACAGGGGGCACCTGGGCAAAGTCCTCCCCTGTGAAAGTCAGGCAGAACTTGATGATCTCTAGTCTCTGCAAGTATCAAGGAAGTAAGAGATTGAGCAGGCAGAGAATGTGGGTGGAGTCACTGAGGTCTGGATGCCAGTGAGGGTCCCAGCTTCTGATTACCCCACATCACTGCTCTGCAGCATCCTATCTCACCAAAGGAAAAGCCCCATTATTTCTTGCAGCTGTGGCTTCTCCAGCATATGGCTTTGAAACAACAATAAATTACTCATACTATTAATATTATAAAAATAACTCCTTGCTCTGCGGTTTATAAAGTACTTTCACATTCATTCCTCATTTTACCAGTGAAGAAGCTGAGAGCCAGAAAGTTGGTGCTGCTTGCCCCTAACGAGTAAATAGTCTGCCTGGTCTGGGTTAGAATGACTCCCACTTCAATTGCCTCAAATGCTGTGTTGTCACCACTGAATAATTAGAACATTATGGGAGAGAGGAAACAGAAAGAATGAGAGAGAAAGGAAAAACTTAGGCAACTTGAATCATATATTGATTTAACACAGTTAATTTTCCACAAAGTCTAATGGAAATGGGACACCAAGAGGTAGACTCAAACTATGGCACCAATGTTCCTGGTTTGAATTTAAAAGGAAAGACTAACACTACCTTCCACTCCCGCTCTCTTCATTGCATCCTTCCACTAGCTGAGAGCTTTCCCCAGGCCACGCCCAATTCCCATCACTCCCTTCCACGTGGGATGCTGCAATCACCAGACAACAAAGGGGAGCAGATGTTGACAGTGAGTGTGTGTCTGCAGAATGTGGGAAAGGTGAGGACAGACAGAGGGAGAGCAAGTAGGGGAGACCGATAAGGAAATAGGAAGAAATCAAGATAGGCACAGAATTTTGACAAGGGTAATAAGAGCATTCAATGAGGAAAGAACAATCTCTCTTACAAATGGTGCTACAACGCCCGCATAGCCAAATGTAACAGAATGCAGTTGGATCCTGCTGCATTCAATATTCCCATTTAACTCAAATGGTTCAATGACCAAGTGTAAGAGTTAACCTTTATAAAACTATTAGAAGAAAACATAAGGATAAATGTCCATAACCTTGGATTTGACAAGGTAATCTTAGCTTTGGCACCAAAAGCATGAACAACAAAAGAAAAAATTGGTAAATTGGACTTTATAAAAATTGAGATTTTTGTGCACCCAAGGACAGTATCAAAAATGTAAGGCAACCTACAGAAGAGGTGAAAAAATTTGCAAATCATATGTCTGATAAGGATCTAATATCCTGAATATATAAAGAATTCTAGCAATGCAACAACAAAAAGATAGGCAACCCAATTTTTAAAAGGGCAAGGGACTTGAATAGACATTTCTCCAGAGAAGGGATACAAATGGTTCACAAACACATGAAAAAATATTCAACCTCATTGGTCATTAAGGAAATGCATATCAAAAGCACAATGACATGCTACTTCACACCTAGTGAAATAGCTACAAATTAAAAAACAGAAAATAAAAGTATTAGTGAGAGTATAAAGTAGGAACTCCCCTAACCCTGCTGGGGGATGAGGGAATATAAAATAGTGCAGCTGCTATGGAGGGCAACATGACCAGTTCAACAAGTTAAATATAGAAGTCACACATGACCCAGCAATTCCTCGCCTCAGGTGTTTACCCAAGAGAAATGAAAACATATATCCACAGAGCAACTGGGATGTGAATGTTCTTATCAGCCCTATTCATAACAGTCAAAAGGTGAAAACAACTTAAATGTCCATCATCGGATCAAAGGAAAGAACAAATTGCGGTATATCCATTCAACTGAATATTATTCAGCCATAAAAACAAATAAAGTACTGACATGTGTTACATCATAGATGAACATCCAAAACATTAGGCTAAGCAAATAGGCCAGACACAAAAGGTCACATGTTATATGATTCCTTTTATAGGAAATATCAGAAAACACAAATTCATACAGACAGAAAACAGATAAGTGATTGTCAGGGGCCAGGAGAAGGAGGGATTGGGGAATGATAATTTAGGGGTAGGGTGTATTCTGCTGGGGGATTGACAACATTTTAAGATGAGAGAAAGGCGGTAATCACACGACATTGTGAATGTAAGAAATGCCACAGAATTGTATGTGTTAAATTGGTTGGTTGTATGTCATGCCTATTTCACATCAATTTACAAAAATAAAAACAAAAAGTAACACAGAGATAGTTATGCCAAGACAGCAACGGGGATGTAGAGAAAGAGATTGAGAGAGAAGAGAAGGCACAATCAGGAAAAATTGCAACCCATTATAAGAAATTTATTAGTGCTGTTCCGTCAGGAGGTTGCCAGCTAAATTTAATATGGATCTATATACAAAGAAAACGCCTCGTTCTACATAATAAATATTTAATCATGCATGGGTCAGGCAATTTCACAGAAGTAATTAAAAGCAGTCTTTTGTTTATTGCTCAAAAGTGATAGCGACCCGCTGACCCGAGCTGCCAACACAGTGACATATTGAAAACATTACGTACTGACATACGTTATTAAAGAGGAATTAAGAGTTGCTTTCCTTCCCTCCCCTCTGAAGTTCATGTTCCTAAGCCCTCCTGTCTGCTCACATGCAGAGTACAGCTCCAAGGGGGGCCACCTGCCAGATGAGGCTGGAGAGCTAAGCCAGCACCCCTTAATCGGCAGCCTTCTCCTCAAATCCACAATTCATAGTTGAGATGGTTACTTAGCAGACCACAGAGAGCACATAGGCCATGATGTGTGTTTTCTGTGGGAAGTTCTCCCCACTGTCCTTACAGCCAGATGCAAAATCCCATCAATGCTATTTTGAGCCCCTTTGTCATGGGTCCCCGTTTGCTCCTTTGTCACTACAATTGCCCTGGTTCAGCTCAGCTCTGCCCACTCCTCCCCACGGTCCTGTTTCTCCCCATTCCATCCCACTGATGGCTCTTCCTGGATCTGTAGATCAAAGCTGTCCCTCCCTCCTGAGTTTCCCCTGGCTCCCCATTGTCTGTACTCCTCCTCATGCTGGCATTGAAGGTTCTTATCATCTGGGCCCAGCTGACCATTCTGCATTAGGGCTGTTGGTGGCCAAGAGAAGAAGTGTCCATGGCTGTTCCGTCAGCCTGGAAAAATAAGCTTCGCTCACTGACTTTTCCCTTCTTGTGCTCACTTACATTGAGAAAGACACTTCGTGTAAGTCCTCCCAGGTCTGTGTCATACAATGATGCAGGCAGCTGAAGCTCCAGCTGTCTCAGGCTCGCTGTCCTTCAACCTGCCGTGTCACTCTCTCTCAGCTCTGATTGCTTCCCACGTCCCTACCTCCTCCACATACAGCATAGTGACTGAGCCCTGAATCAGGCTGTCTGTATTCAAATCTCAGCTCTGCTGCTTGGCAAAGAAATGAATTTGGGCAAGGTCTTTACCTCTGTGCACTTTGGTTTCTTGAGCTGCAGAAAGGAATGAGGTTAGGACACACTTCATGGGTTATCATGAAAAGCAATTCAAGTAATAAATGTAGTATTCACATAATTCCAAGAGTACAGTAAGTACTCAAAAAATGTTAGGCCACAGTGGTGGTTTTTGGACCATCCTCCTTTCCAAGGGTAGAGTTTGATTTCTCTCCCCCTAAATGTGGGCCAGCCTTCGTAACGTGTTTCAGACAAATGGAATCAGGAAGAAGTGATGTCATGCACATGATCATGGTGATAGCCAGGGGAATTGGTCTAGCATTCCAGAAAAGGCTTCTAGGTCACGTGGTGGGGCTTGGTCAGGAGTTATACTGGCAAAAGCAGAATCTATAACTGACATTGACCATCTCAAGGTCAGGCTAGGACCAATGGCCTCCAGACTTTCCCCATTCCCCTGAACTATCCTAGCTAGGGCAAGACTTCTCTGTGACTCAGTCTCCTCATGTGTGTAGTCACCACTGAACATAAAAAAGATCAGATATAATACTATTCAGAAAAGCCTGAATCTGGTGCTACATGATCTGCCACATCACTAGCCTTGGGAAGATGACTTCACATCTGCATGCCTTAGTTTCTTTCCCTGTAAAGTGGAGATAATAACACCAGCTGCAAGGTCACTTCCAGGATCAAAGGAAATTAGGACATAAAGAGCAGCTTCATACCCTGGGCATTCAGTTCTGCCAGTTCTCCCCATAAACTCACTTTTTCTGGAGGACGTTTCCTCTAAAACTAGAGAGACAAACGCATAGGACTATAAAGCACTGTACAAATCCAACAGTTCATGTCTTGCCATGAAAAGCAGATCTTCCTTTGAATTGTGTGCATTTGCCACTGAACAAGTATCAAGCCAGGAGGCCAGGCCAGTGCTTGGAGGAGCTGGTTGCCACACTTCTCAGGCGGAGCCCTGGGCACTGGGGAGGCACCAGGTTCTACATGTGCACCCAGGTTCCACATGTGCACAATAGCTGCCCTCTACCACCTACACCCGGGCCCTGTGTGTCTTAGGAGATGCTAACGTGCAGCCACCCACCATTCCTACGGTGCACTCAGTGTTACACACAGGAGGGGTGATGTTCTATGTCCTTTCTATTCCATCCTGATGATATTTTAACATCCCACTGGACTTTGGGGCCCCAGTAACACATTGACAGCATGTACAGAGCCTTGTCATGAGCAAGGTATGTAGTCATCTGTGACCTCATCCAAACCTCATGAGACACCCTATACAGGGACAATTAAAGTCATTATTCAGAGGTCAAAATTAAGAGCTATAAAGGGTAAGTGGTTTGCCCAAGCTGAACAGTTGGAAAGCACCAGAATGTTGCTGTCTTTCACACACACACACTCACTCATGTCACCCTGTTGCACCATCCTAGTGTGTCCCTTGAGAACTATCTACAGTGAGCCTGAGTGCTTCTGGGTGGCAACAGAAAGTTTATTTAAATAACATGCAGAAGATTTGATCCTAAATGGTTCCAGGATGGGCCAGGACCCCGGGGTTAGATTAGGGTTCAAAGCTCAGCTCTTCAATCAAGCTGTGGGGACAAGAGCTTAACTCATCATGCCTTCAATCCTTCATCTATAACAGGGAGCTCATGTGGCTTTTGTGACAGTGAATTCACTAAAGCTTGTTAGTGTCATACAGCAAGTGCCCAATACATGTCCTTCCTCTCTTTTGCCTCAAAACCACACTCAAATAATTTACCTCTTATCTGTTCCTATCCTGTTAATTCCCAGGACCAGTTCAAGGACTCCTCTTACAAGAGACCTTCCTTCTCTGACAATCCTATCCATCTTGATCTCCTCACTTCCAGAATTGCCATTGCATTCCTGGCCTGTTCTTTATTTGCCAAGTGTACTTTGGATTAATAGCTAAACTTGAGGAGTGACAACTTTTCCTAAATATGATCTCAATCACTGGCTCAGTGCTGGGCATAGTAGGTGCTTAATAAATACACGAGTCAATCTCCCCCTTTCTCATCCCTATTGCATTTTTTTGTTCCCTGGCATACATCATTGTTGATATGATATTGAGTCAAATCCAACCTAGGAGAGCTTAAAAGCAATCCGGGGGGAGCTTTTTGCATACATCTTCTTACACCTTGTACCAGAAAACCCCAATCATTCATAAAAACTCCTTTCCATCCCTCAAGAATAATGGTTTTATATATAGTTGGGCCCACTGCTACCTAGCTATGGACTACATTTCTCAGACTCCTTTGCACATAGGTGTGACTGACCATGTGACAAAGTTCTTGCCGATGCAATGTGAAAGAAAACTCCAAGATCAACACTCTACATTACCCCAAATAGCACCTCCTTTTTTAAAAATTTTTTTTCTTAGTTGTAGATGGACACAAATATCTTTATTTATTTATTTATTTTTATGTGGTGCTGAGGATCGAACCCAGTGCTTCCCGCATGCAAGGCAAGCGCTCTACCACTGAGCTACAATCCCAGCCCCAGCACCTCCCTTTTTTAACTTAATTCCTTTACCATAAGCAATTACAGGGACACCTCAGATAAAACATCAAGTGAGCATCCCATAAAATAGGGAACTGCATGAGGCCTACCTGGGATCTTCTAGTATGTCAAGTCCTGGTTCTTTCTGACTCAAAAAGGCCTAAGCAAGGTCTTTACCTCTGGGCACATTGGTTTCTTGAGCTACAGAAAGGAATGAGGTTAGAACACATTTCCTGGGTTACCATGAGAAGCAATTCAAGTAATAAATGTAGTGTTCACATAATTCCAAGTATACAGTAAGTACTCAAAAAATGTTAGGCCACAGTGGTGGTTTTTGGACCATCCTCCTTTCCAAGGGTAGAGTTTGATTTCTCTCCCCCTAAATGTGGGCAAGACTTAGTAACTTGCTTCAGACAAATGGAATGAGTGTGTCTGGATTAGAGTTCTGTTCTGTTCTGTTGGTTTCCTGGGGAAAGATGTTTCCTCAAAGATTGTGGGGCAGCCCTGCCTACCCCCCAGAATAAAACCTTTGTCAAGGAGCAGCTTCTATTACAGAGGACAGCCCGGCTAGGGTGCATTCATCATGACACCCAGCAAGGAGGCGCAGCCAGTGTGCATGTAAAGCCGTGTCCATTAACAACCCCTGCCCCAAGAGCCTCCTCCAGATCCCTCACGCCACTCCACTGCGTCCCATCCTTTCCTGACAAAAGGATCCGCAATGTCCACCACATTATTGTTTGGGCCTTTATGATATTTGTGGCATTTGTATTCAGCTTTTGAATTTTTCTATTGTTATAATTTATTATCTTATTCTAATTAGTCATTCATTTTGTATTTATTTTTATATTCATAACTATATATTTTTTTCTTAAAGAGGGCCCCCAAGCTGCATATGCCACCAGCCCCACAAACCCTGGCTGCCCTCCCACCCCTGCACCACAGGAGCATGAACATAGAAGATTCTTATGCCCTGGGTATGGAACACCCACCCCCATTGGCTCCTACTACTCAGTGGAATCTGCTTGTTACAGATTATAGGTTGAATTTTGCCTGAAAAAAAGATATGTTGAAGTCCTAATTCCTAGCCCCCCAGAATGTGATCTTGTCTGGAAATAGGATCATTGCACATGCCATTAATTGAGATTAGGTCATACTGGAGTCAGGTGAGTCTGATATGTCTGGTGTCCTTATAAGAAAAGAAGACTCCAAGACAGACACCCTAGAGGAGAAGACAGTCATGTGACAGCAGAGGCAGAGACTGAAGTCCTGCAGCTGAAGTGCAGGGACGGCAAAGTTCACCTGCACACAGAATCTAGAAGAAGGGGATGCAAGCCCTGTTTCCCCAGACCCTTCACAAAAAGCATGGCCCTGCCGACACCTTGATCTTGGACTTCCAGCCTTCAGAATAAAGGGAGAATGAATTTCGAATTGGGCAGTGGTACTTAGAGCAGCCCCATGACAGTAACATGCTGCTGTAGGAAGCTACTTCCTAGATGGCGTTTCCTGAGACCTTGTCTCCCAGATCTTGGAGAAATGGTATTAGCACAGATGACAAAACAGACAGAACAAAAGAACGATAACAAGCAGAACTAGGGCAGGGGGTTTGGGAAGTGACAGGGGGCTGGACAAGCTGTTGAGGCCCCCAGCTAAGAGTGCCAAGTGCAAACGGTGGTCAGCCAGTGTGTTTGACTTCAGAAGAGCCAGGCCCCCAGAATAGCCCACTGCACTCCTGTGAGCTCAGCAAGGCCCTGAGCCCTCCCTCCAAATCAGTGGATCAGGCTCCAAGGGACCAGGGTCAAACCCCAAGAGATGGAGCCATTCACCATGGCAACAGGAACTGCCTGTGTCCTCTGGGTTTGACTCATCTAAGGGATTGTAGCGCTGTGACCCTGGCACCTGGAGCCCAGGTAGAATCCTCACTGCAGCTTATTCAGAGTCCAGGAGCCCAGTGAGCCTCTGGATAGAGAAGCAGGGCCATCGAGTCGGCACCAGACACGGGCTCCATATGGCTGAGCTTTCCACTTGCAGCCCTCGCCACCGCGGGGATACACATAATTATAGCCTGTGAACAAAGCAAGATGCCAGCTACATGATACAGGAAGGGACTTCAGCGAGTGACACCCTGGATGCTGGGTCAGGGCAGGGGTCTCACCCCTCAGGGCTGGCCCTCAGCCCAGTCGTCTTCATGATGAACAAGAAAGCGACCAACTCAATTATCTCAAAGGCCTTTTCTGCCTCAATTTTCTCTCACTACAGGGACCTCGCAGCCTGCCAGGGGCCTTGAACTCATGCTCCCTCCTGGTTTGCCAGCCCTTCATCCATGCGCTCCAGACCTCCCAATTCTGAATCTGCGGTTAAAGCTTGCCATGCCCCCACCCCACTCCCCACTCCACTCTGCTAAGCAACAGCCAGAAATCTGCTAAGCTAATCAGATTGTGAGAGGGGCCACCGAGAACCCTCTCTCTAGGGTTTTGCAATTAAGCTGGAAGTCTTCCTAAGAACAGGGCTATGGCTGCATGTGTTCACCATTGAACCCCTAGCCCCAGCCACAGATCTGAGCCACTTCGGGGGCTTGGGAACTATAAGTAGAATGGATGAATGGGCAGCTTGGTCCCTGTGGCAGAATGTACAAAGTGACTAGGGGAGGACAAGGAGAGGACAGAGATCTGAGGACCCTTCAATGCAAACTGTTCCGCACAGGGTGTGCTCTCTCTCCAAGTCTTTGTGTGAACATCAAGCCTGTTCATTCTGAAGCTCAGCTCACTTGATACCAAGGGGTCCCTCTGCCTCAGCCACGGAAGGATGCTGACCCAGCTCCCAAAACCAACCCAAAACAAGTGGTGAAACTTCATGGTTGCAAGCAGTGCATATTTTTTTCAACTGTCTGGGGCTAAATATAAAACAGTAAAAATGCAAGGGAGCTAAGAAGGGTGAAAAGGACATACTAGGAGACTTACCGAGTGGAGAAATCAAAGGGAAGCCAACCATCATCTTATGTTTGGCAATAAGCGGGATAATCACAAAGGAAATTAAAAGTGAGTTTCCTTGAAGGAGAAGAGGGGGGACTATAATTGGTTCCATCTGCTCTGGTGTCCTGGCACCTGCCCTCCCTATGCACCCAGAGAAGCTGTCACAGGTCAGAGGTCTGATCTACCAAATTCCTTCCAGGCAGTATGCAAATGCATGCACACACACACAGTCTAACATACATGATTTAAAATATATAAAACTTCAATATTTTCAGGCCAACACTAGGACCCATTCTCCCATCCTTCAATCACATGGAAGGAAAATTTGCAGGCGAGGTTGGTGACTCTGTGCTATGCAGGGATCTGTTGTAAAGAGTAGAGCAAATAATTTGTTACTCACAATAAGGTGTCAACATTTATGCATGGTTTATATGACAATATAAATCAGAGAAGATTTGAAGTTACACCTGTAATGACATCACTCTTCATCCCACGTGTTCCCATCTGTTTTGCCACAGGAAAAGCAGGGGTGCGTTAACTGCCCGGACATTAGGAACTGCACAGTACAGTAAGCAGCCCTGCTGCCTAATCTCTGTCATGGTTTTACAACAGAAAAATGTCCATAGTCCCTGGTCTAGAAGGCAGACCCCAGAAGCAGACAGATCACAGAGTGCTCTGAGATGGGTTTGATTCCTTGGCAATCAGCAGTACTTGTTGAGTCGATACCTGGGGCCTCATGCTGGAGGAATCAGATGGTCCACATGGGAAAGACAGAGATAAAGCAAGGTCAAAGGGAGACAGACACAGAGAGAGGTTTCCCAGGCTCCTGTTGGTTCCAGGCCTTTGCAAATCCTCCTGCTCTTGTGTTCTGTAATCCATCCCTCTGTTCTTCCAATAAACTCACCATTTTTGCTTAAACCAGTTTCAGTAAGATCATGTTACTTGTGAGCAAAAAAAAAAAAAAAATAGACTTGGCTACAGCCCACTCCTAGTCTTAACCAGCTGCAGGAGAAAAATGGAGGGCCTGTGGACCTCTTAGCGTGGCCATGAGAAAGAAAGGAGAATGCATGGAGCCACTGGGCTGCACAGTGGATTTCCACGGGTATTCTTTGGAGCTGTTAGGCTTCTGGAGAGGGCCCAGGGGCCAACCTGTTTTCTGTTTCAGCAGGAGTTTGGTTTAAACTGAAGTTCTCAGGGCTTTGCTTTTTCTGAAGACCATCATGATACAGCACAAGGCAGGAGGTGGACACTGGATGGTTTCTAGCTGTTTCCACTGTTTCACTTATTTTCAGGCACATGGAAATTCCAACTATAAATTATTTTAAGTCAAGTAAGAGGGTAGAAGGAGAAGTCAGAGCTAAAGGCTGCCATGTTGCCTGAGTTGGGTGGTACCATTCAGAAAGAGATTGTGCTGGGGTACAGCCAAGTGGCCTGACTTTTCCTGTGTATTCACTAGGACCCCTGTTTGAGACCTTTACTGGGGCTCCCCCTCCAGTGAGACTAGGTCTCTGGTGAAAGAGGTGTGGGAGAAGCAGGTGCTGACTCTGGCAGGTCCCACTGGAGGGAATCAGCTATGCTAGGCTTTTTCCAGTGGGCTAGGGGAAGAAATTAGGAGATTTTTCACATGGAAGCTCATGGCACAATAGAAGTCAGTATTGTCAGCCTTGGAAATCAATATGGTCAGATTAGAAATCCCTTTCTCTAAGCAACAACAAAATTTTATTCCCCAAATCATGCCTGAAATGTTACTAATACAATATCACTTTGTGTTATAACCATCCTGATCTTCTTTTCAAAATGTAAGTTTTAGGGCTGGGGATGTGGCTCAGTGGTAGAGCATTTGCCTAGCTATTTCCAGTACACACCCAGGCACACACAAATAAAGGAAGTTTACTCAGGGGTAAGTTGTAGGGTATTCATCATTCAAGTCTTGGTCTAAGTTAATTTCATACTTCCAACAGCATCTAAGAACAGATTAACTTGTTTTTATGAAGGAGAAGGGATATTTAAAACCAGAATACACCACCTCAGGATAGCCATCACCAATACAAAGAGTGACACTAGTAATTTTTGAGCATCTACATAGATTAGCTGCTTTTGAATTGGTTGTCTGGTTTCATCTTAAAAACAACTTTCCAATTCTAAAGATGAGGAAAGCTATGTTCAGAGAACCTAAATTCTATACCCAGCAAAAACAGCTTCCATGAATGAGATGAAATAAAAATGTTTTCATTAGTAATCCCTGCACTTTGGGAGGCTGAGACAGGAGAATCACGAGTTCAAAGCCAGCCTCAGCAATGGTGAGGCTCTAAGCAACTCAGTGAGACCCTGTCTCTATATAAAAACACAAAATAGGGCTGGGGATGTGGCTAAGTGGTCAAATGCCCCTGAGTTCAATACCTAGTACCAAAAAATATATATATTTTCATTAAACAAAAAACAAGAGTTTTTGTCACAAATGGACTCTAGCTTTTGCTTCAATCAGAAGAAAAATAATCCAAAGTAAAAGGTCTGATGTTTAAGAAAGAATACAGAACACAAAAAATATAAATATAGGGGGCTGGGATTGTGGCTCAGTGGCAGAGTGCTTGCCTAGCATGTGTGAGGCACTGGGTTCAATTCTCAGCACCACATATAACTAAATAAAATGAAGGTCCATTCACAACTAAAAAATATTTTTAAAATACATATGTAAATATATAAATAAATGTTTTATGTTTATAAAACAATAAAATTATTTAGGGTTTTAAAAAAGGACAATAGTGGGGCTGGGGCTATAGCTCAGCAGTAGAGCACTTGCCTCCCATGCGTGAGGCCCTGGGTTCAATCCTCAGCACCACATACAATGCAAAAAAATAAATGCATTGTGTCCATCTACAACTAAAAAAAATTTTAAAAAAAAAAGGACAATAGCATGTACATTTGGAGAGAGGAAAATAGAAAAAATATTTTAATAAATTTTTGTATGTTTCCAGGAGTAAAGGTATAGCAGTATAAACTGTGATAAGTTCTAGAGTAACCACTGGATAAATAGAAGCAGAATATATATATATTCCAAGGTAATGAAGAAAAAATAAAATATTTTTTAAATCCATAAGAAGGCAAAAAAGGAGAAGAAAAATAAACATGAATCAAAAACTGGAAAAGCAAAAGGTCAAAAATAATAAATATACTTGTAAGGAAGCAAAGTGGGAGACAGCAATGGTTATCCTAAAGCTTTAGTAATCAAGTCAATATAGTATTGATTCAGGTATAGGCAAAATGTTTCACATGGTAAATAGACACGTTTGCCTGAAGTACAGTACTTTAGTTTATGAGCAAGGCAGCATGTGCAATCAGGGGGAGGAGGAATCATCACATAAACATTGCTGAGACAACTGGTTTTCTAATTGAAAAAGAAGGAGCTGAGGGCTGGGGATATAGCTCAGTTGGTAAAGTGCTTGCCTTACATGCACAAGGCCCTGGGTTCAATCCCCAGCACCACAAAAAGAAAAAGAAAGAAAGCTGGATCCCTACTCATAACATATATAACAATTAACTCCAAATTCATTCAGGACTCAAATGCCCTAATCAAAATTGCATAATGTTTAGTAGAAAGCATAGGCGACTATATTTTGTACATGTAAGAAGATATTTCATAAATGATACATCAAAACACACTAATCATAAAATATTGAAAATCATTTTAAAATTAAGAACTTTTCTTATCACAAACTCTTTAAAATGAAATATGCAAGTTACAGACTGGAGGAAACTACTTGCAAAGCATACAAATGACAAAAGATTATTATCAGTAATATATAAACATGCTATAAATTGTTAGGAAAAGCACAAACAATCCAAGAGAAAAAAATGGACAAAGATATAAAAAGGTACATCACAGGAGAACATACAAGACCAACAAATAAACATCCCCAGGAAAATACAAGTCAAAGCCACTAAGATGTCACCTTACACACAACGGGCAAAATTTCAGGATGTCAGAGCCAAGTGTTGGTGAAGCTGTGGATTCATGGAACGTCTTCTACACAGCAGGTGGGAATTGGTACCACCACTTCATAAAACCAATTGGCTTTTCCATAAAGTAATGTTCTTGTATCTAAAACTCAGCAGCAAACATGTGTTCAGCAATGGACATTGTGAAGATGAACACACAGCACCGTTTACAATAGTGAGACCCTGGAAACACCAGCTGTGGTTGGTCAACAGGAGAAGGAATAAGCTGCGGTGTGTCAACATTCAACACTCAAGACACAGGGACTGCAGTTTCAGCTTGAGAAGGTGAAGAAGTTCTGGAGGTGGATGGTGCTGATGGTTGCATAACAAATGTGCTTAATGCCACCAAACACTTAGAAACAATCAAAATGGTAAAGTTTATGTTATTCCTATCTTACCACAACTTCCCCCCAAAAAAGTTGAAAATATGATAAAACTTCATCATAATAATGTTAAGTTTTAAAAAGGAAAGAATTTTTTTAAAGATGACATATAGTGTATCTTCTTAATAAAGTTGAAACAAATAAATGTAAACTATAATTTTTGAGAAAATATAGAAATAAAATTATATAATGAGGAAAGCAAGAGGGTGATGAACATAAACCTTAGAATGGCCACTCAGATGGGACAGAGTCCCCTTCCAGCTTCAAATGTGCTGTGACTAAGGGTCTGGCTTTTGGCAGGTGGTGAACTCATAGGTGTTTATTACATTAAAAGAAAAATAATTTAAAATAAAAGGGAAAATGGAAAGAAGAACAAAAGGGAGGAAAGAGGGGGGTCCCATGTGTGTCAAGTAGGACGACATGTCAAGAAGTAAGAATTCTAACTAACACACCTGGGGTCTGTATAAAAATGCTAAACTGGACAATATACTGATTAGCAATACATACACAAGTGAAAATTTTTTATAAAACAGAGAAGGATGATGTATTAGTCAGCTTCTTGTCAGGGTGACCACAATACCTGACAATTACAACTTAGAGGGGGAAAAGTTGATTTGAGGCTCCTGGTTTCAGAGGTTCAGTCCAAGGTCAGCTGACGCCATCACTTGGGCCCCAAGTGAGGGAGAACATCATGGCAGAAGGGTGTGGCAGAGGAAAGCTAATCAGTTCCTTGTAGGCAGGAAGCAGAAAAAGATTGGGAAGAGCCAGGGACAGAATATATCATTCCTAAGGACATGCCCCCATCACCTACTTCTCCAGCCATGTCCCACCTGCCTACAGTTACCACTCAGTTATCCACTCAAATCATTAATCCATCAAACATATTAATCCACAGGTGAGGTTATAGCTCTCATCATCTAATCATTTCACTTCTGAATATCCTGCATAGTCTCACACAGGAGCTTTTGGGGGACACCTCATATCCAAACCATACAAATGATCAACACAAAGGTCAAGACAGGGAAGGCTCTACAGTGAGGAGAGATGTGTTGACGACTCCAATGTTCTGGCACTGAATTTCTTTTAACCTAGTCATGGATGCGTATTTGTTAATTTCATTATTATTCCTAATGCACACACATACTTTGTATGCACTCTTCTGTATGTATGATTTATTTCACAATTAAAGAGCAAAAAAAGAAGAAAAGAGGCATAAATTAATTACATGGAAATCAAAGAACCCAAAGAGGGAGTTTGTAGTATTCTCTAAAAACACAAATAATCAATGCTCTGATAAATTTGACCAAAAAAGAAACAGAGAAGACACATATATTCAGAATGAAAAAGAGGATGTAACTGCAGATACAATATGGATTTTTGAACTCTTAGAGAATACCATGAGCAAGTCCATGCTAATAAATTTGAAAGCAGACAAAATAAGTTATGCTGTAGAAAAGTGTGCAACAGGATATTAAAATGGGACAGACTCTCCTCATCTCATGTCAGCCAAGGCTCTAGAGACTCAGAGCAATCTATCAAATGCTTCCTTGTTCCTAAAGGAGATGCCAAACCTGGTTTGGTCAAACCACTTGTGATGGCATTGGACATCTCCCAGGTCCACCCACTAATAGGAACACAGGAACCAAAAAAAGGAAGGTGACTTTGGAGATGGGCATTTGGGCAAACACCACCCTTTCACCTCAAACCAGGTGGGAAGGGCTGGAGGAGAACCATTCAGAGAATTTCAAAGGTCCTCAGGATTGGGGCTCATAAAGGTATGCATGTATCTGGAAAGCCCAAAGGCAGGTCACTGGAGGAAAGAGCAAGGAAAGACAGATGTCTTGGGGGCAGCTGCACTCTGACTGACAGTGGATAAGGGCCAAAGGGAAGGGGATACAGAGTTTTCCCTCTGGGTGATGGGACCAATCAGAGTGGGTTCTGACAGAGAAGACCAGACCAGATGGCTAGCTGAGTCAACATGTCACCTGCCAGGTCCCCAATGTGTAGGCAGGGCTCAGAGAAACTCATGAAATGGCAAGCAGGGGAAGCCAGAATTGACATCCACAAGCCTAGAGAGGGCTAATCCCTCACAAATGCACCTGTCTTTAAGACTGGACTTTCCCTAGCCGGGCACGGTGGCTCAAGCCTGTAATCCCAGAACTTAGGGAGGCTGAAACAGGAGAATCGCGAGTTCAAAGCCAGCCTCAGCAACAGTGAGGCGCTAAGCACCTCAGTGAGACCCTGTCTCTACATAAAACACAAAATAGGGCTGGGGATGTGGCTCAGTGGTCGAGTGCCCCTGAGTTCAATCCCCAGTACCAAAAAAAGAAAAAAAGACTGGACTTTCCCTTGCATCAAATATTCCCAGACAGAGACTGAGGCAGGAGGATCTCTTGAGCTTATGAGTTTGAGACCAGCCTGGGCAACATAGTGAGACCTCCACCTCAAAAAACAAAGAATTTCTAAGTAAAATTCAAATCAACATATTTTAATTCAAAGCTCTATGTTAAAAGCCAAAAAAAAAAAAAAAATGTAAACTTCTTAGAGAATTAGAGTGGATCCTTCCTTAACCTGATAAACAGTATCTTTAAAAATTACTCAGCAGATAATACACACAATGGTGAAACATTAGACACATTTTCTTTATAATGAAAAATCATGTTATCTAGAATAAAAAATGCTCAGGACCTTTATAAGGAGAAAAAAAGGAAAACTATTGGAGGGCATGAAAGAAGACTTAGGTAATGCTGTGGTATGCCACATGGAAAGCTGGGAAGACTCTGAATCTTAAAAACAATTCTCTCCAAAGTATTTCTATGATTTCAGTTCCATTCGTACATAAATCTCAGCAGAGTATCTTCATAGAACTTGAAAGATGATCTTTAAATTAATCATCTTTCATGTGGAAGGAAACAGAGACAAGAACAGCCAGGACAATTTTGAAATAAAAGAATCAATAGGGAAGAGTTATCTTGCCAGATCAAATAATTATAAAGCTACATTAATTAAAATAGTGTGACATTACTTCATGCATAGACAAATAAGCCATGGAATTAAATATATAACTCAGAATTAAACCCAAAAACATAGCTAATATGTGGCAGAGGTGGAATTGTAAATCATGGTGATTAATTATTCTTTAAATAATGAATGTAAATAATGAATAAAGAAATGAATTGTCCTATAAATGGTACTGGAAGAATTGGTTAATGGTTCAAAGAAAAGGTAAAATTAGGCCTTTTAAAAAATCACATTGTAAGCTGGGTGCAGTGGCGCACACCTGTAATCCCAGCACTTAGGGAGGCTGAGACAGGAGAATTGCGAGTTCAAAGCCAGCCTCAGCAACAGCGAGGTGCTAAGCAACTCAGTGAGACCCTGTCTCTACATAAAACACAAAATAGGGCTGGGGATGTGGTTCAGTGGTTGAGCACCCCTGAGTTCAATCCCCAGTACCACAAAAAAAAAAAAAATCACATTGTATACACACACGTGCACACACACATGCACACACATTCCAGGGAAATTTAAGACTTCAGTGTAAAAAAAAAAAATCAAAATATTAAATTTTTTACAAAAAGAGAAATACAGAGGAATACAGAAGAATATTTATTACATCAGTGTTATGGTTTGGATGTGAGATATTCCCCAAAAGCTCATGTGTGAGACGATGCGAGGAGGTTTAGAGAAGAAATGATTGGGTTATGAGACCATTAACCCAGTCATGGGTTAATCCCCTGGTGGGGTTAACTGAGTGGTAACTAAGGCAGGTGGGGTGTGGCTGGAGAAGGTAGGAATTGGGGATGTGGCTTTGTGGGTATATATTTTGCATCTGGGAGTGCAGTCTCTCTCTCTCTGCTTTCTGATTATCGTGTGAGCTGCTTCACTCCGTCACACTCTTCCACCATGGTGTTCTGCCTGACCTCGAGCCCCAAAGAATGGAGCCTGCTGTCTATGGATAAGACCTCTGAAACCCTGAGCCCCCAAATAAACTTTTCCTCCTCTAAAATTGTCCCTGTCAGATATTTTGGTCACAACAGTGAAAAAGCTGACTAAAATAATCAGTGTAGAAAAAAATTTTAATCAAAATACATTAACTTCCAACTATAAAGAAAAAAATTGGAATGTTGGAATACATTGAAATTTAAAACTTCTGCCTGACAAGGACGTTAATAAATGAAAAGACAAATCACAGATTGAGAAAATATAATTTTGCTACCAAAGGATTAATATCTAGAATATATACAAAACTCTAAAATATTGGTTAGAAAAGGAGAACCCAACAGAGAATTGGGCAAAGCATATGAACAGGCAATTCAGAGGAAGAAAATGGTGATATGTAACAGTAAAAAATAGGCTTTTAATCTCACAAGTAGCCTAGGAAACACACTGAAACAACAGAGATTCCATTTCACACAACCAGATTGGCAAAATCTTGCAGATTTGATAACAGAGCAACAAGGAAAGGGAGCCCTGTATTTGAAGGGAGAGTACATTGGTACAATCACTTGGAGAAGGAATTTGAGAATATCTAGTAGATTCTGAGATGTGCGAACCTCACCACTGAGCAAAACCAGTCCTACCCAACCAAATACTCTGAAAACAGTTCCTCACCATACACAGGAAGACCAGGACAAAAATATTTATTGCAGTCCGATTTGTAAGGGTGAGAAGGTGAGAATACTAATCATCAGGAGATCAGAGGTCTCACTGTGATTTGTTGCCCCCGTGGACTGTCACACAGTGGCTAAAGTGAACCAGATGCGTGCACGTTACCTCTCACTCACGAACTATGCTTTCCAGATCCTAAGTCCTCACTGTCTACAGGCCAGTTCACTGCACCATCCCCTCTGCCAATGACAGTCATAATTTTGCTTGGATGATACAAGCGATGCATAATACCTCTCTGCTCCACCTTAGCCCCAGGAACCACCCAGCTCCTGGTGTCTTTCCAAAGTACACATCTGACAATGTCCTTTGCCTGCTTAAAACCCTCCCTTGACTCTCTATGGCCTCCAAGACAAAGCCCAAATGCCTTAGCGAAGCTTACAGAAGCCTCCTCTTTCACCCCAACATGCTTCCAGCCCAGCTTCTTGGGACGGTCTACGGTTCACCCATCAGCAGCCGCTCAGACTCCAGGTCTTGATCATGTGACCCCACCTCTCGGCAGGGACTGAGCTTTCCTCGTCCTCACCCAGATTTATCCACCTGTCAAAGTGGTTCATCCTGGCAAGTTCTAGAATCCCTGTGAAGAATGCACAAAGGGCCCCCACACACCCACACCACACCCCTTTCCACTCCCTGCCTGTCTCCTGGAATCCCTCCAGCCTCATCTCAAGGCACATAACCAGCTTCTCATCTCTGTTGGAACCAAGGCAAGTAGCTTCCCACTCAGAACCAAAGGCCACCACTTTACAACAACACTGCTTATTCCTCCAGCTTTTCTGGCAGACCGGTGCTCACGGAGCACTCTCCATGTGAACCAGGGCTGCCTCCCTCACCCGGGGCTGCTTCCCTCACCCGGGCTGCTTCTCTCACTCAGGGCCGCTGCTCTTCCCCGAGCTTGTCCAACAGCATCACCTTCTATGGCTGCTTCCCTCCTTCTGAACTCTGCATCCCTCAAGTTCACATTCTTGGGATCAGCTCTGAACACTCACCAGTGAAGCCCAAAGATTCCTCATGTGAGGGACTCAGGAGGAGAGAATCTCCCTTGGCTCCTCCAGGAGGAACCAGAGAATGGATGCTTGAAGCCAAGTGCCTGTGTCCTCCTCACTTTCCCACAGAGATGGCTCAGGGTTCCTCAGAGGAGGAAGCAGACAAGGTGGCATCCATGGCAGAAGATGGAGAGGAAACACAAATACAAGGTTGGACAACAGCTAAGGAGAAAGAGCCCTGTTGAAGGCTACAGAATGTTCTCGTACGGTGAGTCTGTCCAAAAGACAGCGCAAGACCCAGCCTTCGAGGCAACGCATCAGGAGTAGAATCATCAGCCCTGAACTCCACCCGAGGGACTTTAGGGCCATATCCTTGTGCAACTCTTTCTTTTTTCTTTTAATCTTTATGACAACTCCTTTCTGTGAAGTTTGATCCTATTAAGTGGAGTCTTTTTGCTTGCCGAGCACCTTGACAGCTTTGGGTATGTGCACTAGCAGGCGGGAGTAGCAAGAGCCCAAACTGCTCTGCAAACAGGAGGAAAAGAATTTGGACATCCAAGGGAGGGAGAGGGAGAGCGTCAGAAACTGAAATGTGGGGACACTGGGCAGGGTGGAGGGTGAGGACAAGGAAGACTCCTGCGTGATGTTAAGTCTCAAGCCCAGCAGTGCCTGTGGGGCCCCCTCCCCCAGCACCTGAGGAGTCAGTTACGCTTGTGGATCTCCAAGTGCTGGAGTCTCTTGGGTGTGGAGAGAGCAAAGAGCTGATTGCAACTCTGGCCCATGTGGAGTGGAGAGAGAAAGGGTTCCTTATCTGCACCTCGAGAGCATGGCGTCCCTTGAGGATTAGCAAAATTCTCTACAGGAGCCAAGGAGGCTTTAGATTAGAGTTTCAGCACATTTCTGCACAGATCTTATGCACTCCCAGCTGACACCTGAATCATACTTCTAAAGTGCACAGCATCTAATAAACAGAGAAAACCGTTGACCTTTCCAAAGTACACCCAAGTCCTCGCGCATATCATTTCCTCAGGAATAAACGAATGAATGCACACATCTACCAGGCCGTGCATAGTGTTTACACACCTTTCTTGCATTTGGCCACAGACCACACAGACTCTTCGAGTTGGAAATGTCCATGGAGAATACCCAGGTGAAAAGCCATTTATGGACGGGACAATGGAGGCACAGAAAGGGGAAGCAACTTTCTCAAAACCACACAGCTAATGGGTACAGAGCTCAAATGTTTACCAGGTTTTGGCTTTTTGCCCAGAGTGTTACAGCTGTTGTGTGTTAGGCTGAGGCCAATGTGGGCTTCAGGACATGACACGAGAGCATGTCCTGAGAGTCAGAGGAAGAGACAATGAGCCTTTGTTTTCTAAGTGACTCTCTGAGGGCCATGAGTTCCAAGCAAACACATTCCTAAATCTTTACTACCACATTTGAAGCCAGACAAAAAGGAAGTTATAAATGGGCTTTTCTCCCTACAGATAAGAGAACCACAGAATGTCAGGTTTGCAAGAGATGAACTCATGGGGTGCCTCCCTGCCCAGATTCCACACAGCCTACACCCAGATTCTCTGCCAGACACCTGCAAAGTTACACAGGCAGATAAAGTTACACATTGTTTGTTGTTTGACAAACAAAATGTACAAAATATGTTTAATTTTTTTTTTACTTCTTTTGTCAGAGGAAAGCAAAAGCAGGCATTAAATGAATTGCATTCAATGTTTTGCAAAATATCTAATTTATTCAAGAAAGGCAGGATGTAGATGGCTATCAAAGCTGAGTTCTGGATATGTGGGGGTTGGTTATATTATTCTTTTATCTTATTGGTATATATTTTTAATTCCATAATAAAATGTTGAAACCATATATAATTTTGAAAGCCTGCTTCTCAAATTAGTAAGGTAGAAGCAAGAACTTCCATCATAAACATTTTGCCTGTTGGTTAAAAAAATACCAAATCGCTATCAACAAGCACCAGCTTGCAGACAGACCTGTGCTATGTCAAATGTCTCATTTTACTCTCTCGGCTTTCTGGCTCCCATAAGATTGACTTCTCAAGAGTGTTCGTGCCTGAGGAAAAATCCCAAAAGAGGAGGAAAAGGAAAGAAAAAGAGTCAGTAATGACTCTTACTCAGGTTATACCCTGTAAATCAGTGTGGATTTCTCTTTTTTGTGGACAATATAAGAAATAATACAAACCAGATGCTGTGGCACATGCCTGTAATCTTAGCAGCTCAGGAGGCTGAGGCAGGAGGATTGAAAGTTTGAGGCCAGCCTCAGCAACTGAGTAAGACCCTAAGTAACTTAGCAAGACTCTGTCTTAAAATTTAAAAAAGAAAATAAAAAGAAGCTGGGCACACCTGTAATCCCAGCACTTTGGGAGGCTGAGACAGGAGAATTGCAAGTTCAAAGCCAGCCTCAGCAATTTAGTGAGGCCCTAAGCAACTCAGTGAGACCCTGTCTCTACATAAAACTCAAAATAGGGCTGGGGATGTGGCTCAGTGGTCAAATACCCCTGAGTTAAATCTCTGGTACCAAAAAAAAAGAAAAGAAAAAGGACTGGGGATGTGGCTTAGTGGCAAAAGTCCCTCTGGATTTAATCCCCAGTTCCAAAAATAAGGGGAAGGGAAACACAAATTCAAAAAAACAACACAAGGGCTGGGGTTTAACTTGATGGTAGAGCACTTGCCTAGTAAGGGAGGACCAAGCTGGGGATCCCCAGCACCACAGAAAAAAATGGGGGAAAAAAATTAAAACCCAACTCAGGCTTATCTCAGTAAAATGTTGCATATAGGCCAGTGCAGTGGTGCACACTTGTTATCCCAGTGGCTTGGGAGGCTGAGGCAGAAGGATCACAAGTTCAAAGCCAGCCTCAGCCATGGCGAGGCGCTAAGCAACTCAGTGAGACCCTGTCTCTAAATAAAATACAAAATAGGGCTGGGAGTGTAACTCAGTGGTTAAGTGCCCCTGGGTTCAATCCCTGGTACCAAAAAAAAAAGTGTTAGCTATGGTGTTTGACATACCAGGTAATATACATTCAACATCTAAATGAGCTACAGCACGAGTGGTGTCCTCAGAGATGAGAGTCCACAGTGACTTTAAAGAAAAAAGCCAGCTGGGCAAACGGTGGCGCACACCTGTAATCCCAGCAAGTCATGAGCCTGAGGCAGGGGAATCGAGAGTTCAAAGCCAGCCTCAGCAAAAGCAAGGTGCTAAGCAACTCAGTGAGAGACACTGTCTCTACATAAAATACAAAATAGGGCTGGAAGTATGGTTCAGTGGTTGAGTGCCCCTAAGTTCAATCCCCAGTACCTCCCCTGAAAAAAGTCAGAATCTTGTAACCAGGAATAAGAGCAACAGTTGTAAAGAATGCTTGTGGCCACTTCCAAATGTTGGGTATTCTAAATGCTTTCCACACACTAACACCTATAGCTTCGTAACAGCCCACCGAAGATCTGTTCCCAGATCTTACTGAGGAGGTAACTGTGTTGCAGACACTGAAGAAACTGCTCAGATCAAAGAGCCCTAAAAATTGGCGAGCAAGTACCTGACCCCAGATGTCGAGAACTGAAATTGAACTTCAAGAATCAAACAGTTAAGCAGCAGAGCATCAAAAGTAAATTGACAGATTACTTAAGTGAGGGAAGTTGAAGCCAGTTCAAGAAGGACAACATGGAACTTAAAGGTCACATGCACACACACATGCAGCCACATAATGCCATTCTGACTAGCGTCAACTCATTAACACGATAGAGGACAGCAAACTTAAGGCCATAGAAAATATGATCCAGCCAGGCATGGTGATGCACGCCTGTAATCCCAGCACTTTGGGAGGCTGAGACAGGAGGATCGCAAGTGCAAATCCAGCCTCAGCAACCGCGAGGCGCTAAGCAACTCAGTGAGATCCTGTCTCTACATAAAACACTAAAGTGGGCTGGGGATGTAGCTCAGTGGTCGAGTACTCCAGAGTTCAATCCCAGTACCAAAAAAAAAAAGGGAAGAAAGTATGATCCAATTTCCATGTGTAAAAACATAAAACTGTCTTTGGTAAAAGCTAAGTGCTTCAATAGGTAAACTGTGGAACCAACCTAGATACCCTTCAATAGATGAATGGATAAAGAAACTGTGGTACATACACACAATGGAATATTACTCAGCATTAAAAGAAAATAAAATTATGGCATTTGCAGGTAAATGGATGGAGTTGGAGAATATTATGCTAAGCAAAGTAAGCCAATCCCAAAAAACCAAAGGCCAAATGTTCTCTCTGATAACTGGATGCTGATCCATAATGGGCGAGGAGGCACGGGAAGAATAGAGAAACTTTGGTCAAAGGGGAGGGAGGGAAAGGGAAGGAACATGGGGGCAGGAAAGATGATGGAATGAGATGGACATCATTGCCCTAGGTACATATATGACTGCACATATGGTGTGACTCTACATAGTGTACAACCAGAGAAATGAAAAGTTGTGCTCCATTTGCATATAATGAATCAAAATGCATTCTGCTGTCATGTATACTAATTAGAATAAATAAATTTTTAAAAAAGAAAAAAACAAGCTAAATGCTAGCACATCCACGCAAGCATCCCAACATCACATTTACATACTTGAATGAAATAAGAGGACTTGTCTCTTGATGTATTTTCCCAGTGATATCACCATTTTTTCCTTGTGTGCATTGCAGCACATTTGGAACAATAAAAAATGTACAGTTTTTAATGGAAAAAACTTTCACTTTAAAGTTGTCAAAATTGAGATTCTGAAGACTGGCGATACCTGTAATTCCAGCTATTCGAGAGGTTGAGGTAGGAGGATCACAAATTGGAGGCTAGCCTCAGTAACAAAGCAAGACAGTCTGGAGGAGGATAGTTGGATGCACTGTGTAACCACCAAAGGGGAGCATCTTGTGTCAGTCACTACACACCCGTGCCATGTTCGCAGACACACACACACTCAAGCACACACAAAACAGTGGAAGTATGTTGATGGACCCGTGTCGACAGCTCATGTTTCCAGGCTCCCCACCTCCCCAGGGTGCTCACATAGCACTGCAGCCCTCTCATTAATCAGCACCTGCCACATCTTTGCTGCTTTCTGAGCTCCTGGAAGGAAAAGATGAGGCTGGCCTCTCTTGATTCTGGGCTGGGATGGACCCTGCCCCACAGAGAATGGGTGATCAATAAATAAATGTTGAATGATTTAATTCAGGCCTCATAGCACTTTCTGGGCTTGGAGTAGAGAGTGGGGAGGAAGATAGGAAAGAAGTGATCTGAGAAGTGAAACAAGATTGGTGTTCATCCCAGCTGGAGGCCTCAGTCTTCCCATGAACAAAGTGGGGGGAATAAACTTTACTTTACAGAGTTGAGGTGAAAAAGAGATGAAGGACATACAGTGTCTGGCACATAATAGGTGCTAAATAAAAAGCCACTGTGGCTAAAATGATGAAGCTGGAATAAAGATGACACATGACACAGAATTCAGGACAAGGGTGAGTGTTCCAAGAAGAGGCAGGAAAAGGGTTACCAGGCTAGTCCTCAGCCAAAAATCAAAAGTTCAAGATCTTTTTAATAACAGTGGAGAGCAAGAAGAGAGGAGAGAAAATTCACAGGTCGTTAGCACTTCTGTGTGCTGTCTCTCCTTAATCCTCATGTCAGCCTGTGAGGTGAGTGGTTTCACCCACTTGTCTATAGGAGGAAACATTAACACAAACAGATTAAGTCTCTGACCTGAGTTCTCAGGGGTGTCAACCAGAGGAATTTCTGGCATCTGGTGCAGGAAGGACTTCTGGGCTCGCAGGTATTCATTCTATTCTCTTTAAATGAAATCAAGTCCTGGAAGCTGCTCAAAGCTTAACTTCTTTGGGGCCCAGTCCCTGAGCCTTTGTTTAACAACAAACATGGTTTCTGTTCCCAGCTGGCCTGGTTCAAGTTGACCCGGGCAGGGCTGTGCTTGGGAGGTGGGGGTGGGGAGAAACACAGCGTCTTTTTTCCTTCTTTTTTCCTCCCTGTCCATCAAAGAATGTGATCCTCCCTCTTCTCCAAGCCTGCGAGCCCTGCTCCCTTGGGGCGCCTCTCTGTAGACTTGACCCCCAACGACCACAACCTCTTATGGAACTCCAAAAGCTCAGAGAGCAGAGGAGGGCCTTGTCACCTTGACACCACGAGGCAAGAGAAAGGGCGAACCTGGGTGCAAAACTCAGCTCCCTTCCTTCACAGTGGTGGGGTGAGACCTCAGCTCACCAAGCCTCCATTTCCTGCAAAATGTGAATGAAGCTGCCCTCTGAGCAGGGTGATAATGTCTAGAAAGTGTCCAGCCTGTAGCAGGCACTCAACAAGTACCAGTTTCCCACTCTGTCACCCAGAGCCCCTGCTCCTCCCTCACTGTGACCTTTGTCATTTCCATGCACCAACAGGAGCTTGATGGGTTTCCATAAATTAACTCACTTTTAAAACTCCATCTCACTTTGACAAAGATAAAATCAGCAGGACTTGAAAAACACTTCTGCTTTTGTTTTATACATATTTATCAAGCACTCATCATGAGATTTCAGATGGACGGGACAGTTCTGGGTGCCAGGGGTACAGCGGTGACCCAATGCCCTCGCCCTTAGAGCAGTGAAACAAGCAGAACATGGCATCAAGTAGCATCACACACCGTGAAGAGAGAGAAACCAGGTACAGGGCTAGACTAGGGAGGCCCAGAGTCCTATCTCGTGACCTGGGCCAGAAGTAGCAAATCTACCCTGAAGCTAATCAAGTGTACACTTCAGAGCTTGCTCAGGCTCCTTCCTGTTCTCCTAAATACTTCCAGACCAAATTTTGT
Source organism: Geosciurus inauris (assembly GCA_004024805.1). Taxonomy (NCBI): domain Eukaryota; kingdom Metazoa; phylum Chordata; class Mammalia; order Rodentia; family Sciuridae; genus Geosciurus; species Geosciurus inauris. The sequence continues at coordinate 67,861 of PVHX01002025.1, forward strand.
GTTCACTATTGTGTATTCTTTTTTCCTAAAGGGCACTCTCAAAAATTATATAAACTTCAGGCCTCATAAAGCCTGGCTGTACTCCTAGCCATCAGGAAGGGAGAACGACATTCAAGCACAGATCTGAATAAATGAAAAGTCACGATTAACATGAGCAAATTCAGATTCTTGGCTCTGAGAGAAGAAGTGAGAGATTTTTAAAAGGCCCCATCACTCTGCTTTGTCGAGTTGAAAGTCTACCTTTGAAATTTTCCCTCAGGCCAGGTCTCAAAACCAAGTCGATTCTGAAGTTTTTACATCTTTCTGGATCCCCCATCCATGCTAAGTCCTGAGAAGCATGGCTGTGGGAAAGTGAGAGCCCAGGGGAGAGGGTAAGAAGCATTGATGGGCCTGAGAAGGTGGACTTGGGAGGGGGAAGGAACCTAGACAGACAGTACCAAGTGCAGACAAGGACCTGGAGCAACCAGATGCCACAGCAGCCAGGGGGATGCAAGTGCCCAGCTGCTTTGGAAAATGGTCTCTTACAAAATCAGACACACACTTAACACACAACTCAGCAGTCACCCTTCTTGGTATTTACCCTAGAGAAATGAAAACATATGTTCACCCAAAAACCTGTACACAGAGGTACATAGGAGCTTCATTCATATTAGCCCAAATTGGAAAATGCCAAAAATAAGCCAAATGTCCAGCTGGTCCATGAACTAATTGTAGTCTGTCCATGCAATGGAATACTCACCAGCATTACGAAGGCACAAATGATACACCCACATGCATTGTCTCATAGACCCCACACTGAATAAAAGAAGGCAGACCCTAAGGAGTTTGTCTGTATGATTCCCCACGGCATGCCATCTCAGCTGTAGGAACAGGAACCAGATGGTGGGCAGGGGTTGTTGACTACAAAAAGCCATGAGAGCTGGACATGGTGGCACACACCTGTAATCCCAGCAGCTTGGGAGGCTGAGGAAGGAGGATCGTGAGTTCAAAGCCAGCCTCAGCAACTTAGCGAGGCCCTAAGCAACTCAGAGAGACTCTGTCTCTAAATAAAATATTTTTAAAAGGCTGGGGATGTGGCTCAGTGGTTAAATGCCCTTTGGTCCAATCCTTGTACCAAAAGGGCCGGGCGGGGGGGGGGGGGTACAAGAGAAGTTTAAAATGTTCTGTCCCTTGATGTGATATAAACATTTATCAAAACTCACTGAACTATATACTTAAAATGAGTGCATTTTATTTTCTGTGAATTAGACCTTGATAGAAATGTTATAATCATCCCATGGAGTTGGGCATGGTGGCACACACCTATAGCCCCCAGCCACGTAGGAGGATGAGATGGATGGATCCACTTGATTTCATGAGTTTAAGACCAGCCTGGATGACGTAGCAAAACCTGTCTCAAAAAAGAAATTACATTGTACTACACTGTCACCGGAAAGCCCCTCCTTGAGATCACTCATTGATGCCCTTCACTATATACATCAGGGAACTGAGATCCAGTGAGTGAGGGCCATTGACAAACAACTGGCCAACAGGCGTTCATAACGTGCTGTCCCAACCTCTCCTTAGTGCTCATCGTGATTTCGTGAGGCAATAGCACTATCAATGCCTGGTTACAGATGTTACACAGAGGCCCCATATCACTGGAAGATGAGGCCACAGTGATATAGCCAGCTTCATGATGATCCATCATGGGCAGCTGCTGGCAAGGGGGAATGCAACCGTGAGGCGGAGCCCAGGTCCTCTGCTCCCCACGTTCTCCCTCTGACCCACACATCCTCCTGCAAGCAGAGAGGATGTGAGCTAGGAGGCCCTTCACGGAATCCCGAGGGCCCAGAGCCCAGCACTGCGCACCCTGCAGCAAGAGCGGAACCATGAGAGAGCTCCAAGAACTCGCTGTAGGCTGGGCACCACCAGGGGGAGGTACTTGTTCCCCAGGCAGGGGACACCCAGCAGTGTGAGATGGTGGGGAGACAGCCCTAGCTTTGCCCAGAAAGATCAGTCTCCCCTTGACACTTTTTTCAGCATGGCCTGCCAGCAGAGATTAAGATCTCAAAGAGCAACATGATGCCACTGGAAAAGGAGATTAGTGGGTTCTGGGGTGCTTGTATGCCTGAGAAAGGTGGTTTATTTGGGATCTGACTCCAATTCACAGGATGAAACTATGCCAGGTCCCCCTGGATCTGACAGGAGGTGAGAGAAGTTTCCACAAGCCAACCCTAACAGGACTGGGGCTTCCAGAATCTTGACAGGACCCTGGAGGGGGCTCTAGGGTCCTGTGTGGGACATGGCTCCAGTGTCTCTGTCAAGGGTGGACTGTTACGGGCAAGCCCCTGGGTCTGCTGAGAACCCAGGTGGCCTTGGTCCTGCAGTGGGAAGAAGCTGGTGGGGAGGGAAGGACCCAGAGGAGAGGGGAGCACTGGTCCTGTAGGAGGGTGAAGGAGGAGAAGCGCAACCAGGTGGCGTGGAGGCTGGCGGAGCTCTTGAACAACAAACTGTCAAATGTGAAATGTTTCAGCACAATGAGACACCTCCTGGTGACCCAAGAATCTTCAGTCATAGTCACCCGCAGTGACTTTGACGTGGGAAGATCGAAGAAAAAGACCTGGGCCCTGTGTTGGGGTCAGCTCTAGAGAAGAGATAAGGAAACTCACAGAGAAAGGAAAACCAGATCCCAGGAAAGCAGAAGCCTGGAACCAAAGTGGACAGAGACCATTTGCAAGAATGTGTGTCTCAGAGGACTTTGGAGTCCCCCGGGCAGGAAATGAGGGTTTCAGTCACTCTTATTCGGATTTTCAGGAGCCAGGTACTAGGTTACTAGGTTTGCTGGCTGCCATCTGAGTTAACATGTGCTCATGCCAGACATGGTCACAAAGGATGGCATAAGATGCAAGCAAGCACGGCTGTCGTATGCCTTCAGCCCTTAGAGAGCACTCTGAGGAACTCAGCAGATAGAGTGAGACAGCCTCACAGCCAGCAGAGTAGAGAAGGAAAGGATCTGAGGAGGAACAGAGAGAGAGGAGGCAGGGGAGAGACAAAGAGCAGGGCAGTGCAGGGGGAGAGGGAGGAAAGGAAGGAAGAAAGGGAAAGTTAGAACAGGAGGGGGAAAAGAGGGAAAGAGAAAGAGAAAGAGAGAGCACAGGCAGGATGGAGCACGAAGCCTTCCAGGATGTGGAATGAGTTTTCTCCTCGTCCCCCTCCCTTTGCACAGGTCACAGTCTGAAATTCAGGCTCCCACCAACTGTTAATTTGCTCCTGGGTGCATCCCCTACAGCCACTTGTGCTGATGGCCTCTTGGCACCACTTCAAACCCCTTCAGCTTCATTTATCCCAGCTGGCCCCACGGCTGCCAGCTCCACACACTTTACTGAGTTTTGTGAAGGGGCAACCTGCCTGAGTCTCACCACCTGAATCCTCCCACCTCTCTCATCCCTGCCTCAGGCTTGCCTGCCTGAGAGGCCAGGATGCCCACAGGACCTGATGCTCACAGGAATGCAACATGGCATAAACATCCTCTAGATTCCCCCGGATCAAAGGGGACGAATAAATGGTACCCTTTCTTCCCTAGGCAGGCAGTTCTGGGACTCATTTCAGGAGGCTTCTAGAAGGTGCTATGGCCTAGAGCACAGTCAGCTCTCTTGTGCTTCTCTGTGCTGAGTGCCCACATCCCTGCCTCACTCCCCCAAATAGCTTTCCCACTTCCTGGGGATGTTCTCAGAGAACTCACGGCACCTAAGTCTCTGACTTAGGCTTTGCTGTGGGGAGCCCCAGCTAAGATGTCTCCAGAAGAATTAACCTATAGTGCCACTCAGGCAAAACCATCCTGCGCCCATAGGTGTGGCTTTCTTGGAAACTGGGGCTGCCCTGACCTCCCCAAGCACATCCAGCAAAATGTGCACAGAAGGCTTTGCAGAACCTGGGTCCCAACCTCCAGCCACTCTGCTTGGTTCCTACATCCTAACCAGACAGAGTTGAAATGTCCAGTCAGGTCCCCAGGCTGAGTTCTGTAAACAGCTGGTCAGTGTGCTCCCTGAGAGTATGTTGATCTCCCAACAAAAGGGATAAGATGACACATCAGTTATTTGAAGTCTGGAGCTTGCTTTGTTCAAATGTTTAGTGACAGATCCACCAAACCAGTTTGGTGATCTGCATTTCCATGGACTACTCCAATGCTAGCCTGAGGTCCTGGTATAGAGCCCAGAGTCACCACCGATGCCAGGAGCTGGGGCTCCCAGCTGAATTATACCACAAGCACTGTATAACCCTGAAGAAGTCCCTAGTCCTCTTTGTCTGAATAAAGATAGCACATTCTCCAAAGTTCCTTTTCAAAAAAAAAATTTAGTTGTAAATAAATATGATATCTTTATTTATTTTTTCATGTGTGTGGAGAATTGAACCCAGTTCCTCACACATGCTAGGCAGGTGCTCCACCACTGAGCCACAACCCCAGCCCTCCAAGGTCCTTTAGCTGAGACCAGACCAGAGCCTCACACCCGCTCCTGTGCTCAGAGAAAACCTCAGGTCCACCTGCAGAACACCTCCAGTTAACACTCCCCGTGGAATCACTCACTGGAGCACAAGGATCTTCAATACCATGCAAGGTTGGTATTTAAATGAGAAGGACATGTATGTCCCCAGATGTAAGATTTTTAACAAGATGATGTGTAGGAAAAGGATCAAGGTATATTCGTACTGCAATGACTAGGAAGTCCAAATTGAGACGTGTTCTGAAAAATATGAGTGGCCATGAAGAAGATAGTGCCTCCTGGCCATGGCTGACATTTAGGGGTCAGCTTCCTGTGTACAGTGACTGCTTGTTAATGTCCACATTAATTATGGGGCTCTCAGAGAGCAAAGCTTTAAGCATTTTACAATCTAGCATGACCATCCATTATATATACAGGCATTTTACTATGTTTTAGTTAGATTTTAGAAAATTGTTTAACAGACTTGGGATGACAGGTTACAATATAGTTTTCCCCTTTAAGGAGAATGGAAAGACAGTAGCCAGGAAAAAAAAAAAAAGGGGTGAAAGGAAAGGAACTATGTTCCCAGAAGCATTTTCACACAGAGCATCTCATTTTCAGGTCTGGGTTAGTGACGTGAAGCAAGGGACTCTGTGCAATATTTCTATTCTACATGGTTGTATTCCTGGAAAATCAGCGTACATTTAAACCTTGCAAAGACACTTGGTGTTTAATATGCAAAGAGTTTAGTTTTTCGCTTAGATGATTACCCACATCAACGTCCTGAGGGACATTCGAAGGTCATATGGAATGCAAGACAATTCTTCATTGTGAATTGGACCCAGGAATTATAGTGTCTAACAACCCTCGTTCCTCACAGGTCGCCCATTCTGTAATGGGGGCAGCACCTCCTTCCCCACAGCGACCCCCAGAAATACCCCGACACCATTTAAAGTGCTACCTGGGGCATTCCTACTTCATTAAAAATCTGCCCCAAAAAATACATTCACCAAGCACACTGGGGTGGGTGTGGGCAGGGCATGGAGCTGGGACATTTATTATTAATGGAAGGGTTCAAAGACCCCATCATTCTTTCTATAAGCTTTTATCTTAAAAATTACATCATGTACCATAAAATTCACCCTTTTTTTAAATTTTTTTTAGTTGTAGATGGACACAATATCTTTATTTATTTATTTTTATGTGGTGCTGAGGATCGAACCCAGTGCCTCACGTATGCAAGGCAAGCACTTTACCACAGAGCCACAATCCCAGCCCCTAAAATTCACCCTTTTTAAGTGTACAGTTCAGCAGGTTTTAGTATAGTGTAACCATCACCAAATTCAGAACATCTTCATCATCCCAAAAAGAAACCCTATACTGGTTTATTAACTGGTCCCTCCCCTTCCCCTCTGCCCCAGTCCCACGTAACACTGACCCACTTCTATCTCAAGAATATATTTGCCTATTCTGGATATTTTATGAAAATGGAAATCATACAACAGATGTCCAACTTTTTCACTTAGCATGGAATTCAAGTTCATCTACATGATCCCTGGATCAGTATTCATTCCTCCTGTGGCTGAATTCATTCATTTATACCATTATATGGATAGACCACAATTTATCTATTCACCAGCTGATGGACAGTTGTGCTGTTTCTTCTTTTAAGCTGTTATAAATAATGTTGCCACAAATATTTGTATAGAAGCCTTCACATGGACTTGTTTTCGATTCTCTTGCATACATGCCTGAGAGTGGAATTGCTGGGTCCTAATGGTAACTCCAAGTTTATAACTTCTTGAGTAACTGCCAGACTGTTTTCTCCAAAATAGCTGCAATCCCACAAGCAATCTATGAGAACTCCAACTCTTCCACCTCATCTTCAACACTTGTAATCATTACTGTTGCAGTGCTGGAGAAGGGACCCTGGGCCTCTCACATGCTGGGCAAGTGCTCTATAAGATCCACCCAGGGCTGGGGATGTTGCTTAGTGGTAGAGCGCTTGTCTAGCATGTGAGAGGTCCTGGGTTCCATCTCCAGCACAATAATGATAATCTAATAATAGTAATAGCCACCCAAGTGGGTATGCAGCGGTTTGGGTTTGCATTGCCCTAATGACTAATGATGTCCAGCTCTTTGCACATGCCTCTCAGCCATTGTGTGTCTTCTTTAGAAAAATTCAGGTCCTTTGCCACTTTTGAAATTGTGTTGTCTCTTCACTGTTAAGTTGTAAGAGTTCCTTAAGTATTTTGAATATAAGCTCCCTGTCAGATGTATGATTTGCAAATATTTTCTCCTATTGTGTAGGAGAGTCTTTCACTTTCTCAATGGTGTCCTTTGAAACACCCAAGTCCTTAGCCTTGAGGAAGTCTGTTTCCTTCCGTTGCTATGTGCCATACGCTTCTGAACCAGTTGTCTCGCAGCCCCTCCTCGGCGGCAGGCTGCTATAATTTGAATGAAGGCAACATCCTTCCAGCTCCAAAGCCTTTTGCTGGAGTTCCATAAACATAGCTTCGTTTCTCTGGATTAAAAATTCTCTCCCTGCCCAAGTCCAAATCCCCTCACAATGGGTAGCACCAGCCTTACCAGTCACTCATGCCTTAGGGAAAACTATTCCATCCAACCTTTTTCCAATGGCAGACAATGCTGGGTGGTGTGGGGAGTGTGGCAACCCTGATTCCTGGAGATGTCAGCTCTTGGCTGACAGTGCTGTTCACCGACTGTGTCCTCCATGGGTCTTAGCCAGCAGCCTACCCATTCCCTACCTCAGATTACACTTTTGGCTTTAGGCACCAAAGGACTCTGCTCAAACCTTCTTCAGGATGAGGACGTTGTCCTAGATAATTGCTGCTGAACTTAAAGGAAACTCACCCTTATCTCCTGCAACCCCTCTAGCCATAAATGGAGAAATCAAGGCCCAGAGAAGGAAAGGAATTTATCCCAGGCTACACAGACCTCAGAGTTCATAGCAGAGCAAGGACTGCCCTGTGCTCCAGTTCCCTACTAACCAACTGTGACTTTTGGCCTGCACAGGCCCTCAGGGCATGGGGGATCTTCCTGGGCAGAAAGAGGCTCAGCCAGGTCAATGTCCCATAAGGGGAGCACCATGGCAGGGAGCCAGAGGAGCACAAGGTCCCAGACCTTGGAGGGCAGGGACCTTATCTCTTTGGGACTACCCTTTGATTAAACCACATGACCTTTGATTAATAACAGCTGCCATTCAGTGACTGAGCATAGGAACCAGGCGCTGTGCCAAGAAATTTGCATGCATTGTGGCACTGGTCCTCCCAACAGCCTCATGAGACTTGTGTTACTCTTCGTTCAAGAGGCCACTGAGGCTTCAAGAGATCAGGTGACTTACCTAGGGTCACATAACTAAAAAAGCTGAGCAGGTCTTCAAACCCAAGTGTACAGACTCCAAAGTCAGTGCTCATCATGCCCACAGCTGGCCCTGACCTGTGGAGACTTCTCTGGTTCCCAGTTCGCTGAGTGGGCCCACGCCCTGCCACCTGCCTGATCCAGGCTGTTGGCCTGAGAGTCTGTAAAACCGCTTCTCTCAGCCGGTGTCACAGCGCCCCCTGCTGCTCACTTCTACTCTCTCCTGCACAACATTGAATACTAAAGGGTTGCCTGCTATAAGAGACTGCGGGGGTTCCTCAAATGAGAACCTCTTTCTAACTAACCCTTTAACCTCTTGAAAGCCCTCCTAGAGTGTGGGGAAATTAGAGAGAAAAATGTTTATTTCTGGTCTTCTCAGTCTATGCTTAAAAGGTAAAAAAATAAAAAAAAATAAAAAATCTTCCTACACTCCTGTCACAAACCAGGCAAAGAGGAACTCTGGACTCTGCATCAGACACTGCCCAGCTGCACCCAGCTCCAATTCTTCCTAGTCCAGCAGACTTATGTAGCTGAGTCTAGTCTCCTCATCTGCAAAATAGAGACCAAACGACCCACCTTTATGCTAGGGTGATAAAATGAGATGCTATAGTCTAGCATTTAACAGGTACCTGTTAATTGAGCTCCTCTCCTTTCTGAGCCTCTTTCCTCATCTGACAATATCTATTGGGTGCTTGTTCAATGAAGGACCTGGTCTTCACCTGCATTCTCTCTATCAAGTTTCAAGTAAGACATGAGGTACAACAGAAACTGAAGCTCAGAAGAGTCAAGCAACTTGCCCAAAGTCACACAGTGGGCAAGATGTACAGCCAGAATTCCATTACAGGCTGACTGGCTCCAGGTGTCATGTTCACAACTACAAATGCCACAGTGTCTTCCAGTGTGAGATGGGAATAACAGTGGCTTGTATACTCTGAAATGTGCAGAGTCTGTACTGGGCTGATAAGATATAGAGAAGAAAAAACTAGAACCACTAGGAATTCGCCATTTAAGGCACGAGGCCACCATGAGAAAGCTCTCGGGCCCATCCTGGCAGACCTCCTGGAGGAGAAGAGGTTTAAGCCAAGAAAAAGTGACTGGTGGAATTGGCTGCCTTTGGGGAAAGTGCATCTGGAAAGGGTGGCATTCCCTGACATCACAGGAGGCAAGAGCAATCAAGGCAGGTTGGGGCTGTCACAATAATGAATACGTTGGTGAGGTCTCCACACAGGCCAGGCACAGCACTACAAGCTCCCTGTGGACTATCTGCTTGAACCCCAAGAGCTTGCAGGGTAGCTGCCATGAGCCTGCCCCCTTTACACTTGAGGTCTCCAGGGTCTCCCAGTAACTGAAGAAGGAGCCAGTATCCCCACCCCAGCAGCCGGAATCAGAGCCTCTGCTGCATACTTAAGCTGCAGAGCTACACTTCCTCGGGGAACGAAGCCCCTGGCAATGATCCTGACTCCTGTCATCTCCATGTGGATGGCCCTACTGGACACTCTTCCTGGAGTCTCTGCTCTCAGTTGAGGCAAATCAGGAAGAAGGAGGAAGCAAAGCTTTCCTTATCTCTGCGTCCCTGGCATTCAGAAGGTGCCAAATAGAGGATGCTTGGAGAATAAGCACAGTACTCCTGCTCAGAACGATTACTTGCGTCTCTGCTGCCCCCTCCTGTCCTGAAGGAGAACTGCACAGGACACAGCCCTTGGCAGATGCCTATTGGGGCCCCCTTTCACAACCAACTTAGAGGAAGGTCCAGCGCCCTTGGATTTTTTGTTGTTTAGTTTTTATTTGGTTGTTTTTGCTGTTAATTGACAAAATGTAACTTGAGATATTTGTAGAAGACTATGCGATGTTCAATAAATATATATAATGTGCAATATCATCTTTCTTGGTGAGGATGTTTCAAATTCACTCTCAGCAATTTTGAAATATGTGATACATCATTATTTACTATAGTAACTATGCTGTGCAACAGATCTCAGAAAATTCATTCCTCATGTCTAGCTGATTTTGTATGCTTTGACCAACATCTTCCATGCCCCTCAGCCTCTAGTGACCATCATCCTAACTCTCCACCGCTGAGTTCAGTTGGGCTGCCTGTCTGTCCATGTTTTGGTGCTGGAGATTGAACCCAGGGCCTCAGGCCTACTAAGTACATGCTCTGCTACTACTGAGCCCCACCCCAGCTCAATTCAGTTGTTCTAGATTCCACATATAAGTGAGATTACTCAGCATTTGCCTTTCTGTGCCTGATTTATTCTACTTAGCATAATGTTCTTCAGGTTCATCCCATTTGTCACAAATGACAGAATTTTCTTCTTTTGAAGGCTGAATGGTATACCATTGTGTCCCAGAAAAATAATATCTTATAAAAATAATTATCATTGTTTCTTTGACTTCTAATCTTGAGAACCTTTTTGTCAAATTGAAGAAAAATGAATTAGTAAAGAAAGAAAGGAAAATGTTGTTGGACTGATGCAGCAATGTCATGTTGCTATGAAGTTTTCAATGCTTGTTCTTTCATATTCAGTATAGTATTTATGGCTCCATACAGATAGGTAACAGTTTTGTGAGCTGGCATGTGACCATGGACCACACTTTGAGTAGCACTAGTCCAAAGAGGGCAAACAACAGGCCAGAGGTCCTAAAGTCATGAGGATCCATTTCATCAGATGGATGACACAAGGATTCCTGTGTCTTTTCTGACTCAAGTCCTGCTACTGATTCAGGTTACAACTCCAGATCTGCAGCTAGAGCTGAGAGGTAGCTTAGGCCAGGGACAGAGCCCCAGGAATGGTACCCCAAAGATGGTGCCCAAAAGTAAGCACCTAGACTCAGCCCTTCCCCTGTATTAAAGGCAGTCAGAGCAGGAAACCTGAAGCTGTCTGAGTCAAGGAGCCAAGAAGGCCTCTGAACAAGGCTCCTAACGCCAACAAACTGAGAGGAAGGGCTGGGGTCTGAACCCAACACGCAACTGAGGGTAATGAGTGCTCCAGGTTGAAGTGCAAAATTGTGCTTCTGTGCATAACCCTCCTTAAATGTTTATCTTTATTGGGATTCCAGACAATTCCAGAGCCCTAGTGAGGAGCTTGATGCTTCTGATGCCACATTTCTTAGGAAGTTGAATAGCAACTTCCTTGGGTGATTAATGGTCATTAAATAAATTCATGTATAAGCCAAGTGCTGTGGCATATGCCTATAATTCCAGCAGCTCCAGAGGCTGAGACAGGAGGATCACAAGTTCAAGGCCAGCCTCAGTAACTTAGCGAGACCCTAAACGATTTAGTGAGACCCTGTCTCAAAATAAAAAATAAAAAGGGCTGGGGACATGGCTCAATGGTTAAAAGGCCCTGGGTTCAATCTTCAGTAGCAAAAAGAAAAAAAAAAATGACATGTATATACATATATATAAATATATATAATATATATTTTACTTAGATATATAATTATTATATACTTAATATATAATTAAATATATAAATATATAATTATTAATAATATAATTATTACTTAAATATATATGTATATAATTTCTTAAATATATAATTAGTATATATAATTACTTAAATATATAATTATTAATTATATATGTGTATAATTTCATTTATACCTGAACTATCCTCTCCATCCCTGCTTCCTGGGTTGGCACTGCCCAGGGACCTTTCAGCCTCTATCCCACTGTCTTTCCCTCCTGAGACTTGGAGCATGAAGAATATTTTAGATGAACATAGCATCAGTACAGTAACCATTAGTTCATGTATCCATTGAGCACTTGAAATGGTTAGTGCCACATGTTGAAATGGCAGTATTTTAGCCGGGTGCGGTGGCACAAGCCTGTAATCCCAGCACTTTGGGAGGCTGAAAAGAGTTCAAAGCCAGCCTCAGCAATGGCGAGGTGCTAAGCAACTCAGTGAGACCCTGTCTCTACATAAAACACAAAATAGGGCTGGGGATGTGACTCAGTGGTCCAGTACCCCTGAATTCAATCCCCATTACCAAAAACTAACTAAATAAATAAATAAATGGCAGTATTTTTAATATATTGGATTAAACAAAATATATTATTAAAAATCAATTTCAATTGTTCTTTGACTTTTTAATGTGACCACTAGGAAGTTTGAAATTACCTATGTGGCCTAGGGGTGTAGCTTGGGGATAGAACACTTGCCTAATATGTGCAAGACCCTGGATTCACCCCAGCACCACAAAACAAACAAACAAATGATTAGAAATTAGCTCTGTTGCTCCCGCTGTTTCTCTTGGACAGTGCTGCTCTGGGCTTGGCCCATCTCCTCTCCCACTGCCAACTGCTCACACTCTGTTCCACCCACACCATGTTCCTGCAGCTCTGCAGAAATGTCCTGCTACTCTGTGCTATTTTGGAGAAGCTTTCTCTGTAGAAACATCTCCTCCTCCAGGAAGCCTCCCAGCAGCCTTCCCACAGTTGCCCTTCTTCCCTCCCGTACCTCCCCTCAATGGCCACTCCTTATGCAGCCCTCCTAGACCACTGTGACCCTTGCAGTTTTCTTACATCAGATAGGAAATTTCTAAGCCTTAGGACAAGCTCCTATCAATCTCTGCACCTCTAGCTCCAAAAGCACTGTCTGCCTAGTAGAGAAGTGAAAACATGTTGAATCATTCTGTAAGTAAATGAGTTAGTCAGTGAATGAATTTAGTACATAGAAGGTAAAACTTAAACTCCTGCATCTAGGGAGGAGCAGACTGTCAGACAGGTTATCAAGACTAGAACCTGGTGATTAAGAAGCTCAGCAGGACCACTGAGAACTAGGTGCCAGATGACAGGCTAAGCTCACTCATCTGCTCCAGCAGTGATTCCCTCCCTTCTACCAACCTTGCTGAGCACTCACTTCCAAACCAGGCCTCAGTAAAATCGGACCCTATAACATGGACCTCTGGGGTCACTTACACTACATCTACCTAGCTGGGACCACCAGGGACATGACACTGTGCCATCTCCTCCAGGGGATGCAAATTCAAATAGCCAGATAGACCAGGCATGACTGAAGATGCAGTTGCCTGGAGTCCAAGGGAGGCAGGGGCTGTGGGAAGTTAGAGAGGCAGGACATGCCCAGCCAAAAGGACAGTGACCACAGCTAACTCATCAAGCACATACCATTCCAATCCTGTGATTTATCTGTTTGTTTGTTTGCTTTTATTTAGACATGGATTCTCACTTTGTTGTCCAGGCTGGCCTTGAAGTTGTGGGCTCAATCAATCCTCCTGCTTCAGCCTCCTGAGGAGCTAAGACTACAAGCATGAGCCATCATGCCCAGCCCCATGATTTTTAACAAGTAGCCAGAAATCTAGAATTTCTTGTAATGTTTCCCAACTTTTATAATTCTATACATCACACTTCTTGCAATTTACCCAAAGGAGATGAAAATTTACATACATAAAACCTGCACACAGATGTTTATAGCAGCTTTACTAATAATTGTCAAAACACAGAAGCAACCAAGATGTCCTTCAGTGGGTGAATGGATCAAATGTGGAACATCCAGACAATGAGGTCTCCATTCAGTGCTAAAAAGAAATGAGTTATCAACCATGAAAAGACATGGGGGAACATTAAATGTGTATTACTAAGCAAGAGAAGCCAATCTGGAAAGGCAACAAATGATTCCAACTATATGACATTCTGAAACTTTGGAGACAGCACCAGGTGTGGTGGTGCAAGCCTGTAATCTCAGTGACTCAGGAGGCTGAGGAAGAAGGATCACAGGTTCAAGGCCAGTCCCAGCAACTTAGCAAGATCTTGTCTCAAAAAATAAATCAAGTTATTTTTATCAGCATGCTTATCTTACACTGAATCACTAATTAAAAAACTAAAGATACAGTAAAAAAAAATAGTGGGGTTGGGAAGAGGGAATGAAAGGGTGGAGCAGGGAATTTTTAGGGCAGTGAAACTACTCTCTCTGATGCTGTAATAGTGGATATATGTCATTATACATTTTCCAAACTCATAGAATGTACAACACCAAGAGCAAACTCTAATATAAACCATAGACTTCAGTTATCAATGTAGGGTCACTGATTATAACAACTGTACCCCCCTCCCAGATGCAGTTTTTGGTGGTGTTCTTTTATAATGGAGTCTCACTGTATTGTCCAGGATGGTCTCATACTCCTGGGCACAAGTGGTGCTCCTGTCCCAGTCTCCCAAGTAGTTGAGACCTTAGGCTATGGAGGCATTCAGGGATGTACCAAATTGACAAACTTCATGACCACTGATTGGGAGTCAGGAGGTCAAGCTTGGTCACCACGCCACATGTGACCATGGCCATATCACTTCCTTTAAGCTACCTCTTCCACAAATGTTAAAAACAAGAAGGTTGTCTGCTCTCTGAGATCCCTTCTTAACCTGGCATGCTGAGCTTCTCTGGGAAGATCCACTGCTGCCCTCTGGTAGGGGCAGCCAGGCTAGCACAAACCAAAAGGATAACAGGGGAGTCGATGGAAATGGGTAGGAATTGGGCATTGCAGGCTGTTCCTAGGGCTGCATAGGAAACAGGAAGAAATCCAGTGCTGGAGAGACCAGAGGGGGCTTCTGGGAGGGGCAACCAGCAAGGATGCTGTGGTGGGGAGAGAAGCTGCAGACTGGCTGGGTGAAGGCTTTTGCTAGAACTGGAGGAGCCTAGAGGGAAGTGGAAAGAAAGAGCAGGTCCTCAGACCAGCTCACCCTGTCCCACTGTCTCTGGACCCCTCCTGCCTCTACTTAAAGCAAACCCAACTTCCTGAAAGAAAGTAAATAGCTATGGGGCAAGGAGCAAGCACTTCCCACTCAGCCCAGCCAAGGTGAACGGTCTGCATGCTGTTGATAGAGAAAAAGTCATCAATTTTTCCTTACCCAGTGAAAACAACAGAATGTCTCAGATGTCAACAGTTTCTAGGCAACAAAGACAAACCAAATACACAGTCCCCTTACCTGAAAAGATGCTTCCTTTACAAGCACTGCTGGGATGGATACCAGGCAGAGGCAAGTGAAGCCTCTAGGCAGCTGCAATGGCTGAGCCAGACGCTGGGGCCTGTGGTCATCTGCAATGATCCCATTAACAGATCTTGTCTAATGATGACTCAAGGCAGAACCTGCATTTGGGGAGGCTGCAGGCCTGAGATGTCAGAGCAAGACTGGAGTTGGGTGGCGTGGCTTACTTATTCAAACAAACATTCTCCAGTGAGCAGAGCACTTAGCAGATGTGGGCTCAGGCCTCAGCCTTGACCTAGCTGGGGAGATGAGCATGCAGATGACTTCCCCTCACCACATGGATGACAAACTGAAAGGCAGAAAGTGGAAGTGACTGTCCCAAGACCACACTGCCAATTAGGGCCAACTTGTACATGAACCCATAGCCTAAGGTACCGTGAGACTGTACCACGGCCCCCAAAATGTCACAAGACCATGGCATGGAAGAAGCATCATCAGGTGGCTGACAAAGACATAGTCTTGTCCAGAACTAACACAGGGAGCTTTCAAGAGACCTTCAGAAAAAGTGTACAGTGACTGAGTCCAAAAGCTAAAAGGAGATCATTAGAATCTCTTCTGGGGCATATATTATTGCTATTTTTAACTCTCAGGTGATTCTAACCAAAACAGAATGGCCCTTGCTAGAGTTCAGTCCCCAGCGCAGTCTCAGGCCCAGAGCTCTAAGGATGTCTCCTTGTATTTGTGTTAACGTTTCCCAGTGAATGTCAATGGAGGCTCAAGAATATGTCAACACAGGTCTCACCATAAATGCCAAGGATTGTTAGCAGAGTAAACCGTGTGCTTAGCCTGTCTTAAAAGAATCTTTGCTGAGTAAACAGAAGGAAGGCTTTACTTGAGAGTAAACAGAGCAAGGAGCTAAGGCAGCCCCACAGGCTGGAAGGTGACTCCAATGGCACAGGCCACAGAGAGGGAAGCCAGGCTTGGCTATGCATGAGCCAGAGCGTCCTTGAAAGCCCTTCATGCCAAGGCGAGGAAGCCAGAGAGGGCCCACAGTTTATCTAATGTCACACAGCTCTCTGAAGCAAGCCAGCCCTCTCTTCCCTGATAGCTTCTGCCCTCCCCAGGAGCCGCTTCTCTTGGTGAGCAGGCAAAAACCCAGACTCTGAAAGAATCAGCAAAAAGCAGGACCTGTGATCATATCCTTTGCTCTGAGATTTTCAGAAACTGATGTCTTGATCTCCCCAGGGCAACTTTTAGATTTAAAGAAGACTACAAGGAAACGAAGCCCTAATTATGGCATGTCCAAAATGAAAGCAGTAAAGAAAATATTTTTGTTTCCAATAGGTCACCAACTTTTTGTCTCTAAATGTTCAAGCTGATTCAATATTATCCTTGGTGGTGGCAGATAAGAAAACAAGCCTTAATAAGTTCTGATCTTTTAACACACCCCACAACTTCCTTGATGGCCTCATTTACATGAGCTTCTCATTTTTCCAAGTAAAGAAGCATCATAGTCTGAAATCTTTGACCCATAAACTTGTTAGGCTCAAAAATAACTTGGGTACAACCACTGACTTAAAATCATTTCAAATAACTTTTTGTATGCCACACATAAAATAATCCTTCAAATATTCTACTTTTAATTTAATTTATGGATTCCTTTCCTCTTTCTGAAAAGGACTTGAGAGCATAGATCAAAGTACAAATATGCAGTAAAGTCAAGAAAAAAGTCACAGAATTTAAAAAAATAAATCAGTACCAAGTAGGGAAGGAGGAGGCAGATACACTATCCATTTCGGTCAGTTTAAATGCCTGGATCAGGCAACAAGCTGGGTACTGAATTTCTCAGCAGTTAAAGCAGCAAGGAGAGTGCAAAACCCTGGTAGAGCTCTCTTGTTATCACAAAGGAAGATGACTAACAATTCCCCAGAGGACTAATTTCCCCTGGGCCTCAATTTTACAAGAATTTTCTACATGAGAACTTATTAAGGGTACACAACAGCCTCCACAAAGTTTTGCAGCAAAAGTATTCATGCGGCCATTTCTTCCAGCAACCTTGGAGGAAAGGCTAGGGCTCCCCAGATCACACAATGGCTCAGTGACATCCTTTTTGTTTTTAGATAAGAAATGAACTTGAATGTATTAAGAGAAGTCAAGTGTTCTAAGTAAATGCCAAGGGAAGAAAGACCATGTTAAAGTGCACTTGGTTTCCTCTTGTCTGGGTCACAGATGGGCATGCAAACATGCCTCTCCTTCCCAAGGTGTGGCTCACACACTCACTGTTTAGCCACACAGCCACCCACCCCTGATTGCACAACTCACACCCCAGCCCTGGCACCCACTGCTGTGAAGAGGCCAACCCAAGCTGCCATTCTCATGACTTGCCACTATATGGCAGCACTGAGCCAGGATCTGGAAGACAAATTCTTGGGTAAGCAAAGCCATCCAGCATATACACATTTCTGCCAATCTACTCATTTCATTAATCCTGAAAACCCAATATTTGACCTTCCTCGTAAATATTTAAAAGGTGTAAAAATAAAACAGCACCTCTAATAGTAGGAATTACTTCTCTGATTCCCTTTTTAATTTTTAAAGCTTCCATCCATCATATGAGAGAGCAAAAAAATGCTTTCTTGTTGCTGTCTTGTCCTGCCAGGCTGAGCCCAGGAACTGAAGACCAGCCTGAGCAACACACAAACAAGCAAACAAAAAAGTAATTCAAAAAATTTCAAGAGTCAGGGTCTCACTGTGTTGCCCAAGCTAGTCTTGAACCCATGCACTTAAGATTCTCGTGCTTCAGCCTCTTGAACAGCTGAGACTACAGGCATGCGCCACCAGGCTATAACAGTTTTTGAACAAGAACTGTGTAAGTGCTGGGCACGGTGGCACATGCCTGTAATCCCAGCTACTGAGGAGGCTGAGGCAGGAGAATGGCAAGTTTGAGGCCAGCCTGAGCAACATAGTGAGACCCAATCTCAAAATTTAAAAACTTTCTAGGGCTTGGTGGGAGGTAGTTCAGTGATAGAGCATCCCTGGTTCAATCTCCAATGATGCCCCCAAAAATAAAGTAAAAAGCAAGCATTTTACATGTACTATCTCATTTAATCCTACCAGAGCTGTTAGATGGCGATATCCCTCCACACATAGGACAAACCTGAGGCAGAAAATCCATAGAGTCCTATTTAGTAGCAGTGGGATTTGAGTCAACCCAAATAGTCTGACATCAGCACATTTAACTCCACATTCCCAAAGGATCTCATAGCCAGAAGAGATATTGCTATGGTTTGAATATGGTTTATCCCCCAGAGGGTTTTGGAATGAGTCCTGCAGGCTTGGTCTTCAGTGGGGCTGTGGTGAGCAGGTGAAATCTCTAAGAAGTAGGTAAGTTGTCATGTCCACAGCCCCTTTGTGCCAGGGAAGTGGGGCAATTTGCTGAAAGGCCAATGAAAGTGTCCAGAGATGACATGCAAAACATAATTTCCTGGGGAAAGCTTACAAGAAATCAATGGTTCTTCTAAGTAGAGTTCAGTGGTGACAGGAGAAACAGTAGCACCTCTGTCCCTTAGGGAACCTCCCCAAGCAGTGCCTCCATCCTTCATAGTACTGTGTCCAGTGGCAGCCAGCAGGACAGTAACAAGTGTCCCTTTCAGTGTCCCCAGTTCCACACCAGTCTCAAAGAGGGGTTTTACATGTTAAGCTGTAGAAGCAGTGACACCATCAGCATTGGCTTGCTTACTTTGCTTATATAACCAGCATCCCAAGGAGCAACTGTCCTGGTGTACATGCCAAAAAGGACCTGTTTACAGATAACACTACCTTGCCCTAGCTGCCAGCATGCATAAGAGAAAGCCAGTGTCCTACAAGATCGTGTGTATCTGGGCTTTCCAGCCCAGGGTTCTCATTGTTCCCTTAACTTGGCTAGACATTTAGGAACAGAAAGGAGGCATTCAGGGACATGGAATTTTACTGTCCTCCTTTTCTCTAAAAAGGTTACACTAGTGGAAGGTAATTGGATCACTGGACACCACCCTTGCAGATATTGTAGGACTGGATTAGTTCCCAAGAGAATGGATTCTAATAAGGTGGCCTGGCACCTCCCCCGAATCTCTCTTCCACTTGCACTGCTCACATGCCATCATACAAGCCACCATGTTGTGATATAGCCAGAAGGCCCTCACCAGAGCAGAACAGATGGAGCCACCCAATCCTGAACTTCCAAGTTCCAAAACTGTGAGCTAAGCAAATCTCTTTTTTCAATGTTATCCAGCATCTGGTGTTTTGTCATAGCAACAGAAAAATAGACTGACACAAGCATGCAGTCTACACTGCATCTCAAAGCATTGCCTTCCCTATCCCAGTCTCAGCCTAATGTCAGGCAAATTTCTTTCTTGTTTTCCTTATTTTGAGTTAAAACTCTCTCAAAACCAATCATGTTCTTCCTTCTAGAACTGCCTGATAGTTACCTCTCTTCCATATGAAACCCTCTCCAATTTTTTTAAATATTAAAACCTTTTTTACTTTTTTTTTGGTGCTGGGGATTGAACTCAGGGGCACTTGACCACTGAGCCACATCCCCAGCCCTATTTTGTGTTTTATGTAGAGACAGAGTCTCACTGAGTTGATGAGCGCCTCGCCCTTGCTGAGGCTGGCTTTGAACTCCCGATTCTCCTGTCTCAGCCTCCCTAAGTGCTGGGATTACAGGCTTGCGCCACTGCGCCCGGCTACTTTTTAACTTATAAGCGAGGTTATAATGCAGAGTTATTGTTTTTGAAATTTTAAACAGTATGGAGAGGATAAATTGAAAGGTAAAAATATTTCTCCCATTCTGTTCAGTCCTTGTCCTCAGACGTAGTTACTGCTAATTACTTTTGAACCCTCCCAGAAATTTTTCTACTACAAACTCATGCATTTGAATCTACTTTTGTAGTTGTTGTTTCATTTTGTTTTGTTTTATTACTAAAATATAACTGTATTAAGCATACTGGTAGTAACTTGCCTTTTTCATTTCACTGGCTCTCCTGATTATCTTTCCACAGTAGCATTCCTGTAAATAACTACATAAGGCATCAATATTTATTCAACCCATCATGCACTTTTTTTGTCTGTTACAACAATGCTTCAGTGAAACTGTACATATAGGATGAATTCCTACCATTAAAATCCTGGGTGGAAGCTAATGTTGAAAAAGAGGATCAAATTATCCTCTTTTAAAAAGTAATTTATACTTAAACCAACAGTCCATTTCCCCAGTTTTGTCAACATGGCCTGGTATCCAACTATTAAATCTTCCTTCAACATTAGAAGATCAGCATCAGAAAGACACCACCACTAAAAAACTAGACTTAGAAGCTGTTACTCCCAGAACTGACAACGAACACACGCAAAAGCCGGAGAACCCAGAGACGCCCCCAGTGGTTCCCATACCTCAGCTCAACTAAGAACTTCGGCTTCCTTCGGACACATTCGGCTCCTAGCCCCGCCTCCCATCCCGCCCTTTCCTTTCAGCGCGGACGTTGATTGGCCAGCGGCGGGCTATAAAAACACGAATGCAGCCACAGGCCCTTTGTACACGGATAAACCAGGAGTAGGCGTGCTTGTGGCTCTTGGGAGAGATGCGAATGACTCATCTGGTTGCCTAGCCCCGAGCCTTCCTACATCTTTTCCCTTACCTGGGGCAAAGTGGCCATGAGGGAGAGGTGATAGGTCACAGTGAATATGGGACCCTATTTTCTGAAGTTTGCTGGCTCCCTGATGCCACCACACCTTTGAACCTGATAGAATTCCCTGTTCACCCCAAAAGCCTGGCTTGGGCATCACCAGGAGTAATTTTCCCTGAGGCCCAGTGGGCTCTAGGCTTCTAAGATCTTCCAGTATAGTCGCTGAGCCGACTTGCCGGTTTTGGGATAAAGGAACCTCTCAATCCAGACCTGGTGCCAGCATCTCAGCCTTCCAGCCTTATCTGGGAGTGACTTTCCACATCAGGGCCTAATTACCCATACCTGGACCTGGCACCCTGTCAGGTACCTATTGTGAATTTAAATGAATACAAGCAAGCCTGATACAGTGGAAGGATCATTTGCTAGTCTGGAGATTTGAATTCCACTTCTAGCTGTTAATCCATTGATACTGAGCAAGTTCCTCCTATTAGGGCCCTTAGTTCCTCACATGTTAAATAAGAGCTTAACTCTGCAATATATATTGAAGGTCAACAATGAGCCAGGCATTGGGATGACTGGAGATACAAGTGAGTAAAGCAGACAGCCCATATCCCCAGAGCATGTGGTATGAAATAGGAGAAAGATACTCAACCACTACCTGAGTGTAATTACACATCTGTTTTAAGAAGCTATAATAAAGGGAACTGAAAGCAGGAAATTTAATCTATCCTCGTGTGGGCTTCCTCAGACCTGAAGTAGTAGTATTAACTGGGGTAGGTAGACAGTATCAGAGACAGAGGCAGGATAGCAAGTACAAACATCAGAAAGGTGAAAAGACACACATTTCTTATTTTAATTGGATATTATAATCCTGAAATGTAGAAGCTTCAAGTGAAATTGAGTAGGGCTGGGCTTGGAGGCCCACAATTATTTGTGCAATTCTATGAAAACATGTGAAGGCCCCTGGCCCTGCATTCTGAGTTAAGTGTTCCAGAAGACTGGTGATCTGACTTGAACAGTCCAAGACTTGAACATGCATGCTATATAGCGTCTATTATCTGACTTTGAGGGACATCTCCTTTCCTTGTTTCAAAATAACTAAAAACATCGATGTTCTTTAAAGCAGCCCATGTTCTCAAAGCTGAATTATCCAGGCTTAGTCACAAAGACAAGGAGATGAGAGAGAAATGACTTGTAAAGTAACAGAAAAATCAAGGCTGGTCAATGAATCTTACAAAATCATGTGTCAGGGTAAAAAAACGCTGGATTGAGGCAATGAGGTGTCTGGCCCAACTTTACCCTGCACTAGCTCTGTGAACTCAGCAGGCCCCCTACCACTCTGAGCAAGTTTCTTAACATAAAAACAGGGCTAAGTAAGTTCTCCTGACATAGTAAAGCTCAGAACGGGAGAAAACATAATAATTATTTCTAAACTATAAAGTGTTACACCAGGTCAATCATCTGGATCAGAATTTTACTGTAAGCATGCTCACTATGGCAGCACATATACTAAAACTGGACCAACAAGAGATTAGCATGGCCCCTTGACAAGGATGGCATGCAAATTTGTGAAGCACTCCATATTTTAAAACTTTTCCACTATACCCACTCATTTGAAAATTATGGGGAAGAATGACACATCTTATTTGAATATGTAGCAATGCACCAATTTGTTTTGCTGCATTACTTTTAATTCTTTTAATTAATGCTCATCATTTCCAAAATGTAGTTTTAAAATTTAAAATGTGGTTCTCTAAGCCATTTTCAGGGGCAAAGAAACAGAGTAAAGATCATAGGCACTTTGGATATTTATCTGCTTACTCTATTGTGCAACACATTCAGTGACAATATATTTTTGTTGTGGTTCTTAGATGGTTCATGAAGACAATTCTGTAGAACACGAGCCTTTTGTCTGAGCCTGGATTCCTGCTCATATATAGGATTATTAAAGGGTTGAGGGACCAGAGGCTGGGGCTGGGGCTCAGTGGTAGAGCGCTTGCCTAGCATGCGTGAGGCACTGGGTTCGATCCTCAGCACCACGTATAAATAATAAATGAATAAAATAAAGATCCATCAGTAACTAAAAAAATTTAAAAAAAAAAAGGGTTGAGGGACCAGCTGTGGACCTACGTATTTTTCTAGTGTGGACAGGAGAAATATGAACACAACTGAGAACAATGGAACTACTTAAAAGTGGCTGAAGATACAGTTCAGTGATAGAGCTCTTGCCTAGCATGTGCAAGTCCCTGTATTTGATCCAGCACTGCAGGAAGAAAATGTTTGGTAAAGTAGCATATACCATGAACAGGATGCCTAACATAAGCCTTGGTAACTCAGCAAGATCTTATCTTAAAATAAGGGCTGGGATTTAGCTCAGTAGTAAAGCACCCCCAGGGGTCAATCCTCAGTACTATGATGGGAGCAGGGGATGAGCAAGGTGTATGCTTGGTGAACATTCAGGAGCATGAAATAAAGAGAAACCACACTTGCTTGATTGCAAAGGATGGGACGGGAAAAGTTTGAGAAGCCCGAGATTTGGGCCTACAAAACCTGAAGACCTTGGATGCCAGCTATACTTCTTGTATGACATGCACAAGGGACATAACACCTGTGTGCCAGCAAGCACTGATGGGCGTGATGACTTACCTCTGATTCATTCTCAACATTAAGTAGCTATACCTATTTTTCAGAGTAATTTTGAGGCTCAAAACTAGAAAATAGGTGAAACTTGGTTTTTTATCAAATGAATAAAAGGTTAGCATTTTTTATGTGGCTCTCCTAAGATGACTCAGATACTTCAGGTTTTTTAACTGTAAGTCTTCAAAAGCCAGACTACCCAGTGAAGCCACACACATTTGAGTCTTGCTTTTTGTTGTATTGTTTGGTCTTTACATCCCTAGTTTACCACTTAATATTCTGCTCTTCTGAGCCACACACAGTGGTACATGCCTGTAATCCCGGCACTTTGGGAGGCTGAAACAGAATCCATGAGTTCAAAACCAGCCTCAGCAACAGCCAGGCACTAAGCAACTCAATGAGACCCGTCTCTACATAAAATACAAAACAGGGCTGGGAATGTGTGGCTCAGTGGCTGATTAACCTGGAGTTCAATCCCTGGTACCAAAAACAAAAACAAAAAACTGCTCTTCTATAGAGGCAGTCCTTTCCAGTTAGTGCTCCCTTGAATCTGTTCAAGATGCCTCTACAACAATCCTTCCAGACACTTGAGGAGTATAATGAATTCCTGTCCTGTGCCTCCTCTTCAGCTGTGAATAGTTGTCACCATTACAAAGGACACTGATGCAGGAGTGGAAGAGCCTGGGGCCATGCTGTCCAGAAAAGGCTGAGTCAGAGCTAAGTTGCGGATCTGTTCCACTCACTAGTTTCTTCTTCCCCATCTGATAGGGGATCTTACAACCTTGGTAACAGGACAGAGATTAGTAGTTAGCTATTAAGGGAAACAAGCACTTCACATGTAGGTATAGTTCTAACACTGTCCTCATTGGCCTTTCTAGTACACCATTGACAATAGCACCTTTGTATTCCTATCGTATTCCCATTTCAGTGTTCTAAATTGCACATCATCCCATGTTATCTATCAGGTAAGTACAGCTATTTTGAGCTTTGTGAAAAGTACAATGTGGTCATACAAATTACCGCAGATTTAGTCTAACCAATTGATAACCTCAACATAGGTGGTCTATCACTAGTACCTTCCCAAAAAAAAAACTCTTCCCATTTGTTAAAAAAAAAAAAAAAAAAAATCCCTGCTTCTAACATTCCTAGATATGTAGCCCGATACCTATAGTTTCTCTTGGGTAATATCCACTGGTAGACATGCCAGTTATTTTCCCAAATGGCTGCAGCCCTGTACACAAGGGCCACCAGCACTGGGCATCCTATTACCACTGACTTCATGTCCACCTTTATTAAGTTGAAAGAGATGCAGGTCTAGGATTTTGTTCATTTCCAAATGCCTGGCACCTCACAGGTGCTCTGAACAATACTCATAAACCTGTCACAGGGTACCCTAACACCTTGAAAATGCATTTCCATTTCATGTTACGGTTTAATGGGTGGGGGCCATATATGTTAGCTTCTCAGAGAGGTATGAATTCTGGGTTTGCCTACTTTGTGTAACTGAGGACTTATCCACCTGCCCAGTATTTACTAAGGATAAACCCTGTAATCATGAAATAAATAGGAAGTGTGGACAAGGCATGTACTCTGATCCTTCTCTCACCTCCAATGTTCATGCTGCAATATTGGGTGCCTTCCTAGTGTCAGGCTTGTATAAATTTCCCACTTGATGATGGTGGCAGAGAAAAAACCTAGCTCATGTTGTGACAGAAAAGCAAAGGGTAAAAGCCAGCATAGCATTACAGAAGTGAGACCAAATTTGTAGAAATTTCCAAACTATCAGCAAAGTTCAGTTTTTTTATTGAACACGTTTTAAGGATTTAGTCAAAAAGACCAAAGCCCATGTCATCATCAGACTCCTCGGATTCTTCTTTCTTTGCTTCCACTTTCTTCTCCTCAGCTGGGGCAGCTGCGGTGGAGGGTGCAGGACCTCCTGCTGGTGCTGCACCAGCTGCTGGAGCAGGCCCACCAGCACCTACATTGCAAATGAGGCTCCCAATGTTGACATTGGCCAGGGCCTGCAACACATGGGTAAAGGCTCAGTCCTCTTTTTTGTATATCACTCACCCAGCACCCCGCCCAAGGTACTCCCCATTCCAATATAATGACCAATCCCCAATAAAATTTTCTTTCTCCTGTGCTGGACATTTCATTGTCTGACAGTAACATCTAACTTTCAGTTTAGCTCTTTAGCCCCAAGACTAACTTTTCTCAGAACAATGCATACTGCTATATAAACTATACTGTCCAACTTTAAATCTCATACAGTACTTACATTGCTGTATATAAATAGAAAGGTACAGCTAACTGAGCTTCATCCTTTATAAGTGACCCAAAATAATTTGGGAGAAAAT
Source organism: Geosciurus inauris (assembly GCA_004024805.1). NCBI lineage: Eukaryota > Metazoa > Chordata > Mammalia > Rodentia > Sciuridae > Geosciurus > Geosciurus inauris. Next base: position 93,302 of record PVHX01002025.1, read on the forward strand.
AAAAAGTTCACAAAACACTCAAATGAGCATTCTTTCAAGTCAAATGACCCCCTCTTAACTGCGCATTCAAATTTTGACTGTTAAAAGTATTTATAAGTTTTAAAAGTAAGTTAAGCTGGGATTGTAGCTCAGCGGTAGAGCGCTTGCCTTGTATGCGTGAGGCCCTGGGTTCGATCCTCAGTACCACATACAAAACAATAAAATAAAGACATTGTGTCCATCAACAACTAAAAAATATATTTAAAAAAAAAAATTAAGTTACTGGCATAGGTATAATAACATTTCCAATCCTCTAAACTCTGTGGAGGACACAGCCCTAAGAGGTGCTATTATTAGCTTCACTTGCCACATATTAAGTAGCCTGTACAATGTAAGGCAGCCAGAGTTAAGTTCCTTGGGCAAGAATTTTGTGTTCATTAGTCATTTCTATCCCAACAATTTAGTCAATTAAAAGCAACTACAAAAAAAAAAAAAAAAAAAAACCCACACCAACCACCACTGTAGAATTTGCGTAGAGTAACACAAATCATAATTATCTCCTTGAGAAGGAATGAACTGGTTAATAATTTTTTACTGTTAGCTGGGCATGGTGGCACATGCCTATAATCCCAGCACTTTGGGGAGCTGAGACAGAAAAATGGGAAGTTCAAAGCCAGCCTTAGCAATGGCGAGGCGCTAAGCAACTCAGTGAGACCCTGTCTCTACATAAAACACAAAATAGGGATGGGGATGTGGCTCAGTGTTTAGTACCCCTGAGTTCAATCCCTGGTACCAAAAAAAAAAAAAAAAGAATTTTTTACTGTTTCAGAACCAAAGGAATGGGAAGCCAGTCTGGGACCACGTTAAAAACACAACAAAGGGCAAGGTCGGGTGGTGCATGCCTGTAATCCCAGCGCTTTGAGAGGCTGAGACAGGAGAACCGCAGATTCAAAGCCAGTCTCAGCAAAGACGAGGCACTAAGCAACTCAGTGAGACCTTGTCTCTATATAAAAACAAAATAGGGCCGGGGATGTGGCTCAGTGGAGTACCCAAGTTCAATCCCCAGCACCAAAACAAAACAAAAACACTACAAAGGGAGTGCTCATTAGCTCCTAAAGATAGAAACATAAGATACTTAGAGGTGCACTGACATGTACACCTGACCTAATAAATTAATAGGCCTTCCCAAACCATCTGTCATCAGCACCTTACCTTTGCAAACAAACCAGGCCAAAAAGGTTCAACATTTACACCGGCTGCTTTAATTAGGGCATTGATTTTATCCTCCTGAAATAAACAAAATGCCAATCCATCAGACAGCAAAGTGTACTTTTGGTAAATGTCTCCAAAATACTGCCAAGTTAAACTTAAGTCATTCAAAACTCGTTTTCAGAAACATGTTTACCCAGTTCGGGTGTTCTGTCTGGTATTTCGTGAATGCTCATTCTTAAAAGGCTTTTTCCTTACACTACGGTTACCATGAACCCAAGAAAAGTGTACTCGGCGCCTTGCCACGCGGCGAGCCCACGGTCAGTTTGCACGCTGGGACTTGCCCGAGTAGCAGACATTTTGAGTCGGGAGAGCAGGGAGGTAGAGGAGAGCTCCTGAGCTTTTCTCCTGCCGCACCTCTCAGGCCTATTACCATGAAAGGATTTTAAAGCAAAAGGATCACATCTAGGGAAATCTGCGTGTGCATGTGGATAGACAGGTGCGGTGTAAAATGTCCAAGCGCTACAGAAAAGGGGTTCTACCTTAATGGACTCAAAAACTATGCGCCCAACTGCAAGCACACGCCGGCGCCCGCACATGGCCGAAACCATAGACCGCCCGGCACAGGGCCGGCCACGCCGCAGCAAGTGTCACTGGACTGGGCCAGGGCTTAAGCGCCAGGCCTATCCACATGGAGAATTGGGAACAGGTCGTCCTGCCCAACACAGGGCGGCCGCGGCCCGGCCGGAAGCGCTAGGCCTGACCGCCAGGAAAGCGAAAAACAGACCGCCCCGTCGCACTCACCGTGACGGTCACCTCGTCATCGTGCAGGATGAGGGCAGAGTAGATGCAAGCCAGCTCGGAAACAGAGGCCATGGTGCTGACTGCCGGGCGCGGTGCTAGTCGCCGGATGAAGTGAGGGCCTCACCCCAACGCGGCCTTAGCTTCTCGGAAGAACCGAGCACCTTGGCGGCAGCTGAGGAAAGAAAGCACGGCGCTTGCGCGCAGTCTCTTATACAGCCACGCAAACCAATCGGCACCCGCGCCGGGCGGAAGAGGCGGGGCCGGGAACGCTTGGAAGAGTGGGCGTGTTCCGTTTCCCGGTGCCTGCTAGGGCAGGCTTCCTTGACTTGCGGGAAAGATAGAGTTCGCGAAAGTTAGGAAAAGTTTACCTAGGAAAACCCGCATTGGTATCTTATGCTCCTTGGCTTGGCGGAACTCTACGGTGTTTCTGTGACGCTGTTTGGACAATCACCTAATTAAGTCTCCAGCCAACCCCAGCCAGCAGTGATCTACAGGACAGGAGCTAGGGAGGTCCAGGGATTTACCCAGACTCAATGATGAACTAGGTAAATACCGGAAGAAAGGATCCAAAATAAAGTATTAGGCCAAATCCAGAGGTGAATATAAAAATGTGGGATATCACGACTAAACAGGATAATTTTATATAATTCTTACAGATTCAAGAAACCACTTGATAAACTTAAATAACTATTCACAGAGAGTCTTAGAAAACTGGAATACAAGTTAACTTCCATACCCTGATAAAGGATACCAAAATCCGTAAGCAATCATCATACTTAATAGTGAAACATTCTTTTCAAAATCAGGAACAAAAATGCCTTTTTGCTATTTCAGTTACTGTTTAAAGTTTAGACATCTCTTGGACTTTAATTATTCATTGATAAATATTGTTTACCCAGAAATATTGAGAGCCCATAAACAAACAATTCAAAATTTTTAAGTAAATGAACAAAGTTGCTAGATTCAAGAGTGAAATACCAAACTCAGAACTCCTGTACTCAATTATAAAACGCAATATTAAAAAATATGCCTCAGCTTAGAGTGTAGCTCACTGGTAGAGTGCTTGCCCAACATGTGGGAGGCCCTGTTTCATCCCCAACATGAAAAAATAAATAAAAACCTTACACATTAACAATGAAAACAACATAACTTCTTCTAGAAATAAGTCCAACAAGATGTGCAAGACATCTTTTTTTAAATTTTCTGCATGCTAAGTAAGCATTTTACTACAGAGCTGTACCCACAGCTGTGACCAGTATTTTTAAACTCAAAACTTTATGCAATATCAAAGGCAACTTAAGAGCAATATGCAATGTTCACATATAAGACCCTAAAGTGAGCCAGGTGTGGTGGCGCAAGCCTGTAATCCCAGCACTTAGGGAGGCTGAGACAGGAGAATCGCGAGTTCAAAGCCAAGCCAGCCTCAGCAACGCGCTAAACAACTCAGTGAGACCCTGTCTCCACATAAAACACAAAATAGGGCTGGGGATGTGGTTCAGTGGTCGAGTGTCCCTGAGTTCAATCTCCAGTACCAAAAAAAAAAAAAAAGACACTAAAGTGAATAATTCTTGCCAAATTAAATAATTTCAATCAAAATTTTATTAGGGGTTTCAGTAGAATTTAACAAGGTGGTCAGGCATGGCAGCAACACTGCAATCCCAGCAATTTAGAAGGCTGAGGCAGGAGGAGTTCCGCCAAGCCAAGTTGAGGGCCACCATGGGCAATTTAAAGAGACCCAGTCTCAAAAAGCCTAGGAATATAGCTCTGTGGTAGAGAGAGTTTACCTAGCATCAGTGAGGCCCTGGGTTCAATCTCCAGTATTGCATATAAGAAAAATCATTCTTTTTTTTTTTTTTTTTGAAAAGCTGATGTTAAATTTCTTTTTTCTTTTTGAGACAGAGTCTTACCAAATTACTGAAACTGGCCTTGAACTTGTAATCCTCCTGTCTGAGCCTCCTGAGTACTGGGATTATAGGTGTGCTCTACCATATCCAGCCTTAAATTTTTTTAATTTAATTTTTTAATTTTTTAATCTGTTCTTTTTAGATATACATGACAGTAGAATGTATTTTGACATAAATACATGGAGTATAACTTATTCTAATTAGGATCCCATTCTTCTGGTTGTACATGATGTGGAGTTTCACTGGTCATATATTGACATATGAACATAAGAAAGTTATGTCTAAGCCAGGTGTGGTGGTGCACACCTGTAATCCCAGCACTTTGGGAGGCTGAGACAGAATTGCGAGTTCAAAGCCAGCCTCAGCAATGGCGAGGTGCTAAGCAACTCAGTAAGACTCTATCTCTACATAAAATACAAAAAATAGGGCTGGGATGTGGCTCAGTGCGGGGGTCCAGCCTCCGCAGGGTGTCAGGTCCTGAGGTGGGATGAGTGGTGTCGGCGAGGGGACTACGGGGAATGAGACACAGAGACCAGATGTGGTGCAACCTGCATCTGAATTTTCTCAGTGGCAGGGCTTTATTTATATCCATAAAATGTTCAACAAACTTTGTTTTTCTCATAGACTATTTTCATTAAAATCATTAGATCATCATAAATGAATACATTATTCATTATACAAATGTAGCAAGATGTTATTCCATAAGATTCCACAATAAGGAAATACGTAAAAGATATGTTCTATATTTAACAATTACATATGACAGATTTTGGCCAGCTTAAAACAGAAAAACACAATAAGCTAAAAAATAGACCTATCAAAATGTTAATCTATTACTTTCATCTAGAGGTTTTCTACATTTATATTTTTTCCTTAACCTATCTTAATGTCTACCTTAAAATTGTTAAAGTCTCATCTATCCCCTTAAATCCAATTACCTTAATTTTCTAAGAATAACCATTGAGGCTAATATGTGCTAATATGTAATAACTAGGCAAAACTAATAATAATCTACTAGGTGTGAGACTGTAGTTTGTGGTTTTCACCAGACTCTTAAGTTTCTACTTCTTCTATAAATGAATAAGTAAGTTTCTATATAGCTAGTCTACATGGCTAAAATCACATCTTCTATACTATCATCTACATATATTATTTCTAGTATAAAATCTTCCCCAATTACCACTACTTAAGTTCTGTTCAAACCATTGCTTGCATAGTTTTAACTCTACTTCCCTAGGTAAACATCTAGGTCTCCTGATTCTTTCCCAGAGTGATAAATATAGGCTCCTGTCCAAGGTAAAGGAGGCTGTGTGACTGTAGGAGGTGGTTCTGGAGTAGTAACTATTCATCTGGGTACCTGCCATGTAACTCCCTTTCCCATCTCAAAGATTATATATGATCTTGAATGTCTGATAGGAGGAACCCACCTGGGCCAGGACTTTTTTTCAGGTTTTGGCTGTACCAAAGCTATAGCTTTCGGCTTGAGTACAGTAGGAGGATTTGTTGCCCACAATTTCTGCTGCTGCAATTGCCACATTGGCTGCCTTCATTTCCTGTTGAATGGGCTCGGGAATGTATTTTCCCTAGGAGGAGCAGATGTTTTCATGAAGTCATATACATTATGGGGGCTTCCGGAAAGGGGGTTTTCTAGATGTGCTTTTGGGATTTTCTATCTTTCCTGGGAAAAGGCTGGAAGGCATAATAGGAGACTGAGACTGTTTGTGCTCCTGAGTGATATAATCATTAACTCTAGACTGAGGTAACTTCTGCATAGAATTGGACAAGAGTGTTTTTTCTTCAGGGTTAGCAAGAAAACATTCATTAGTATAATTATCTCTATTATCCTGCCAACAATCATTCCAAGCAAAAACAAAATAAGGAGTAAACGCTTTAGCCTAATATCCATATGAGCCCACTGGAACATGTCAAGCAGTGTTGCTGTCTGGAACACGGGCTGTGGCAGCTCAGTGGTCAAGTATCCCTGAGTTCAATCCCCAGTACCAAAAAAAAAAAAAAAAAGAAAGAAAGTTATGTCTGATTCATTCTAATGTCTTTCCTATTCCCCTTTTGCCTCTCTTCCCTTCATTACCCTTTGTCTAATCCAATAAACTTCTATTCTTCCCTCTCACCCCGTATTGTGTGTTAACATCTGCAAATCAGAGAGAACATTAGTCCCTTGGGTTTGGGGATTGGCTTATTTCACTTAGCATAATGATCTCCAGTTCCATCTATTTACCGGCAAATGCCAAATTTCATTCTTCTTTATGGCTGAGGAATATTTCATTGTGTATATATACCACATTTTTCTTTATCCATTCATCTGTTGAAGGACCCCTAGATTGGTTCCATAACTTACCTATTGCAAATTGAGCTGCTATAAAGATTGATGTGACCACATCACTGTAGTATGCTGATTTTAAGTCCTTTGGGTATATACCAAGGAGTGGGATAAACTGGGTCAAATGGTGGTTCCATTCCAAGTTTTCTGAGGAATTTTCATACTGCTTTCCAGATTTTTCAGTCCAACCAGCAATAATGTATGAGTGTACATTCTCTTCAGCATTTATTGTTACTTGTTTTTTTTTTACTTGTATTCTTGGTAATTTTTTTTTTTTGGGGGGGGTACTCAGTGGAGATTGAACTCAGGGGCACTCGACCACTGAGCCACATCCCCAGCCCTACTTTGTGTTTTATGTAGAGACAGGGTCTCACTGAGTTGCTTAGTGCCTCGCCGTTGCTGAGGCTGGCTTTAAACTCGTGATTCTCCTGTCTCAGCCTCCCTAAGTGCTGGGATTACAGGCTTGTGCCACCACGCCCAGCTTGTGCCACTGCGTCCGGCTGTAATTGCCATTCTGACTGGAGTGAGGTGGAACCTCAGTGTAGTTTTAATTAGCATTTCTCTAATTGCTAGAGATGTTGAACATTTTTTCGTATATTTGTTGACCATTTGTATTTCTTCTTCTGTAAAGTGCCTGTTCAATTCCTGTGCCCATTTATTGATTGGGTTATTTGGAGTTTTTTGGTTTGGGGTTCTTTGTATTTCTTGGAGATTAATGCACTGAGATGCGGGTGGCAAAGATATTCTCCCATTCCTCTCTCCACATTCTTGTTTCCTTTGCTATGAAGCAGCTTTTCAGTTTGGTGCCATCTCATTTATTGATTTACTTCTCACCCTTTAAGAGTCTTGTTGAAGAAGTCAGTTCTTAAGCCAACATAATGGAGAGTTGGGTATATATTTTCTTCTAATAGGTGCAGGATCTCTGGTCTAATGCCTGGGTCCATGATCCACTTTGAATTTTGTGCAGGGTGAGAGATAAGGGTTTAATTTCATTCTGCTACATATGGATTTCCAGTTTTCCCAGCACTAATTTGTTAAAGGAGGCTATCTTTCCTCCAGCATGTTTATGGCACCTTTATCTCGTGTGACATAACTATTTAAGTGGGTTTGTCTGTCTTCTGTTCCGTTGGCCTCCGTGTCTGTTTTGGTGCCAATACCATGCCTTTTTTGTTACCATATCTCTGTAGTATAACTTAAGGTCTGGTACCGTGATGCCTCCTGCTTCACGTTTCTCACTAAGGATTGCTTTGGCTATCCTGGGCCTCTTATTTTCCAAAGGAATTTCATGACTGCTTTTCTATTTCTATGAACATAATTGAAATTTTGATGGGGATTGCATTAAATCTATGTAGCACTTTTGGTAGTATGGACATTTTGACAATATTAATTCTGCTTATCCAAGAACGTGGGAGATATTCCCATCTTCTAAGGTCTTCAATTTTTAAAAATTTTTTGTTATAAACACAATACCTTTGTTTCATTTATTTTTATGTAGTACTGAGGATCAAATCCAGTGCCTCACACATGGTAGGCATGTGCTCTACCACTGAGCCACAACCCCAGCCCTTCAATTTTTCTGTAATGTTCTGTAGTTTTCATTGTAGAGGTCTTTCACCTCTTTTGTTAGAATGATTCCCCAATATTATTTTTTTTAGGCTGTTGTGAATGGGAGTTTTCCCAATTTGTCTTTCAGTTGATTCATCATTGGTATATAGGAATGCAATTGATTTGTGGGTGTTAATTTTATATTCTGCTATTTTCCAGCATTAAATTTTAAATGGAAGGGTGAAAAACCAGTAATAACCAAGAGTTTATTTTTTTTGGTACCAGGGATTGAACTCAGGGGTACTCCACTGAGCCACATCCCCAGCCCTATTTTGTGTTTAATTTAGAGACAGGGTCTCATTGAGTTGCTTAGTGCCTCGCTGTTCGTGAGGCTGGCTTTGAACTCACGATTCTCCTGTCTCAGCCTCCCAAAGTACTGGGATTACAGGAGAGCACCACTGTGCCTGGCTCCAAGAGACTTTCTCTAAATAATAAAGAAAGGGTTACTTAAATGTAGGTTCTGTTAAGGGCACAAATTTTGATTTGCTTCTGCATTCCTTGTGCCCAAATGCCTGGCACATAGAAGGCACACATGTACATACATACTGGATACATTTTTAAAAGAACAGAGAACCAATACACTCTCATACATAGAGGGACTTGGTAATGTCAGAAGTATAGCTTTACAAATCCAAGGCCTTTTCAAAAAATCGTACCAACCTGGGGATGTAGCTCAGTGGTAGAGGACTTGGCTAGCACATGCGAGGCCCTGGCTTAGATTCCCAGCACCACAAAAAAATAAACCATGACCAAAATGAAAAAAGTCATGGATTGGGAGATCTCAAGTTTGAAATGTTCAAAAAATAAAGAAGTACTCTACAACAAAAGGAAAAACACTAACATCTAGTTACAATGCAGATACCAGGAGACAATTCACAGAAACCAAGCCAGTCACTTGACACAGAACAAGGTGCTCAAGCTTACTAAGAATCAGGAGATGCACATTACATCAATAAGGTATCGTTTCACATCTATCACATTGCAAAAACTACTCTGATGACATCTAGTGTAGAAAATATAAGGAAGTTATTTTTTGGTACTGGGAATTGAACTCAGGGACACTAGACCACTGAGCCACATCCCCAGCACTATTTTGTGTTTTATGTAGACGGGGTCTCACTGAGTTTCTTAGTGCCTCGCCATTGCTGAGGCTGGCTTTGAACTTGCGATTCTCCTGTGTCAGCCTCCCTAAGTGCTGGGATTATAGGCTTGCGCCACTGCGCCCGGCTAGAAAATTATTTTATGTTGTTAATGGACATGTCAAATTGCCAAATCACTTTAAGGAGCAAATTTTCAAATCTTGGTTAAAGCTGAACATATGGTTAAAAGCTGAATATATGGTTAATATATATGGTTAAAGCTGGCCTAAACCCAGCTATTCCAGTTGTGGTTTCTATACTAGAAACACTCTGAATCATGTGCACAGGGTACACATTGTGTGCAAGGCTACTCACTGCAGCACTACATATATATAAGGAGAATTGGTAACATTCTCAGAAATAAATATACTTATGTGTGGAATAATATTAAACAGTGAATTTAAGATGTGTCAATGTGAAGTCTCAAAAACAGTGATAAAACAAGTTGAACAAGGAATCCAGTTATGCCTACCTCAATCTCTCTGAGACTTTTTTTGGAGCACTTTGCTGATGTAAACCTATTTTCTTGACTGTTCTTGAGTCATAGAAATCAAATAATTTTTTGAAAGTTTGGAAATTAAAACACTAAATTTTCAAACTAAAATTAACCATCTAAAGCTAAGAAATTTTTATTTGTGCTATTGTGTCAAGACAATTAGCATAGTAATGTTGAGAGCTTTAATGCCAGACTTGGGCTTACATAAGTGGACTCGGGCTACTGAGCAAATAACTTCATCTATTCGTTCATCTATAAAATTAGAACACCTTTTCAGGGTATCAGACAAGGATTACCCAATTAATCACAGCTATTCTTCAAAACTATGTAAGAGATCTACTTAAGCAAAATGCTGATTGCCCAAATAGCTTTCAAACCATGTTTTTTGCTTAAATGTCTAAAAGATACTTAATATGTAGATATGAGTTATCACAAAAGGTATTGACCACTTAATGTCAAATTACTTTCTGCTTTCCAGTACTTGCTTTTCACTCATCCCAAAAAGGATGAGTGTCAGGTAAATACAAGTTACTGCTCTAGGTGCTGGGAACATGTTGAAGGGATGACCATCATACAACTTTGTATTTCTCAGTGCCTTTTATTTCAGTTCTTTTGACTTATCTGTCAGAAAGTGAATATATACATACAAAATTCTAGACAACTTCTTAAAATGGTTTTATTGATGGCCAGTCACTGACATCTTTATTTTTAAAGTTTGAATTGTCCAATATGTCTAAAGTGCATTCTTGCAGCTAATCAATAGCAGCGTTTGTTTATAAAACCTTAATACTCAGACTAGAGCTGAAAAAGTCAGAATAAAAAATAAAGTATGATCTAGATATATTCTTCCTTAATTACCGAAGACAAACGTTTGCTTGAATTAGAGTTTATAAGTATATAAGAAATGTACAAAAAAAAAGAATAGCATTATAAAAAAAGTTCATACAGCAATGAGAAAATGGAGGGGGATCTTCTATTAATATTAAATATGGCAAGGTATATAATACACAAAGTTTGCTGAATCACAGATGTCTTTGGAACCAAAGGGGAAACTTTGTTCTAGGCCAGTGTATGATAGAGATGAGGTCTGTGATGTTCCAAAAAACAAATTCTACAAGATGACTCAAGACTGCTTCTGGCATGCAGAGAAATTATCAACACAAATGACAATGTTCTTTCACTGCTGGGACCGTCAGTTCATGGCTTCTTGCGCCTAAAACATAAAAACCAGCATTTAGTGTTGAATTTTGCAATTAGTTACACATTCATGACAAACAAATCTTTGAGACAGCTTTGTGAAAGGCTGTTTTATCTTAAGAAAATTCAAGTCCTGAGAAAGCAAATAACTGTTATAGAAAACAGGATTTCCCATCCTGTTGAAACAATTTTTCAAACTGCCTTAGGAACCCAAGGGTTACAAATGTTGTAGAGATAGACATTTGTAAAGAAGAGGTTTTAATAAAATAGGGGGAAAGAATAGGTCAGACTCCAGAGGAAGTATATGATAGAACAGGAAAAAGTGATTCCTTTCTACCACGAATTTGGGCTTTCCATTTTATTTATTTCATGAACACTCACCCCTATATGAAAAGCAAGAGGCCCGTCAGGAAAGAATGAGCCACACAAAGCCATTCCCAACTAAAGCCTTCCCCCCTTCCTCTTCCCAGGTGCTCAGTTCAGCCTCAGAAAGCTTTAGAAGCAGTGGCAGAATATGAACAAGAGTCACCAGTCTCCTATCCCCTCCTGCCCTTGCTGCTCTAATGGTGTCCATCAGCTCTCTCAGCTGCTCAGCATGCAGATGCCTACTACAGACTGCCTGGAAGACCCACAGTCTCAGGAGAAACTTAAATCCACATCTGTTCTTCAAAATAAGGGGAAAGTTAGGAGTGTGCTGGTGGTGGGAATTCTAGCAAAGGAGGACACACAGCAGGGCCAGCCACAGTGCTCACTTAGGCTGCGCATGGTGCTGATATCCAGGTCCCAGCTGAGATCCTGCTCTCATCTCCACAGCCACGGAACACTGAAAGGAAAGTGACAAAAGAGGAAAAGGTCAACTCCTCTCAACAGTCTATAAACATGCCTGTTTAGATGGGCTCTCGCAAGGTAAAAGCCAACATTGCTCTCTAGTTCAGCAAAGATATTTAGGTTAGACACAGACACATACTTGAGATTACTTCTGCCATAGGCCACAAATACTGGAGCTGGAAGGTCTTTGAAGGTTCTCCAGGTAACTTCTCTCATTTTAGATAAGGGGAGTTCTTGAGAAGTCAGTGGCCAGGGCAAGAGCATGGCCTCCTGACCTCTACCTCCCACATTCCTTCCCTCTCCTGAGGGATAACAGTCAAGAGGGAACACCTGACAAGCTGCTTCTAAGAAGACTCCCATCCATCTGCTGTTATTCTTGTTATTCCTGTGTGATACTCTTCGACTCGATTTTTTTGTTTTGAGGTGGAGTCTTGCTATGTTGACCAGGCTGCAGTCCTCCTGCCTCAGCCTCCTGAGTAGCTTGGATTATAAGCATGCACCACCATGCTTGGCTCCTTTGGCTTTAGTCTTTCCACTTATTTCTTTTTATTTTTTATTTTATTTTATTTTATTTTTTCTGGTTCTGGGAATTGAACCCAGGGTGCTATACCACTAAGCTACAATCCCAACCCTTTTATTTTGAGACAGGGTCTCACTAAGTTGCCAAGACTGGCCTTGGGTTTGTGCTGATCTTGCTTCAGCCTCCCAAGTAGCAGAGATTATAGGTGTACACCATCATGCTTGCCTTGGCCTGATCCTTGAGTCTCATCCCCTACACTGAAAACAGGGGTTCTAAACTGAGCTCTAGTAAGACCAGAACTAAAATGCAAATGCCTTGCAAGTGTGTCAGGAATAGGCCTCCAGGCTGCACGGGAAACAGGAGATTGTGCATCTTCACAGAGCATAGAGCTACAGCCGCAGAGTTTCAAACATGACATGCCTAAATTTTAGCAAGCAAATATTTAATTTTTACCCCTACCCTTGTTTCTACATCGGTCCATTCAGACTCTGTACCATCTGGTTGGGCAGGTGCTACTGTGGACGATCTTCGTTTTCGACTACTAAAAAAGGGGAAACATGATGCAACAATTATTTTTGCATCTAAGAACAAGAAAAATATTAGAAATAGGGAAAACCATCTATACCCCTTTTGAGAATTAATGATAAATTTCACAGGATATTCTGTGCATCAAGAATGAGCAGCTAAGAAAACAATAACCCTTCAAAGAGATATCGTTGGTGATCACTCACCCACTTGGTGATTCTTGTTTCAAGGTCTCAATGTCAGTAAACTGAACAGATTGTCCACCACCTCTTGTTTTATAAACATCACCCTGAAGCAAAAAGAAAAGGTCACCATTACACTTTGATACATCCAAACCATAAACACACATATATCATGGAAACTCCCACCCACAAAAACAGATGGTACTTGGATTGCTGAGTCTATACTAATCAAAACATTAGAAATTTGAATACATCTTTCATTCTAAAAAGTGCAATATGATCAGTAACAATCATAGTTGTGGGGAAAAAATCTCTTTGTTTCACTTATATTTTAAAACCTAAACTTCACTAAGGATCAAGAAATCTGTCAGAAATTTTTACATGTTCTTAGGCACTGAATTTTCTCCTCTCTGGTGTGCCCTCTATTCAAACAAAGTACAATCTTATTTGTAACTCTAAGAACTACCCTCTAAACTGAATTTGAGATGAACCACCCCCTCCCCCGCAGTTTTGTCTTTTCCTTCCCTAATTATTCACTGACTCTGTGATTAAAGAAAAAATTTTTACAAGCAGGCAAGTCTCCTGGGAAAGAGCTTCAAGAAGCTCAATACTGAGTAATTTACAGAAGTCAAATTTTATTGTAGGTTTTTTATCTTAAAGTGACAGCAAAGGTAGGAGTTCATCATTTAGGTTTTATATATATATGTATATATATATAAGTTAAAGCTAAATATATAGTAATTAAAGTACATTATGGATTTGGAATTCTAAGAAATCCAAGAATCTAAGCCCGTTTAAACAAATTTAGTCCCAGTTTAGCAGATTTGCAACCTAAGCAGTTAATTTCTTGCTAACAAAAAAGTTACATCAGATGCCCATTTATGTTTCAGTTGACACAGACTGTGACATCAAGGGGTAGCAGAGCAAATGGCTTCTTAAGATGATTTTTTAAAATATTTCTTCTCCTGTGCAAATTCATTTTTACCTTAATTACTTTAGTTTCAATCTCCCCATCGGAGGCTAGTTCCTGGTGAGTCAGCATGTACTTCTCACACTTAGCTAGTGCCTTTTCATTTGCAACAGATACTGTGATGGCATGAGGGACATGTGGCTGCATGACTGTTTCAGTTTGCACGTTAGAGGCGGGTTTATGATCTACCCATCTGTCCCCTGCAGAGCGTGATCGTCTGTGTCTGAGACGGATTGGTGGTGCGTTCTGATCAGGTTGAAAGAGGAATTGAGAAACAAGCATAACCCAGAATTAATTTAAGGGTACTGTTAGAAGTGCAGCAGGTTTGGCTATGTTGGTTTATGACAGCAGAAAGTCAAATCTTTTCAAAAGCTAAAGCTTATCTAAGTAATTTACACATTCTCTTTGTATTTAAACACAGAACCTACTAACATCTTTCAATAGCAGCTTGTATATTACACATTCTACCTGGGAGCTTCCCTTTCAACAGAGAATAAACAGAAAAAACTTGGTAATGCTGCTAATTCTTCCTGTTCAGGAAAAACAATTCATTTTACATTCTTGATCAAAAGTCAATACTTATGTCTGTTTTTGAGAGGCAATCTATTAGATCAGCAACTCTGCTAAAAGCATTGATATAATCAATAAAAGCCCTAAACATGTCCTAGGCATCTAAACAAGAGAAAACACTCCTTATACAGAGGCAAAAAACAAAAACAACAAAAAATAGCTGATAAAGCTGTAAATAGCTAGATACTAAAGAAAGTAAGGTATAAGAACCTCACACAGAACATGTTAAAACACTGTAAACTACTTTTGAAGACTTTAAGAGTTTTATATCTCAAAACAACTTCTCGGAAGTTTAAATACAGTAATGGCTAAAATTTACCAACTAACTTTTCCCCAAAACATTTCTAAAGGTTCCAAGAATCATATAAGGAATATAATGTCAAATCAGTTTCTACCATACAACAAAAACTAGTTGCTTCTATTCAAATGCCATATAAACCTAGTAAAGTTAAATTTAGCACATTTAGTCTAAAAAAAGATATTTCACATACATGACAGTTATTAGCATTATGTAATTTTGTGATATCTTCTGTTTATAAAATTGAAAGCAATGAAAAAAGTCTACCACAGGCCAAATCCTTCAAAGCTGGTCAAATATGAAGATCCCAATTTCAAAATGCACATCTGGAGAACTAAATCATTTTCCCTATATAATTACAAGAAACAAAGGAAGTAGTAGTGACAACTCAAGTCATTATACTATATATAAAACATGGTCAATATAATATGCTGCTAAAGATGCTGAGTCTTAACTCAGACAAGAAACTTTCCATTCTTGAAATGTCTGATTAATACTGAACAAGAAAGACTGGCTCTTAGCATCTACCATTTATCAGAAGTGAGTCTTCTTGAACATATTTAGTAATAATACATCCTGAAAAAGGCTTGCAAAGATAGATGATGGTCCATATAATCTATTAGCACTCAAGACACAGACATTTTAAATTTTTTTCCTCACTGAAGTATAAAGTTCAGTCCACCTGACCATCTTTGACCAACAAACTTGGACACATAGATACCAACCTTAGAGTAAGTTTTCTGCTGCACTTCTAAAGAGATTTTGATTTCAAGTGAGAAGTTAAAGTATCTCTAGTAAATCCTCTTAAGTATTTCATGGTCAAATTAGGTATTTCATTGCTGCTGACCAGGTGTAAGCAAGCTTTGAATGGTTTTTGGTCTATAAACATTCATGAAATAAGGGGATTGACTAGAGTTGATCAGAAAGACCATTCACCATGATTTGCTCCCACAAAGACAAGGCAAAATCTGCAGAGTAAGAATTAAAGAGACTAAAATTATCTGTAACCTTAATCAATACCTTGGGCTATATCACCATTCATTAGTAATCAGGAATGCAGGCCACCTAAATGAATATTCATCTATACCCTAAATTATCATCTTTTGGTGGGGGTGAGATAGTGCTAGGGATTGAACCTAAGGGTGCTTTATCACTGAGCTACATCCCCAGTCACTTTTTTGTTTTATTTTTGGTTTTTTGGTTTGTTTGTTTGTTTGTTTGTTTGTTTGTTTTTTTGAGACAGGGTCTTGCTCAATTGCTGAGGCTGGCCTCAAACTTGCAATCCTCCTGCCTCAGCCTCCCAAGTCACAGGGATGATAGGCATGCACCACTGCACCTAGCTATATCCTAAACTATGCAATGAAAATCTGAAGCAAATACTATAAGATAAATTTGCTTAGAAGAAAAATTCTAAAAGAGCTATGTTAAGATTTTACTAAATTTAATTCACAATATTAATTTGATCTATTTATTCAGGTTCAAAGGAAACTAATCTTTAAAAGAAAAATACGGAAGTGAATTTATTTTAAACACCCTTGAATGAAATAAAGTCCTTCTAATGTGTGACAAAGGCCTGAAGATTAAAAGCATTTATTAAACAAGAAACCTGAGTACTTTCAAAACAACTGGACTAGACTCTTCAAAACAGCCAATGTCAGGCTGGGGCTATAGCTCAGTGGTAGAGTACTTGCCTCACAAGTGTGAGGCACTGAGTTCGACCCTCAGCACCACATAAAAATAAATAAATAAAGCTATTGTATCCATCTACAACTAAAAACTATTAAAAAAAAAAAACAGCCAATGTCATAAAAATCAAAGGGGGAACTATTTTATATTAAAAGAGATTTAAGATATAATCACCACATATAATACATTCACCTTGATAAAATTATGGATTGAAAAGAACAGCCATCATTGAGACAACTTGGGAAATTTGAGGATATTTAGTCAATTAATGTTAATTTCCTTAGGTGTGATTAAGTTTGCGGTTACACAGGACAATATCCTTATTTTTTTAGTGAAAAGAAGCCTATGACTGGCCTAGGGTTATAGCTCAGTGTTAGAGCGCTTGCCTCATGTGTGAGGCACTGGGTTTGATTCTCGGCACCACATAAAAATAAATAATTAAAATAAAGGTATTATGTCTACCTACAACTAAAAAGAGAAAAAAAGAAGCCACCTATAACTTACTTTGAAAAAAGAGTCATGGAAAAAACATTTACATAAAGTAAAAACTATTAGGTCTACGTAAGGAGGAAAAGAAGTCACTATACCATTCTTTCAACTTTTCTTTGGGTGTGAAGTTTTCCAAAATAAAAATCTGAGAAAACAACTTTAAAAATTAGAGTTCAAATGCAGCAAGAAAAAGTTTAATTAAATTTAAGGAAAGGAAACCAGAAGAAAAAATTGAAAAGTATACTCTAAGACCCATGTTTGGGCTGGGGTGCAGCTCAGTGGTAGAGCAGGTACTCTCCAATTCTGTGCAAAGCTTGGTAGCTTATGTAACAAAAGCACAGACTACCCTGGGAGAAGCCATACTGGCCTGCATTCATGAACTCACAGAGCATTGTTTCTGTTGTCAAATGTGTTTAGGCTTTTTCCAATAAAGAGCTCAGGCTCAATTTCAGGGTGATTTGATCTTTCAAATTAAGTGACAGAAAATTTAGACCTTGTTCATGTTGGAGCCCACCCATCTTTCCACTGAACTTCTCGAACAGAGTTACAAAAAAACAAGAAATAAAATCTATTACTGTAATGCTTTAAAATAATACTGGGACTAACCCTGCAGCAATGATCCTCTTCTACTTCTATCTCATTTCTGAATGTAGGAACCACCTCCCTGCCTTCAGTCCAGTACATCCCTCGCCTTCTGTCTGACACGATACAAGTTTTACTTTGTCCTGGCTCCTGCTGCCTACGCCTTGCAATAGATGTGACATTGACAGGTGTGTTGTACGAAGGAATTTTCTGCTCCCATTCCGAAATACAGGAAGCTACAGAAATGCTGCTGCAAGAGTTAGAGCGCCTATGTAGCTGTGGCTGGCTCATGAGTTGCTGGCCGTTGGAAATCTGAGCAATATAGTTACTAGAAAGCTAGAAAAATTGGAGAGAAATTAATGAGTAAGACTGAAAAACAGAGAAACAATTCATTACTTTTCTATAATTTTAGAACATGAAGATTTAACATTACAAGTATTTGTATTGTCATTAAATTTTTTGTACTGTTTATACTAGATTTTAAAAGTTTTAAATATAAGTTTAAGAAATATAATAAATAATATAAAACAAAAAAGTCAATTCTTACAGAAATAGTCTGAACAAATTTTCTCTAGCACTAAGCTACGGTACTACTACAGGAAACTTACAGGCACTGGTGATGGAGAAACAGATCTTGGAGTAGCTTTCTCTCGATCCCGCTCCCGAGAGGGTCTCTCGGGCTTTTCAGTTTTGGGTTCAGTAACAATAGCCTTCAGCTGTTTCAGTTTTTCATCTTTAACCCAGAGTTTATTCTGCATCTCCAGTTGGGTGGCCGCCACTCGACGCTCCTACAGATTACCAATAGTGAATTATATTCTAATTCACTCATACCAAAGAACACACCAAATTAATCACTTTATTTCCTAAAAAAAAAATGACAGTTCTTCAATACTTCCTGAGATGAACAATTACCACCAAAAGTCTACCATTAAGTACAGTAATTCAAAATATTTGACTGACTACAATTTGAAAAAATCATCCCAATTCTAAGATAAGCACTACAAGAATAACACTCATGAGCCGGGCGCGGTGGCTCACGCTTATAATCCCAGCACTTAGGGAGGCTGAGACAGGAGAATCGCGAGTTCAAAGCCAGCCTCAGCAATGGCGAGGCACTAAGCAACTCAGTGAGACCCTGTCTCTACATTAAAACACAAAATAGGGCTGGGGATGTGGCTCAGGGATCAAGTGCCCCTGAGTTCAATCCCCGGTACCAAAAAAAAAAAAAAAAAAAAAAAAGAATGACACTCACGCATTCTTTCTGCCACTTCATTGTTGTTTCTGTCACCATGCCTTGCAACCTGGCTTCTAATCTGCGTTTGTCAGAAAACTGTCTCTGAAGTTTCTGATTCTGGGTTTCAAGTTCCTGTTGTAAATTGCGTTTATCTTCTTCATAGATAGTAGTTGTTTTCTCTAAAATCTCAATCTGGGAAGGCAGACCAACACATTTGGTATTTGGTATACAGACATTTTATGTAGCCATAAAATAACCTTTCTTAATTTGCTCATGAAAGCACATTATAAACTAGTAATTTTTTCCTCTAAAATTTCATCTGAATTCCCAGCTCCATTCCTAGAAATAAGAACTTATTAAACAAATTCCTCACTGAAAAACAAAACTATAGCTAACTTCAGATGAAAATTCTTTTCACCTAAAACTTTAATTTCTTGGGATGTTTTCAGAATAGAGAAAACTGTTGGTTAAGACTCGTTTCTCTCTAGTATGCATGTACACTGCTCCAAATCTCTAAGTGATCTCCATAAATGAGAGCAAACATTACACAGCATGGCAATGCACCCCAATAGAACTACTTTTCCACAGGAAGTTTGTACTTTTACAACATGACTTGTAAACCAAATTCAGATCCAATTAACATTCACTAAGTATCTATTATATCCAAGGCACCATCCTGGCATTTTTTATATTATCTTATTTAATCCTTTATTTCAATTTTTTTTAAAACCGAAAAAGCATATGAGGAAATATTTGTAATAAATTGAAAAGCAATCTACCACCAAAGCTGAACTAAGTCCTCTTGAAAACCCACTTGTTTGGGTCACAGAACATTCTCTTCAATGGCTACCCTCCAACATAAAAGTTAAGAGGACACTATCTCCCTTACATGCTTTTCACTCTCATTTCCTCCTCTTTGGGGTGGGATAAAGATAATAATAACCAAGTGATAGATCAATAATAGCAAATAATCAAGTGATAACTTAATAAGCAGCAATAACAGATGCATGGAGCAGAAACAGTCAATCACACCACAGCTAAATGACCAGCACTTACACCATTATAACACAAACCTTATATTCCAAAGTTTTATTTTTCTTTTCTAGCCGTTCTATTTCCAATTTCTGTCCTGAGATCACCTTTTCTTTTTCATTCAGTTTTCCTTGAATGTAGTTTTCTTTATTTAAAACAGCACTGTCAAATTCTTGTAACAAAGTTTTAAAAGTATTAGCTGAAACAAAAGCATGCAGGCTGTTTTACTCCAATTGCAAAATAACCAAGGAAATCAATTTCTGTTACCAGACACTAGACAAAACATAGCTATTCAAGCAAATCTCTGAGAATCAGTCTATAAGGAAAAAACAAGTTTGGAAAGAAAAAAGGAATCTGATACTCAAATCAAATCTATAAGAGATGTTCACAGAACTGTTTAATACTGAAAAAAGTCTTTCATTTTGCACTGTAGTATCTCCCTCCCAACACTTCCAGGTAAATACTTTGCCTACAAAGGCAAAGACAGAAATAAGACTATATTTGAGAGAGCCAGCTGAAAATGAAATCCCTCACCACTTGCTAGTTAGGACCTGGGCTGGTTACTCAGATATATTCACTTATTATGTGCAAGGCTATTCACTATTTTACAAGACTTTCACACATTATCTCTTTATCCTCACTTCCTGAGGTAGAAACAATTACAATCCCCATTTTGTAGGCAGAGGAATTAAGAAATTTTCCTTTCTGGCCATCACAGTCAGTAAAAAGCAGGGGGCAATCAGCTACTTTTTTCTTTGGTCTGGAAAAAATTCCCTTTCTAATTATGTAATGACTTGAGTACTACAAAATATAGGGACAAACCTCTTCTTAAAAATACATCCTACTATAAAACTTAGATCTGTTACAAATTCTTTCAATTTCTGAAGTTAAAATGATTGCACACAGCTCTGCCCTTACATTGTTTGTTAAACTCATCAATCATCATTTGTCGTAGGTGATGCCGCTTCTCCAAGGCTTCTATCAACCTTGGAAGGGTCTGCTCATCATTGATATCCAAAATTTCACATGACGGCAAAGGTGGGAAACTCTGTAAAACCACTTCGGCAACCAATGGTTCTGTATGGAATTACAAAAAATTTAAAAGTTACACAATAGAAAAAGATCTTAAGCAAGCTTAATACTGTGATTAGAGCCCCAGAACTTTTAACCACGGAATTTCTTGAGTTGTCATAATCTTATTTTCTTAAAAATAAGAGAGAATGCAACTAAAGAAATCTCATTTATATTTTAGTTCAAAGTTTTTTGCATCCAGTTCTTGAGAAGAAGGGATGTAAACAGTTCTCTTATATGAAATCTATTTTTTAAAAATTAGAATAGATCAGAGGGTAAATGTACCAAATCATACCATCTCCAACTGGGCCTCCTCGAGCCTGGTTTCTATATCTCCTCCCAGGGGTTAAACCACATATCACCTTGTCTATAGGTCTAGCTACTTCAACTTCTTGGGTTACTTCTGCAAATCTCATGACTTGCTAGAATACAAAACAAATGGAGTTTGTAAAAAATAAGCATATCTAAGTCATTCTTCAGAAATGACTAACTGAAACAATAAAAGGTTGGTTATTAGTCCACTTCTGTACCCATTGTTTCTGTATTAATTTATAAAATGTTCAAAATCTCATTCTTCACATCCAAATAGCTGCTTTCTCTATGGAAACCTGACTTTATAGGATAAATAAGTTAAAATTACCAAGCTTTCTTCATAGTCTTCAGCCTTTGGATTCACACACACAATCATACGCACTTTTCCTTCCCCGTCAAAATAGTTCTTGAACAGATGGGTTAACTTTGAATCGCGATATGGAACCATCTATAAATACATGCAAATGTAAATTCATAAGGCAAAAATCCCACACAAATAAATCTATACAAGTGACCAACGAAGGCTGCTGCTCACCTTGTTAGTTCCATACATTTGGTTTTCTCTCAGAACTTCCATACATGTTCTTAGTGTCATCAGTGACTGATTAATGTTACCTGACAGCAAAATAAACACAACAGATATTTGGGAAGGGGAAAAAAAAAAAAAAACCATGTAGTAGATAAAGTGTGTTCTGTTTGCCTATACAATCTCAACTTCATATAACTATTAAATAGAAATTACAAAATTTCATAGCATAATTTAAAGAGCTATCCATGCATGGCTCAGTCTGTCTTTCAGTACTACTATTTCTAGGTAGGTTAAATAGCCAAACTTCAGGGATTCTATCAAAAGAAATTTCCACCAAATGTAACATTGTACTTAATGCCCATATTTTCTTCCAAATCCTATGAAAGAGTATGTTAGATGCTGACATTAAACATCTCATATTAAAATATTATCTCTAAAGCATGACCATTTCAGGCCTCAATTGGCTCCATCCCAGGGTCTGATCCTCGCTATACCCAGACGGCATGTTTCTTACAGTCCAGTGTCTTAGAAGCCAGCTAACTCTGTCCTCTCTATATCTCAACAAGGATTTCTTAAGCAGCATACTTGTTTATGACCAGTTTTTTTTTTTTTTTTTAAATATTTTTTTAGTTGTGGATGGACACAGTGTCTTTATTTTATTGGTTTGTATGTGGTGCTGAGGATCGAACCCAGGGCCTCACGCATGCGAGGCAAGCGCTCTACCGCTGAGCTACAATCCCAGCCCCTATGACCAGTTTTGATTAGATCAGTCAAGACAAGTCTGAAGGATTAAGCCTCCAAGAATGCAGATATTTCCTCAAAGTGCATAAGAATGTGTTCATTTTTGCCGGGCACAGTGGCGCACGCCTGTAATTCTAGCACTTTGAGAGGCTGAAACAGGAGACTCACAAGTTCAAAGCCAGCCTCAGCAATGGCAAGGTGCTAAGCAATTCAGTGAGACCCTGTCTCTAAATAAAACACCAAAAATGGGACTGAGGATGGGACTCAGTGGTCGAGTACTACTGAGTTCAATCCTCGGTACCAAAAAAAAAGAATGTGTGTTCGTTTTGGAACCTTGATTAAGGTCACCTAACTCAATCATGTTTTCATCAAATAGATGATTTAGATTAATTTACAGGCTCAGTTTAATGGACAATGCTATTTATTTAGTTATACTGGTTTAGTATTAATCTATATTATCTAAACTAAAGATAATTATGCTTCAATCACTCATTCCTAAACAAATAATAAATTTGCACTGCAAGTTTTCAAACGCTGTAGCAATAAGTTTTTACTTACCAGCTTCACGTAATCTGTTCCCTTCTGCTTTAGTTCGATTAGTTCTTTCACTTCCAGCAAGATCTACCAATGACAACTGGCTTATAATGATTTGTTCTTTTTCCTGAAAGAGACCACAAAGCCATTAACCTAAAATCAGTTAAAATTCATTTATAATTCTTTAAATACAGTCAATAAGTTATTATGTCTTAATGAATGCGAAATTTGTACAATACAAAATGCACAGGAGGGACAGTAGATACGTTTTAGAAAGTTACTAAATGCATATGAGGAACAGGCTCATGACATTAAGTGATCACTTGACTGCTGTCTGGTCTTCCTTTTACATCAGGTTGTAAGATCGCTAAGAACAAGCACTCTGCCTTTTTTAACATTTTGTTTCCAGTACTTTGCACAGTGCTGAGTTCTCAAGAGGAACTCAATGAATATCTGAATAAAAAGTCTAGAGCAGAGCTATCTTAAAATTTTCTAAAATCAAGTATTTAATAACCTGGGGCTAGGGATGTAGCTCAGTGGTAGAGTGCTTGCCTGACACGCATGAGGCCCTGAGTTCCATTCCCAGCACCACCACCAAAAGTGTGGAGGGGAGTACCAGGTAATTAATAACCTAATAAATTCATAGTACTCTGAATAATTTTATGAAAAGAAATGAAAGAATTAAAGTCAAGAGGTACCTAATTGATATAATATTAGAATTTAAATCCCTAACATACACACACACACACAAAATAATAACAATCAAAGGAAATCAAGTGTACATAGACGGTTTATTTATAACCAATTTCTAGCTAGCATTTATGAAGTGCTGACCATAAGCCAAACATTAGACTGAGATCTTTATATTATTACCTCCCTTAATTCTCACAACCCTATGAGTAATTTCTATGATAGGTCAGAGCTAGTAAATAAATAAAACTTAGAACTCAAATCCTGGTGCTCTTCAATACCACCCTCTGATGCCATCCACAAACCTTCAAAATGCCACAATTTCATGATAGAGTCTGAATACAATTAAATTTTAATTTTAATAGCTTTAAGTTATTAAATTATGTGTACTTGGGCTCAAACAATGTTAAGAACTGATATAAGCCTGACAGCATCACAGGTCTAGCAGTAGTGATCAACTGATGGCCCATGTGCCAAGAGGTGAGTGATTCAGAATCTTGGCCACCTCCTGAAGTGTACACATACAAAATCAATCATCAGTATAAAACAATCAATTACACTTTGTCTTTATTTTAAGATATGTATTTTAAGATTTGTAAACTCCTTCCAAAATTAGACTAATAGAAAAAAAATTTTTTTTTGGTATTTTTAGCTACCTATATATTACTTCTGGAGCAATGTTCATTGCAATGATTTTTCCCTAATTTAACTCTAATTCCAAAAATTTAAGGAGTTAGTAAGTACAAGACAAACTTCTGACATTATAACTTTACCTGTAAGACATTGTCTCCATCTGCGTCCAAGGGAGCCTGAACTAATTTAATGTTGAACACACTGTGAGAACGGCTGGATTCCCGATTTAAATGGGTATTAGCAATACGTCTCTTTTTCTGTCCTATGATGGCAGAGAAATCTTTGATTATACTTGAATTCAAACATTTCATGATATATGCTTTCTAATAAAAAAGGACTTGGTCAAATTATAGTAATCATTCTTAGAGCTAAATCCAGTATTTTATATTTTTCTAATTCTAACCTCTCCAGAAAACTTCAAAGGCCTCCTCAGTAGATTTCACTTCTACTTCTGTACATCCTGCAACATACATGTTATGGTTCTTATCTTCTCGAAGCATTTTAGATTGTGGAAGTCTATGGGAAAGAAAAAAAGGTTAGCTTCCTAAATTTTGAGACACTAATGTCTTCACTTAAGGCCAGAACTAAAATGCCAGGAGACATGACATCCATTCTTTAATGAGATAAGCCTACATGAGACTCCAGAGAATTAATTAATGCAAATAAGATTATAAGGCTATACGGTCAAGATTAGTTACATAACCAGATAATAGGAACCAATTTTGTTTTAAAAGCTTTGTTCTAGTTTACCCTTATATACAATTAAGAGACCACAGTAATATTAAAGCAATATCACATGCATAGGCTAAGCATCAAAATTTAGTAGTTTCCTAATCTAAAAAGATAAGCAGATAGAATTGGTTCTGACCTTTGCAGCAACAGCAGAAAACAAATTCAGAAAGAGTTTGGTATATACCAGGAGCGGCAATTTTTTCAAAGTGGCTTGTCAAGTTTTAGTCTATATGGTATGAGGGCTAAGTAAGAGTACTGACTGTTTAGCTGCAGTCTTGTCAATGGTGAGAGTAGAGACATTACCAGCCACCATCACTGACAATGAGCAGCAGATTTTTAAGAAGCAAGGAGGGCTTGAGGTAGTAGTCAGCCCAGAGCCAATGAAAAACAACCTACATGCAAATATGCCACAGATGCCAACCACTAGTATAACTGCACCCTTTTCCTTAAGAAAAGAGCCAACCCCATCACATACACAAATTCTGTATTCCTCATGGGTGTGCTGCAAGTGTTCCACCTAGCAAAGGAATAAGGAAGAAGTTACTGTTTCTACTGCAGCCATCTCACAGCAACATGGTCGGTCCAGACTACATAACAGTCACAAGAGTCATATATTTAAAATCCTCCATTTATAATATTTGTTCTTTGCATTAAAGACCACTAAAAGTTAACAGTTCAAAAAAGCAGTCCTAACACCACACTAACAAATCAGAATTTAATGCCAAACAAGCACCCTTATAAGTTCATTTGAGGAAGTACAAGGAAGGCAACAAGATACATAGGACAAGATAAAATCCTTTAAAAGCAATGTCATTTAAAACAAACCAACAAAAACTTGGCACATACTCATACCATGAAAGTTACTGGAAGCAATGAAAGACACAACAGAAACTCAGGAAAATGGGCACATACAAAACCAGAGACAACTCATAGTTTGAAGCAAATGAGAAAGCAATTAGCAAAATGGAAAAGTAATTGGATATAAAAAGTAATTTCTTGTAAAGTCCTTTCTCTTTCATTTATTTCTCTGTAACCAAACCCAAGTATTTTTTTTATTAAAATATTTATTTTTTAGTTGTAGGTGGACAGATTATCTTTATTTTATTTTTATGTGGTGCTAAGGATCGAACCCAGTGCCTCACGCGCACTAGGCGAGTGCTCTACCACTGAGCCATAACCCCAGCCCCCCAAGTATTTTTAAATACCAATATTTCAAGGGAACATAAAGACAGATGACTCCAGAAATAAGTTCCTTTGTATAATTCTCATTTGAGGAAGAGAAAAGTAGAGTAAAAGCAAACTGGGCAGTTTCCTTCACAGAAATCTTCTAGAGTCAATACTTTTATATTCAGTTTGCTTAGCAACTTTGTAATTAACAATCCTAGTGAAATTCAAGGACTCAGAATGAAGTTCCTCCATCAAAATATGGTTCAGGAAGAACCACAGAAATACTTTCATCAAATACAGCCTCCACCATAGTTTATACACTTTCATATAAATGGATAAAATGACACCTATGCTTAGTCTAATGGCTTTCTAAACCCAGCTATTTCTCCAATATTCCATTAGACACATGAAAATTATGTGTAAAATATAGGTCTTCATATTATTTATGTCCCAGGAGGCCCTAATGAATACAGCACTGAAGACCAACCTTTAGCTAAAGAACAAAACCATTAATTCGGGAACAATATACTAAAATTAATATTAGATACAGATTCCAGAGTCAACCCTGGCACAAATGCAAACTTGTGATGCCGGAAGGCAAGACCCAAGGAAATCTGCCCTTTAACTGGCAGAATGACAATGCAACGTCACTTCATATCAATGAAGGATGGTCTGAGAACTACTTGTACAGACAACAGCTTCAGGATCCAATCTGTAGAGAACATGTAGAGAACATCAAGATAGATGTCTGAAGAGGCTGCATCCCCCGCCATTGAATGTCCAAGTTCTTGAAAGGTACCCCCAGAGAACATCAACAGGAATGCTTTCTCAATGAATGTTCAGGATACTCTCTCCTGATGCCTTAACCCACAGGCTCCCAAATACAGCTACTATCTAGTTAATGATAAAAAGGTCATTGAGTATTAACTACATGATAAGTAAATTATTTTACTTCATCTTGAAAGTAAATGCAAATATCCCCATTGATAGGTGAAGAAACAAAGGCTTTTTGGAGTAGTTACTTCCCCAAGGTTAATAGCTAAGAAGGGACTGTTTTTACTACTTACTTGGGTTTGATGGGATCAAATGGCACCTCTTCCAACAGATCATATATGTAATTATTATATATTTCAATATAGGAGACAAATACACCATAGACACTATCTTCATCAACTTCTCCTACTTTGCAGAATTCTTGGACGTTTATCATATCTGCAAACTCTGGATCTACTTGACGCCTAAAATGTAACACAAAACGAAAACCCCAGAAAGTTTGATTTTATCCATTGTAATTATCAAAAGTAAATAATCCCAAGGGGAGCCAGGCACGGTGGCTCAAGCCTGTAATCCCAGCACCTAGGGAGGCTGAGACAGGAGAATCACAAGTTCAAAGCCAGCCTCAGCAATGGCGAGGCACTAAACAACTCAGTGAGACCCTGTCTCTACATAAAATAGGGCTGGGGATGTGGCTCAGTGGTCGAGTACTCCTGAGTTCAATCCCCAGCACCATAAAAAAATAAAAAAATAAAAAAATAATCCCAAGGGGAAACTAAAAGGTCTAATACAAATGATCTATCATTGAAGCAGATATGTACAAAACAATTTCATTCATACTCAAAGTCTGCCAAAACCACTACCCCTATATCCTCCCAGACTTATATATAGGCTTTAACCCTCTCCAGAGAGGCACCTTCTCAAAACAGTGATTCTCACGGTATTCTTAAAACCCAAAACTAACTTAATGTTTCTCAATTTTGACCTCACAGAGGTCAACTGTCAGGCCAGGCACACTGCCACATGCCTACAAACCTAACATCTCAGGAGGCAAGGACATCAACAGGAATAAAAAGGGGTGGAGATGTAGCTCATTAGTAGAGTACCCTAGGTTCAAACCACAGTACCCCCCCGACCCCCCCAAAAAAAGTCAACTGTCAGACCAACTTCTCTACATGTTCATCATTCCCTAGACCTGCAGAAACCACAGGACAGAGACCCCTGTGTCCACTGAGCCAGTGCTACATACAAACATAATTACTTACTTGCTAGAGGGGGTCTTTGGATTGGGCATGGCTTCTCTTTTCTGACGTTCTAATAAGGCATCAACCTCACATTGTATATCCATACTATTCCTATCATTAGATTTAAAAACCTGAAGTAGGGGTAAAAATTAGACCATGTTTTTAAAATTTGACTTAAATAGTAAGCAACACATTTAAGAAATAAGAAGCATTTAATATTTAAATATATTTAAGGTTTCAAAATGGCTCTAACACTTTAGTTCTTCCTTAATACTACTATATCCATAGGTGTCTTAGTCCTGTGTCTGCAGTGAAATATTTATAACACAAAAGAACTATACTTACATATCGTTTAGCTTGAAATGACCCTATACTGTTAAAGATCATGTCCAAACACCGAGGAAGCAGTCCTCCTTCCCCTGTAGAACCAGTCATTGTGTGAGTTTTTCCACTCCCTGTCACACCATATGTAAAAAGAAGACCTAGAGTACAGCAAAGTCACAATGAGTTATATCTTGAAGTTCTCCACTTGTAACATTTGTTATATTAAGGACACTAAAATTAACTAGCTCAAGAAAAACAGGTTTAATATCACTCTAACAAATTAAATCTGAATTCAATGCTAAGCATAAACCAAATACATAAATATCAAAAGCTTTATCAGAAGAGGGGGAAAAGAAAGGAAAATCTAACTAAACTCCAAGAATCATACCATTTTTGCCATGAATGAGGTCATCTACCAAAGGATTAGCCACAACATCAAAAAGCTCCTTTTGGGTTGTGTGAATGCCAAATACTTGCTTAAATGAATACTGCGTCTGTGGAAAGAGAACAAACAAAATGTACTTAAATGGAATTCCTACACCTAGGCTAGAAATACCTACTTATACTTACAATGTTTCTTTATGAATATTTCAGTCATAGACACACAAAGAAAAAATATGAATGGTCTTTGGAATTCTTAGTCTCTTGGCAACCCACTAAAAACTTAGGACATACTTAAATTACAGCAATTACAAATTGGTATAGAACATCAAAAGCACAGGTGATAAGAGCAAAAACTGACAAAAGGGATTACACCAAATCAAAAAGCTTCTGCTGGGTGTGGTGTTGCACACCTGTAATTCCAGATACTGGAAAGGCTAAGGCAGAAGGATCACAAGTTTTAAACCAGGCTTTAGCAACCCAGCAAGACCCTATCTCAAAATAAAAAATAACAAAAGGTCTGGGGAGGTAGCTTAGTGGCAAAGCACCTCTGGGTTTAATCCCCAGTACTGGAAAAAAAATCTGGAAGATAATAATCATAATAATAAAAAGCACTGAATAGCAGAGGAAATAGTCAACAGAGTGAAGAGACAACCTGGAGAATGAAGAAAATCCCTGGCAGCTATTCATCTGACAGAAGTTTAATATCCAAAATATATAAAGAACTCAAAAACTTAAAAAGAACAAGGAACCCACAATCAAAAAATGGACAAACGATCCAAACAGATACTTCTCCAAAGTACTAGTACAAATGGTCAAAAAATGTATGAAAAAAATGCTCAACATATTTTGCCACCAGGGAACTGCAAAACAAAATTTCATGGGGATGTCTCTTCCTCTGAAGATAGCCCACATTCTGCCTTGAAAAAGGTATTCCTTGTTTCACCCCAAAATGTCTCTCTCTCAAGAGTGCCCCTATTCTCCCTTGAATATATATCTACTTTCCTAAATAAACCTGTCTATGCCTGGTGGGGTTGGGGGTGACACTACGCTGAAGCTCCCTCTGACCTCAGTCAGAATGGCTATTATAAAAATAAATAAATAAATAAATAAATAAATAAATAAAAGATACTAGCAAAGACATGGAGAGAAACTCTTACACACTGTTGGTGGGAATGTACAGAAATCAATAGTATAAAGCTTCCTCAAAAAATAAAAATAGAACTACCATATGATTTAGCTATACCACTCCTGGGTATATACCAGAAGGAAATGAAGTCAGCATACAAGATACCTGCATACTCATGTTTATTGTAGCACTGCTCACAATAGCCAAGACATGGAATTAGCCTAGATACCTGTAGACAGATGAATGGATAAAGAAAACATGGCATATACAGATAGTGGATATTCAGTCCTAAAGAAGAATGAAATCATGTCATTTGTAGGAACATGAATGAAACTGGAAGAAATCATGTTAAGCAAAATAAGTCAAGATACAGAAAGACAAGCAACACATTTTCTCTCATATATGGAAACAAAAAGATGACTTGACAATAGCAGAGAGGCTATTAGGATATAGAAAGACGACTAGAGGTAAAGAAGATAGAGGGAGGACAAGCACAAGTAGAAAGGAGGGCAGACAAGATCAAAGCACAGCATAGCATGTACAGGAATGTCACAGTGAAACCTATTAATCTATACAATTAGTATGGGTTAATAACTATATTTTTTAAAAACCTAGCAAATATTTCCAGCCCCAACTACTGAAGAAAATGTAGAAAAGTCTTAAGTCCACTAATGTTTCATAGACTAAGATTAACTATGTTTTAATTTACAAAGATCAAAAGGTGTTGTCATGATTCATTGTCAGAGATTTGTGAAAATCTTCAAGTCATTTTTCCCATTTTACCATTTTTTCTTTATAAAGGTGTCCTTAAAGGAAATTAATACCAATTAATTTTTGAAATACAGCATTTTAAAACCAGAAATAAAATCATAAATATAATCTCCCTTCTGAGTTCTTATACAAAATAAGTTTTAAAAGACACTGCAATTGCTCTTGCAGGTTTCAATTTATTAGTTTTTTGCTTCATGAATTTCAGTACTAAGTTATTTATTTGCTGTAGACAACTTAGTATTTGGTGAATGTTCACTAGAATTTATTATGGATTACAGACTTTGTCAAGTGTCTTTTCCTGTTTTACATTTTTGACCTTAAATTCAAACTGCTTAATTATCAGTATTATGCCACTTTGCATTTTTTAAATTAGAAATTTGATTCAACAAAAGGAAACATGGACAAATTACTATTCAAATATATAACAAGAATAATAGTAACTGAAAACACCAGGCATTAATGACATTCCAGGCACAGTTGAAGTAGTAAAGTATTTTGTGCTTATAATCTAGGATGTAGGTATCCCTCAATTATCAGTGAAGATTGGTTCCAGACCCCCACAGATACCAAACTCTGAGGTCCATTTATACAAAATGGCATAGTAGTTGCATATAACGAACACACATCCTCCCATACACTTTAGCTCATCTCTGCATTATAATAACACCTAATACTATGATAATGCTCTCTCAATAATTATACTGTATTGATTAAGGAATAATGACAAGAAAAAAGTCTGTCCGTGTTCTGTAGAGATGCATTTTATTTTCCTAAACATTTTCAATCCATGGTTAGTTGAATTCATAGCTGCAGGACCACAGATCCAGGGCCAACTGCTAAATCTTATGAATGAAAAATCAGATTAAGTAACTTGTCAAAGACCATACATCTTACTCAGCTAGGCTAACCCTTACGTTTGTGACAATTTTCATTCTATTCACAAAAAACAACAACAACAAATCTTGGAATGGAAAGGACACACACAGGACAATGCTGAGGGGTCAGACAGATGTCCTTCAATCCTCAGGAACAATACCCTCAAAGTAAAGCAAAGGCCCAAAGGAGTGTGCCCAAGCACCTACATCACTGGAAACAAATTCATTTCCACTATAATGCTTTTTTTTTTGGTAATATTTTTTAGTTGTAGATGGAAACAATACTTTTATCTTATTTATTTGTTTTTATGTGGTGCTGAGGATCAAACCCAGTGCCTCACACATGCCAAGGAAGCACTCTACCACTGAGCCACAACCTTAGCCCCAAATGCTCTTTCAATTACAAAATGGTGCCATCTGTCATGAGGCCGTAACAATTTCTTAATCTCCACCAAAACTTGTTTATACACATTTGGAACATTTATTTACACATACTTGAAATACAGAAAGTCAGTGTTCAACTCTATTACATCCTCAAAGATCTACTGCTCCAAAAATCTTTCCCAGACCACTCATTCATACTTAATCCAAATTTATTGAGTGTCTGATAAACAGGACATACAAAATGCACACCCCTTGATGTTTATATGACTACAGTAAAGGAAAGAGACAATGAACAAGTACAGTTTTACACCTCATAATAACATCTCAATGGCAGGTCAACTATGACAGTGCCCCCTAAGATTATTAATGGAGCTAAGAAATTCCTATTGCCCAGTGAGGAAATAATGAAGTACAATGCATTACTCACATGGTCTGTGATGATGCCAGTGTAAATAAACCTGTTTAGAATCTGTGTAGATACACAAATACTGACCACTGTTACAATTGCCTACAGTATTCAGTACAAAAACAGGCTATAAAGGTTTGTAACATAAGAGCAAGAGACTGCGCCAGGCAGAGTAGGAATATTTAGTAGGCTATCCCAGCTAGGTTTGTGTAAGTATACTCTATGATTTTCACATAACAATGAAATGGCCTAATGATACATTTCTCAGAATGTATCTTCATCTTTAAGCAACACATGACTAAATAAGCAGATGTGGTAAGTGCCAAGCATAGGCGGGAGAAGACAGCAGTGCTATTTCTGATGGGATAGTCTGAACACACCAAGGAGATGATATTTAAGCTGAAACCCAGGATGAGGAGCTGTCCACACTGAGATCGGAGGGAAAGAAGCCCAGGATAAGATAAAGGTAGATTCAGGTTTATCTAAGAAACTCAACAGATTAGATTAATACTAAAAGACGACAGTGGAGAGACAAAGAGAAGGCAGACCAAACAGCATTTTGCCCTTTTAAAGACTTTATTCCTTGAAAGTTATGAACAAGGGAATTATAAGATCTCAATTATACCTCAAAATATCATTCTGGCTGCTCTATGGAAATGGATTAAAGAAGAATTTGAGCAGAAGCACAAAGTCCAGTTAGGCTTCAGTAGTCTTATAGATGCTACTCAAAGCATGGTCAGCAAACAAAACAGTTCCTAAGAACTTTGTCATCAGTCTACTTTAACATTTAGAAACTTTTGCAGTCATATAACATTGCTGTGATAGCTGCCTGTGTTCAACGGGCTACTTTTACTGAACAAACCATAAAGAAGTTCTCTGTCACCTAACTCGCATGGTTAGTTCCATCTGGCGTAAGTTCCATGCACTAAAGCATCCACTGCCCTGTATCAAAAGTAAAAAAAAAAATTCTATTCCTTCACTATAGTTTGGGAAGCACTGTTCTCAACAATTAATAACCAGGATGAGAATAAGGTAGTAGCAATAGAAACAGATATGGTAGTTTCAAGATATACTTTTTTAAAACTTTATTTGTTCTAATTAGTATACATGATAGCAGAATGTATTTTAATTCATTGTACACAAATGGAGCACAACTTTTCATTTCTCTAGTTGTATACAATATAGAGTTACATCATATGTGTAGTCATACATGTACCTAGGGCATAGCTGTCCATCTCATTCCACCACCTCTCCTTCCCCTTTGACCAAAGTTTCTCCATTCTTCCCATCCCCTCTCCCCCATTATGGATCAGCATCAGTTTAAAGATATACTTTTGAGTAGAACTGATAGGATCTACTAATGACCTTAATATGAGCAGAGGCTAGTGAAAAGTAGACTCGATTTCTGGCCTTAGTAATTGGACAAAGATGGTGCCATCACTTGAGAAAATAAGAGAAAGTGATTGGGGGTGGGGAGGGGTGCAGATCAAGAGTGACCTTTTGGACAGGTAAACACTTAAGATGCCTAACTGACATTCAACAGAGACAGTAAGTAAGTAGATGAATGCCCAAGTTTAGAGCTAGAGAAAGGTTTAGGCTAAAGATAAAAATTCCAGAGCGCTTACCATATAATCAACATTTAAAGTCATGGGGAAGTTATATGGTAAACAGAGTCCTGGGCATAGCCCAATTCATAATTTAGAAGTTAGACAAGGAGAAGCCAACAAAGGATGGTCAAGGGCACAAAGAGAGTTGGAGGAGGAGGTTAGAAGAGGGCTTCAAGGAGGAGGGTACCACTGAGATTATAATGAGGGAGGACAAAGAAGTGAGCATCAATTTTAATAGCAAAGAGGTCATGTGTACTCATCTAAAGAACAATGTCACTGCAGTAGTATGCACAAAAAAAAAAAAGAATAGCAGCTAGAAAATAGGAAACCATCTGAATCAAGCCTCCTCCTGACCTCCCCGACTCCCAGCTTTAGCTCAACCAATCTTGCTGCCTTGCTATATGAGGGTTACTTGTCTATCACTTGTCCTAATTAAGCTGTAAAGTCCAAAAAGGCAAGAACAATCTTAACAATCCATTTTTAAAAAATCATCTTCTACCCTCCAGCCACTAGCTTAATGCAACGTTTGTTAAATTGAACTAATTCAATATTTTTGAGATAATTCAATATTTTACTAAATATAAACATACTACATGAGATTGACACAAATACACAATGCATATTATTAGTTACATTAATCTCCACATGAAATAGTATATGTAAAACCACCTAGCATAATCATGTCATTCCACATTGAAGTACCCCACATATGCTCTAAAAAATAATAAATATCTGGTATAACAAGTCCTCTGAAAGTAATCCTCTAACTCCAGCATACCAGAAGTATGTCTATACATCCCAGATCAAAAATACTGTAGGGGTTAGGGGGGTAGCTCAGTGGTAGAGTGCTTGCCTAGCATGCATGAGGCCCTAGGTTCCAGCCCCAGCACTTAAAAAAAAAAAAAAAAAAAAGTGGGATCACATATAAACTTTCTTAAATTTAAAAATGGAAAAGTCATTCAGGAAAAAACATTTGAAGTAAAAACAACTTGGTTCCAATAGGAATTACCTCCTTATAGTCTCCATTTCTGTTAAGTCTATAACCCTCAGGAGTGTGAAGCTGCACAGTTGTATTGTTGATCACTTCTATGCAGCACTCTTGATCAGGAAAGCTCAGTGGGCGCACCCTACAGTATACCTGCAAAAAAAAGGAAAGCACTTAAAAGAAGATTGACTTTTTGCCTGATTTTAAATGCAAACATATATAATAGATATGAGAAAAGATTAAAATACACATGAAATCAAAATAAACTTGGAGCTGGGTGTGGTGGTACATGCCTGTAATTCCAGTGGCTCAGGAGGCTGAGGCAGAAAAAAAGCCAGCCTCATCAACTTAGTGAGGCTGTAAGCAACTTAGCAAGACCCCGTCTCAAAAAAAAAAAAGGGGTGGGGAGTGCTGGGGATGAGGTTCTGTGGTTGACTGCACCTGAATTCCAACCTCAGTACCAAATAAATAAACTTGGATAACAGAAATACTAAACTGCACAGCTTCTCTTTGCCATTATATTATATCATGTACAAATGATAAAGCTATACTAATAATAATATAAAATCTATATAATAATAATAATAATAATATAAAAATATCTCTCACCAGGGGCAGTGAAGGACGCCTGTAATCATAGCTACTTGAGAGACTGAGGAAAGAAAGATTTAAGTTCAAGAGCAGCCTAGATAATTTAGTAAGATTTTGCCTCACCAAAAACCAAAAAAACATAATAAAATAAGCAAACTAGGAATGTAGCATGCTACTGAAGTGTATGCTAGTACCTGCCTAGCATGCATGAAGCCTTGGGTTCATTCCCTGATACCACAAACAACAACAACAAATAACAAACCCTCGCTAAATGGCAAGTAGACAAGTAAAAACTGTCAGAATTCCTCGGAATTAAGTGTCAATTAAAACTCTGCAAGATGAACCTAATACTTAACAAAAACTTTAAAAATTTTTAAAAAAAGAGGGAGGGAGCAGGGAGCAAGTGTTTGAAGAAAACATGTGTGCAAAGCAACTGGTGCCTTCAGCTCAGACTCAGAGATCCACTCCAGTGGCAGGGAGGGAGAATTTTAAAATGCCTTAGAGCAAAACTACCCTCTTTTACTTGCCATTTCATTTTAAAAACAAGTTCCCAAGCCTGAAATTAGTGAAGGACTTGCAATTATGAGGAGGCATTAAGCTATTCTCTACCAAAGTCTTTATGAAACTTGGAATCTGGGGCTATCCTTGGAAAATGTGGAATCAATTACTATATGCAAGTGGGGGAGGATGTGTTTCTGAGCAGAAAGGAGCATGCCAAAGACTATTCTTTGACTTCATTGCCACATCTCTTCTTCCTTCCATTCCAAGCATATACATAAGAGAGAAAAGGACTGAGGAAAGAATACACAAACAAATCTACATGGAGACCTTACCCCAACAGGGTCTTTAAAGTTCGTTTGGGATCCTTTTTTCACTAGAGGTTTCCTGGGTGTCTTAGTTCTCCTGGTCATGAATAAAAAACATTTCAGTTTGATATAAAAAAACCTTCACATATAATTCATACAGAGACAAACTTCCCCCAGCTTATAAAATTATTCCTTACAGTGCCAAAACACTACAACCCAAAAACATCAATAATCATCATAAACTACTCTAGTAGAAGAGTATTTGTAGCATACATAACCCCAAAGCAATTAAAATTTGGTTCAGACATTTTTGGTACTAAATGTACCTAGTTTTCATTAGTTCTATATTTTAAATAATTTGTATAGTTTCTTGAGCAACAATTTTACAGAGGCACTACAAATTTAAAATATCTATAAATTACTGACCACACTTATCTTTAAGAACATTTATGTATGCACAAGAGCACAGTGTCAACAGTCATTGTCAAGGCAGATTGACAAGCTACTCAAATAAATTGATAAATTATAAAAACACAGACATAAGAATCCATTCTTTCATCAAGATTTTTATCAATACTGCTTTCAAGGAACAAATGCTCATTGAATACTCAAAATTATTACCCTTAATCCAAAAACAAAATGTGGTCCCACATTGACAATGTCTCGCTCTCAGTAAATAGGAACAACAGAAAAAGATATTTTGATTTATTTCCCTATCATATCACATTTTTTCGTTCACGTTTATCTAGAGACTAGATAAACATTCAACCGTGAAATTATTGGCGTGGACTGTAATTTTTTTTCTCAAAATATTCTCAGATAAAACAGGAACAAATTAGAGTTCAAGTGCAAAGTACCGTGTCAGGTTTACGTACTAATATATCTTTTTTTTTTTTTAATATAAAGGTTTTGATTTTGGCTTCTTTTTAAAACAAGTTGCCTTTTGCAAACGACTAGCCAAATCGTAATAATCATAAAGTCGGCGCTCTTTGCAGAAGTACTTCCTTAACCAGGAATGACGCTAAGCTTAAAATATGTCACCGACTTGTGAGGAATGTGGACGTGGGCGTTTGTGGATGGGGGCGGGGTTGCCTGTGGACAAAGATAAGGCGAAATAACTGTTCCGTGAGAGACGAAGGGCTTCACCTCAGGGCCACCGCACAGGGCTAAGAAAAGCATGCAGCCCTCAAGGATGCCACAGCAGTCCCGGGACTGAAACCACCCGACCCCCAAGCGCCAGCACGCTGCACTCCGCTGCACACGCGAGACGACCCCAGACCGCACTAACTCTGCAAAGTGCACTGTGGGAGCGGGGACAGCCAGAGAGTAAGAAGGGGGCCCTAAAAAGCGATGGTGGGGGGACGGTGCCGGAACCAAGAGGATGAGCAGGTCGGCGGGAGCCGAAGTGACGACAGAAAATCCCCGACTTCGGGCCCGACCTTCCCCAGCAGCGGGCTCCCAGAGCGGGCGCAGGACCCCGGACGCCGGCGAAAGCCGGGTCTCAGAGCGCAGGCCCGCCGGAGCGGCCCAACGCGGAGACTCCCACTGTGAGGCCGCGGCAGGGCTGCGCTAGGCTGGTGCAAGTAAGAAGGCATGAGGGTCCCCGCCCCGCGGCCCAGGCCCCCTCCGCCGTGACCTCTCTTGGGTCCCCGTACTCACGCTGGCTTCATGGCAGCAGGCTTCGTGCTGCCCAAACGCGCGCGCAGGACACCCTGCTCTATCTGACCGGGAGGCGAAGACGCCAGGGCGCAGGGGCACGCCGCGGGGAGTAGTACTCCGCGGCTCAGGCGCTGCGCTCCGGAAAGCCCGGCGGCGGCGCCGCCGCTGCGAGCCCAGGTGAGCTCCCGCCCGGCGCATTTCAAACGGACCAATCAGCGCCCGCCCACGAGAAAGAGGCGGGGCATCGCTGGAAGCGAACGTTCTGCCGGAAGCGCTGCTCGTCTCCTAGGCGACGACGCGGAAAGGGCTAGCGGAGTCTGAGTGGCAGAGCTGAAAGGAGATCTGAGTCCTGAAATCCAAGCCCTTCCGTTTTCCGATGAGGAAACTGAGGTTTCCTTTCCACAAGAAGCTCTGTGGAAGCGCTGTCGTTCCGATCCAGGAGTATTGTTATTGGACTGTGCCCTGCTCGAAGACTCTGGCCGTCTCTCAGGCTTCCACGCCAATATGTTGTCTTGACTTTCTTTTTCTAATCCATCTTTCCCGGGTTTCCCTCCCTGGTTCCTCCAGCTCTTTCCTATACATAAATCAGTTTATCAAATTCCTTTTTTTTTCTTCTTCCTTTCCCTTTTTAGGATGCCACCCAAGTCCAGAGTAGGAACGAGTTGGGGTGGTGGGCTGAGGAATGTGCCCTGCAGTGAACTAGGAGGAACCAGCCCAGAATGAGGCACTTTTGTGTTTGTTTTGTTTTGTTTTGTGGTGCTGAGGATGGAACCCAGGGCTTCATGCAAGCACTCCACCACTGAGCCACATTCCCAGGCTCTGTTGATTAAATACTTGATTTGTTCTGGGCATACAAAACTGAATAAAATTTGGCCCTTGCCCTTGAGGAGCAACCACCAGAACTTACTCTTGTCTTATATGGACTGATTCTCACTTCAACTTTCACCTGTGAGCTGATGACTATCAAATATCCATCTACATCTGTGCTATTATGGAATTCTAGCTCCTCCTCAGATTCCTACCGAACCAGCACTGGTAAGTACAGTCATGATTAAATATCCTTGGCTTATATTGTTGGATATTAGGCTGGTTTCAATATTTGCTGTTACAAACATAGCTACAGAGAATAAACTTGGAAACACATCCTTTTATACAAGTAAGTCAGAACAATAAATTCCTAGACACAGAATTGCTGAATGATGTTAGGAGACTGTTCTCCTAACAGGCCTTTCTGCTGCCATTTTCCAACCTAGTTTCCATTTTGCATCCCACTCATCTCTATAAATGGTGAATCTGATCACATCCGTCCCCTGAGCGACATCCACAGTGGTTCCCCATTGCCACAGACCCTCAGTGAGGCTCTGAGCTCCTCCTTTCCAGGAACATCACTCATCCCTACCCCTTGCATCCCTTCAGCCATGTGTAACTGCAGTGTCCTAACACACTCCATTCCCTCTGTTGTCACTCTCCTCCCTCCTTTCCTCTGACACCGCATCTTCAGCAGTTTTGTGTAGATCTTCCAACTACCCTACTCACTGCACCTATTGATTTGCTTCAGCAGTTCACATCCTAATTTTATTCTGACTTCTACCAGAAGTATCCCCACAACCTCACTAGATGGCATGGTTGCATGCCTAGTGCCTAGCAGTGGTAGGTGCCGCACTAATGTTTTGAAGGGGTGAATTTCATAGAACATTCCAATAGAGGACACAGTCACATTGTACCACCTCTGGGGCTTTTCTTCCAGGCAGTTCTCCCTCTCTTGCTCCTATCCTTATTAAAGCTCTCTGGTTTATTAATTTTCTTAAATGCCAATTTATTGTATTATTTCTGTATTCTAAAATAGCCAACGGATCCCCAGAGCCAGCAAAAGATTTGCATTTCCCTCTTGAATTAGAGATCCAGAGCAGGGATGAGGGAAGGACAGTGGAAGTAGAACTGAGAGGCTTCTTTTTAAAGTAAAATTTAGCCCTTTTAATTGTATTGTTCTATGTATTTGACAAATATATACTATCCTGTAACCACAATCAATTGTATATTTCTTTCTTTTTTGGGGGCGGGCAGGTACCAGGGATTGAATTCAAGGGCACTTGACCACTGAGCCACATCCCCAGCCCTATTTTAAATTTTTATTTAGAGACAGGGTCTCACTGAGTTGATTAGTGCCTCACTTTTGCTGAGGCTGGCTTTGAACTTGCAATCCTCCTGTCTTAGTCTCCCGAGCTGCTGGTATTATAGGCATGTACCACTGTGCCTGGCTTCAATTGTGTATTTCTGTCCCACCAAACAATTCCCTTGCACTGCTCCTTTGTAATCTTCCCTTACTCCCAGGTCTTGGCAACTGCTTTACTGATTCCCTTCACTATAGTTTGCTTTTTCCTAAGTGTGTCTTCTTTCACTCAGCATATTTTTGAGATTCATTCCTGTGTTGCCTGTCTCAGTAATTTATTCCCTTTTTGTTACTGAGTAGTATTCCATTGTAGGAATGATTGACAATTCATCCATTCATTAGTTGATGGACATTTAGGTTGTTCCACATTTTTTTTACCATTATGAATGAAACCAATATAATTACCTACATAAAGGTATTATGCAGACATGTTTTTATTTCTCTTGGGTAAGATTGTGGGGCTTGGGGTAAGTCTACATTTTCACTTTATAAAAAACTGCCAAATTTGACTTGAAGGGTCTTAGGCAAATCACTGAAAAAGAGCTGACACTATTTTGATCTTGGAATGAAACCTGTATTAATCCAAATATGAGATAACCAAGTCCAGCTGGTGGGACCTAATAAACACCAATGATTAGAAACCACTGGAGCTGAGAGTGTTTGAGGGAAGCAGGTAAAATGGAGACAGCACTGTCTTGAGAGCTGGGACACGTTCAACACAACTTGTGCCTCACTGTTTGCTCAATAACCTTGGAAACATTGTCTCCTGTTCCAGGCAATGGAATCTCTCTCTCTAGGCCATCTGTGCAGTGAATGATTAAATGTTTATGTTTTACATATTCAGAATAACCACTTAATAAAATCAATTAGGTTGGGAGGGAATGTAAAATTCAAACAAAAACAAATGATCTGAACCATATTTCAAATTAATAACATACACAGAAAAGGGGAAATAACTACCCCCAAGTAATTTAAATTATATGCCCTCAGGCTCAAGACAAAAAGAATTTGAAATATATATTGAATTCCAATTAGTAGGCTTCTTATGGCACAGACATGGGTTAGTGATTCTGAAACAACATCCAGTACATTCTAGGACCAAGGAAATAAGTAAATATATTGCAGCTAGTGGGTTTGGGTTTCTCAACTGTTGAAGGAGTTATAATATCAAAAGGTGGGAGGGTGAAAGATACCTGGAAAATCTTGTATTATTTTGCAACACTTTTGTAAGTCTGAAATTATGTGTTTTGGAGGAAAGGTGGCTGTATCAGTGCTTCTTAACCCCCTTATCTTAAAAGTCGCCTGGGGCTTTTACTAAAAATTCCAAAAATCCAGGACCCTCTCCTTAGATATTATATGTCCTATGTTTAGGCCTTGCTGTGCATTTTGCAACACTGAAAAATTTTAGACAGGCTGAATTGAATGATCTTTGAGTTTCTTTTATGCTCTTCAGAAGGCAGAAGTTGAGCTAGTAGTAGAAACCAGTTGCTTGACATGGAGACAACAAAAATGACACTTGTTTTGCCCTAGGTACATTTATTACTGAGTTGAAGCATTCCATACAGTACAAAGAAACATAGGAAAGCCCTTTGGCAACTTCTCAGGGAGAAAATTCAGAGAATTTTCAGAATTCTTCAAAACTCAGTCACCTAGATGTCTTCCAGAGTTTAACATTTCACAAACAACTGGCCTGATTTCTATCCTTCCAGTAAAACAGTCACCTGTTGTCTCCCCCAGGCCTTGTTACTTAACTGCTGCTTCTGCTTGAAGTGGGCCCCCACCACCACACTGACCAGCCTGGCTCCTTCTGTCCCTGGAGCCTCTCCTCAGATGTCAGCTTATCAAAGTGGCC
This sequence comes from Geosciurus inauris, assembly GCA_004024805.1. NCBI lineage: Eukaryota > Metazoa > Chordata > Mammalia > Rodentia > Sciuridae > Geosciurus > Geosciurus inauris. The sequence continues at coordinate 135,256 of PVHX01002025.1, forward strand.
ATCTAATTCACCTGCCACTGCTCAAGGCTTATTTCCTTTTCTTCCTTTTTTTTTTTTTTTTTTTTTTGCTTTTCATTTTTTGGTTCCTGCAGTATGGGGATTGAACCCAGAGGTGCTGTGACACTAAGCCATGTTCCCTGCCCCTTTTTAATTTTGAGACCTTTTGTCAGTAAGTTGCTGAGACTGGCCTTGAACTTGCAATTCTCCTGCCACGGGGCCTCCCAAGTAGCTGGGATTACAGGCACCACTCCATTCAGCTCAGGCTTATCCTCTTTACAGAATTTAACCATTTGTCTGACTGCCCCACCAGAATGCTAGTTCTGTGAGGGAAGACATTGTGGGTGTTATTCACTTTTGTCTCCCAGTTCCTAGGAGAGTCTGTCCCATACATACCAAACACGATCATTTGAATGATTTCCCAATGTATACATGTGTAGGAATCATTTCTCATGATGAATGTATTTTCAGTGCAACAGGTGAAACAATCAAATCAAATAGAAAACAGGACAACTTTATGATAATAAATATATTCTTTTAATTTTTCTCACACACAATTCAAGAAAACTAGACAATGTAAGTTGGGGGAACATGTCTGAGTTGGGAATGGGTATTTGCTGTGATGGACTATTGGCCAGAAAATCAAGGGCTGGCATTCAACTAAAATGTGATAAACTATTGTTAGAGGGTGGTAATAGGTGTTTCACATACAAAGAATTCACACAAAGGGGTTCCTGAGTGTACTGACAGTACCATTCTGTTCTACTGCATGTCCCTCAGAGCCTCGCAGGTGAGCAGAGTTCCACAATAAAGCTGATTCTCCCACATATTCTACCAACCATCACAAACTTATTCTTCAAAAGAAGATGGAGAGTTATTGTCTAAAAACTGAGCAATGGAAAACAAAACCCTTCAATGAGTGAAGGAAGGTAAAGTTGACTACATGACTTTCAATAACATCCAAGTGTTAATGTCTACAAAATCCTAGAATATGCAAGGGGAGGAGAAAGAGTGTGGCTCCCCCACCAGATTTGAGTCCTCATGTGGTGAACAACTGTTACCAATGGGATTATGTGACACGTTACAAGTATATTGAGACATTAAAATTGAGAACTGCTGTATTAAAAGGCATCTTCTCAATAAGGTCTTCAGTTGAAGACCTTATTGACTTCCTGTCAAATCTTGACTCCCTGTCAAGATTTTTTTTTTTTTTTTTTTGGTACCAGAGATTGAACTCAGGGGCACTCGACCACTGAGCCACATCTCCAGCCCTACTTTGTGTTTTATGTAGAGACAGGGTCTCACTGAGTTGCTTAGCGCCTCCTTTTGCTGTGGCTGGCTTTGAACTCGCGATTCTCCTGTCTCAGCCTCCCAAAGTGCTGGGATTACAAGTGTGAGCCACTGCGTCCAGCTTCCCTGTCAACATTTTTGACTCTGGAATGGCTTGGGTAAAATTTTGCCCATGTTAGACATCTAATGTCTATTACTTAATAATGACAACATATGTGAACACATTCTCATTTCACTTTAGAATCTTCTAAAATCATTGTAGTACTGAGAAACTTATAAAATTGCAATTGATAGCACTGTCCACAAGTATACAATAGGACTACCAACCAAACTTGGTCTTACTGTAGATTTAATATTTGATTTCCATTATTACACATGATGAAAAAGCAACATAAGCAAAGATTAAGAATCTAAATATCCTTCATACTGATCACCCACAATCTTCCAACTATTTCTAAGCTTAACCAGAGAACATTATTTACTACCTACAAATAAGAGAACTTAAAATACTGTTGTCTTTGGCACTACTAAAAAAGTATATTTAAACTTTATACCTTTTTTCACTATAAAATTGAATCTGCAGTAAATGAAATGAAAGCCCACAGACACTGCTGATGTGAAATTCCACTAACAATATCAGATTCTTGCCAAAAAGCAAATTTTGTTGTGCAGTTTGCAATTAATGTACCAAAAATTTACCGGCCCATATAATTTTATCTGCCTTCCCTAAAGGAAGTAAACTGATAATAAAACTAATGAAATCAAATTTCTTGACCACTTTCATCCAATATAAGTTGTTACTTGTCCTTAGAGGATTAGACAATGAACTATTAACAAGGCCATTGAAGTGTCTGGACTAGCTAATGGTAGAGGCAGTATTATAAGATATGGGGGTATTCCTGAGTCAGCAAAGATAATCCTGCATTGTGATGGAAGCCTTGTAAGCCATTACCAAGTGCAGATCAAGGGTTGATGAGCCTCTGTTAGAATTGTTTTGCATCAGCAAAATTTCTGTACTCCCTGAAAACACCATAAAATACTGAACTTTAATTAGTAATTCAACAAATGAGAAAATGCTTGATTTCAGTACTGTCAACCTAAATAACAGAGATTCTCCAAAGATAATGAATTTATTCAGGAATGAGCACTGCGATGGGAATACTCATGTCATAGTAAAGTACATGTGTATTCAAGGAGATTGAGGCAAAAGGGACATTTTTTTAAACCCTTTATTCCTTTATATATTTTGTATGTGGTGCTGAGGATCGAACCCAGTGCCTCATGCATGCAAGGCAAGCACTCTACCACTGAGCCACAACCCCAGCCCAAAAGGGATATTTTTAAAGACAAAATGAAGATTATATAAGTTGTTTTTGCAATAATAACCCTTGGATACAAGGATCAATAATAAGGGTGGCCATTAGTCCAAGGCTGAACAGGCAGTAAGTCAGAGGTCCTTGCAGAAGTGTTTTCTGTGTAAGGCTGCTGTAGTGTTTGTGCAAAGTTGTGGTTCTGGCAGAGTCTTCAGTGATAGTTCTTGTCATCAGTATACATACATGAGATCCCCTTCTTCATAACCTCCCAGCTTTTTCTTATTACTATTATTACTATTACTATTATTATTATTATTATTATTATTATTATTATTATTATGGCTAAAGTTTGACCCACAAGACTATTTTTATTCTGACAATTTTCATAGTATTTAGAGTAGAAAACTCTGGAAAATGGGGGATGATGTTAGGCAGTGAGTTGCTGAAACTTAGATTAACCAAAACAAAGCTGTTATGGCCAATCAGTGCCTTCTGGAGAGGTGATGCCATCATTTCTTCAAGCTTGTCCCATGGTCCTCCTGCACTAGAATTATCCGGGGGACTTGCAGCAGTGCAAATTCCCTCTACAAAACCTACATTTACTTAGTAAGGCAGAATCCTGTTGTTCCCATCAGGAATCTATTTGTCACAAGCTTCCCTGGTGTTTCAGACACACAGTCAGAAGCTTAAGGACATGACATTTGCCCATCTTATTGGTGAGGTCTTTTAACATCCTCTGCATATGAATAATAAATTTGGCAGCATATTGGAAATGTTGGAAAAAATATCAAATCTATGATATTTCTAAACATAGCACATCCATTGCCTTCAAAGGTGACAGATAAACACAACTAATTGGAATTAGCTCCTCCAGTTCCATAGGTTAACACTTCTTACCTGTATTGCATAATACTTTACAGCTCAAAATGGCAACACGAAGACAGAACATAACAGAACACCTGACATTCAGCTATAAGCTGTGGATTAAAAAACAACAACAAACAAACAAAGAACACCTATATACTCCAAATACAAATGACATGGGAACTTGCACCTTGAAAGCAGAATTGACTTGTGGGAAAAGGACTTTACAATTCATTCCCTCCTCATTCTAGAATGTTTACCCTTATCCCCAGAGCTCCCAAAGATCCTCTTTCTCTGATCCTCCTAAAGATCTTTCCTACTCATTCTCCCTGCAGTTGACAAGCTGGCTCTAAGAAGAAACATTGCTACATGAAATTCATCAAATGAAGTCATTTTTAAAGGTTCCCTTTTTAAAGAGTAATACAAAACTATAAGGTCAGTATGCTTAATCCAGTCATTTAAATTGAATTGAAAACTTTGTTTTAAACACACTTAAAACAATGAGATATCAACCTTGCTTGAGTCTATGCTCCCCTGTTAAAAATCATATGTTACGGAATCAGTGCACATTTAAAGGAATGTCTCCATTTAAATGCCTTTTTGACACAAACGCACTTAAAAATGCCAAGACGCCAATCATTATAACTGTCCTGGGCCACTGTAAGCCAATACCATGCCACTGGCTTATGGTAGTAGGGGTGTTACAGCTTAATATTGACATCTGGCACAAAAAGCTTATGGTCTGAATCATGTTTCTTTTCTATGTAATTCTGGCTCAGGAATCCGATACAGAGCAGCAGAGAAATAAATTATGTTGCTGAGGCTGAAGATGAGGCACAGAATTATGGCTACAGCTATCTGAGAGAAAGAGAAGGGCCTGAAGGCGGCCATGAGCCACTCCTTCCTCAGAGTCTTGTCCAGAAGTATGGCTTCCATCTGCAGGTGCGTGGCCAGGATCACGCACACGTGAAACAGCTGGTGGCTGTGACCTATAGCAAACACACAAAAGGCCATTGAGATCACTGATCAAAAGGAAGGAGTATTGACACAGACTATGGCATGTTTGCTAAAATTGAGATGCTAAATGAAAGCCAGAGAAGATACCACATACAGGATCCCATTTACATGAAATGTTCAGAGTAGGCAAATGCATAGAGACAGAGAAGAGATTCATGGTTGCCTTGAGCAGAAGGCGGGAATGGGGATTCACAGAGCATTTTCTAAAACTGTTTATGGTAATGTTCATACAACTTGGAAAATTTACAAAAAATATCACTGAATTGTATAGGTGACATTGGGAGACTCTTTAATATATAAAGCACGCCTTAATAAAAGTATTTTTAAGAACAATGTGAGGGGGCTGAATGCATAGCTCAGTGGTAGAGCTTGTCCTTAACTCACATGTGGCCCTGGGTTCAGTTTCCAGCACCACCAAAGAAAAAAAAGAGAGAAAAATATAAAGATCATCAGAGCAAAAAGTTATTTTTCAGAAGAACTTATCCACCATACTCATTTTCCAGATGAAAAAAGGAAAAAGTTAGGTGCCATGTTCTTCCTCTTTTGATAACCAGCATTAATCAGCTCAGATTCTGACTTCAATGCCAATGGGGAAGCCAGGCAGTTTGGACCACTTAGCAAGTGCTCTTCCCCCCACTGCTGGTTAATCAGAGACATAACCAGGAGCTCCTATTCCCTGAAGACAGGCAGTACCCAGCTCCCCCATCTCATCCACAGATGGTGGAGCCCAGCAGATGTGGTAGGAGTGAACTGGGCCACGTGGTGAGTGGTAAGAAAAGGAGTCCAATGCCCAGGGTCAGAGACTGCTTGGGGGATGACCCTCAGACACCAGGAGTGGGAGGAGACGACCACACATGTTATGGTTTGAATGCATTGTACCCCAGGAAACCCATATACTGATCTCCTCAGAATATGACCATATTTGGAGAGAGGGTCTTTAGAGAATTAAGTGACAGTGAGGTCACTAGAGTGGCCTCTAATCCAGTGGCCAGTGTCCTTATAGAAATGGAGATTAGAACATAGAAAAAGATCATATGAAGACAGTTAGAAAAAATGGTTAAACCCAAACCAAAGAGAGAGGTCTCTGAAGGAACCAATCCTGCTCACCCCTGGATCTCAGATTTCCAGCTTCCAGAATGTGAGAAAATAACTTTGAATTATTCAGGCCACCTGGTCTGGAGTACTTGTATAGCAGCCTTAGCAATCTTTACAACATGAGAGTTCAAAAATGATCCTCCAGTTAAAAAAAAAAAAAAAAAGTCCAGTATTGTACCCTCAGGACCTATCCCAGAATAAGTATTCAATAAGTTAGGGATATGAGCTCAGGAAGGTTGAAGATTCATAAGCAGATGTCTGCTGAATTCTTTAAGGACCCAGTCTCATCCCCAAAAAGAAGGTGTCAAGGAGTGCCACCCTGGCCTTACTCAAGCTGAACACATTGGCTGTGTATGATTCCAATTGGTGTGTGACATAGCAAAGCAGTTTACGGGTGATGCTCCCCAAGTACATGGACAAGCAGAGAGCAGTGACTCGCTGTGTTCACCAGCTGAGGCTCAAACCTGTCTCCATGAGGCCACAAGAGAAAAGACAGATTCACCGGCATTAGTTATACCCAAAATTTGACAGCAGCAGGAAAAGTGACTTTAACAGTCCAACTTAACAGGAATGGGGTCTTCCTATGGGCAAGGCTAATCAGGCCAGGCCATCAAGTCCCACACAGGTTGGGCTCAGGGTGCTAGAGGGGGATTTCCACCCCAGCAGAGTCAGTTACTTAAGGACTGAACATACCCATCATAAAGTTCCTCCACCCAGGGGAGATTTTCTGCTTTGTATTCTTAGGCCCAGGAAACGAGGATAGAGGTGAATTAGTAAAATACTGAGAAGCCAGAGTGCTGGCAAAATAATGCCCATCACTATTCTTCCTGCAGTCCCCAAGACTTCATCCACACTACCTCTGCTTCCTCAAAGTGGGGCTGGAAGTGGCCATGGTAGGCAGGGGCCAGAGTTGCCACCTATTTCCTGGCCTCTGGTCCTTCTCCCTTGTGGAAATCTGCCCTCTAAGCATTTTGCTAGTTCCTACCCCTTCTGAAAGAACAAAAGAAGAGGAGGATGAAACTCCATGAGATCAAACAAAGCATATCTGGTCACATCTCTTAGGTGGGAGGAGGTAGAAAGTCAACCAGAGACTAAATGGGCTTGGAGATAACTAAGGTGCTTGCAATGGCAGAGATAAAGACTGGCCCTTTGGTTTCCATGGACCTTATTTAAGAAATTTTCATCCCAAAGGCTTGTCACATTTACCAGAAGTGACCCAAGGGTGACGTCCTCTCAGCCAGCCTCTAAGCCAGGAGGGGACATGCACTGCAGATCCCCCCTCTCTTGCCTTCTCAGTGCCATCTTTCTTACTCCTCTCCCTGGCTGCCCCCAATGTTCATTTAATGATGAAATCCAAGGTTCTAGGTACCATTCCTCCTCCTAATGCTTCAAGTCTAAACCCGCCTGCTCTCCATTCTCCCCACTCCTACCCAGCAAAGCACCGGTGTCACACATCCTGTCCTCTGTCAACTTGCAATGGCATTCACTTTGGCCTGTGTCTGGAGAGCTTTCTTAAGAGTTGCTTCTCTCCCTGCCCTTGCCTGTCCGCCCTGTCCCACAGGCCTTTGCAGCCACTGCACTGGCATCAGGAATAGGCCCCCTCCCTGGCCAGGAGGGCAAAACAGGAAGAGTGCCCACTCAAAACAGCCACAGTGCCCACTCACCAATGTAGTCAAAGCATCCAGGGGCCAGGCACTCCGGCAGGTGTGCAGAGTACAAGACTGAGGCCAGAAGGGTCATGACAATGTGCTTCTGGTGATACAAAGTGGCTTGGTTTTCAGTATTCTCATCTGGGAACAGGAAGAGCTGCAGGTGTTTAAAGAAACAGCAGGTCTTGAGAGGAGGCCAGGCCTCTGGCAGGCCCTGATCCTTCTCAGCACTTAGGGCGGAGGCTCACACACCTCAGCACTGTGCAGGAACTCCACCCACCAGGCCTCACCACAGGTCCATGGCTTGGAGGAAGGACTCTCAGAGACTGTGAGGACAGAGGTCTTACTGAGTGGGATAAATTCAGACCCAAGACAACTGTATTTTAACCCCCAAAATGCCCCAAATGCTCACACACACACACAAAATTAGGAAGGAAAGGAAAATAAGGAACAAGGAAAGGAAGAGAAAAGAAAAATCCTATTAGATATTTTGCTACTCTTTCTGAGGGTGAAATGTAAGTAGAGTATAATAAAGTGGTCTGTGGACATCTAAACTCTCCTCAGCCCACATAGCCCTGAAACTGATGGTCCTAATTAAGGCTTTAAGGCCCAAAGGCCTCTAAGTCCTTAAAGAGTATTAAGTATACCATTACACGGTTTTAGTTGAGTGTAGTTTTTATGTTATTATTATTATTTTTTTATGTTATTATTGTAAATAATAATAGTAGCTACCACTTACTGATGCCTTTTTTAAAAATGTTTTTTTAGTTGTTGATAGACCTTTATTTTTTTATAAGTGGTGCTGAGAATCAAATCCAGTGCCTCACACATGCTAGGCAGGTGCTCTACCACTGAGCCACAACCCCAGTCCTTTACTGATGCCTTTTACATGCATCATTTCATCTGAGTCTCAACAATTACCATAAAGCAGACTCTTATTTTCCCATTTTGCAGAAAAGAAATGTAAGCCAGAGAGGGATTCACAAACCCCTAATAAGTAGCAAAGTCAGGATCAGAATCCCAGCAGGCTGGTTCCAGGATCAGCATCACCACTTAGAATTAGACACCCCCCTACACTGCCCCACTGTCTGATGCACCAAGAGCTAGAAGGGCACAGCACTGGTGACAGTGCCGAGCCTGTGGCACACCATGCTGACCTCCTTGATCTGCACACTTCCTTAAAGAACAAGCAACAGAAAAGGGCTGCACTCCATCTCTAGGTCTACCCCAGACCATATAGCAAGAGCACAGCACAAACGCTCAGTGCCCCAACGGGCAGGAGGAGCTCTCTACCCGCCTTCTCTGCCAGGCCTTGCCTGCTGGGCCTCATCATGGCACCCAGACACTGCCTCTGGGATAGCCCCCCTCCGCATGGGCCATGTGCCAGGCATTGCTGAGCCCACTGGATCCACCGTTTGGATTGATCCTCATTACCTCCTATGAAGGAGAAGATGTTAGCCTCACTTCCAGATGAAGAAACTCAGGCTCAGAGGGTTATGTTCATTACCTAAGATCATCGCCTGTGAGCAGTGGGGCCAGAATTTGGACTCAGGCCTACCTAATTGGAGAGTACATGGACTCTCGCCTTCTTGTCCTTGTTATCCTACCTAAACCCTCCTCTGTGCTTTCCTGCCTAATTCTCATCTATCCTTTAAGACCCTTTAATTCTAAACAAGCACACATTAATCAATGATAGGATACAATAATGCATTTATTGGACTCCTGCCACCAGTCAGCACGATACATGTCATCTCCTGTAATCCTCCTCACAACCCACAGTGGTGTTAATATCATGCCCTTTTTATAGATGAGGGACATGAAGGTGTGGAGAACTTGTCCAAGGACTGGCAGCAAGGATTAGCCATTGGCCTCCAGAGCCTACCCTCTTGCTCACTCTACCAAACCCCAGTCTGCCTGTCCTGCCTAGCTCTGGACCATTGCTCCTGAGCCACATTGTCTCTCAGGGCCTCTGTGCTCATGCCATCTCTAATCTCTGCCTATGACATAAAGGCAGCGAGATCTTGACTCCAATGTGTCATTTGGTGCCCAGTGTGGTGTTTCGGCCCCAGAAGCTCAGGAAATGACTGACTCATAGGTGTGTGTGCCCACAGAATGGGATACAACCAGGCCCTTACCCTGTAGAAGATGGGCAGGGAGTCCCAGGTGTAAGGGTAAGCAAAGGCGAGGACGCGAAGCACCTTGCAGAGACGGGGCTTCTGGATTTCAAGAAACCTAAATTGGGGAAGGAAAGGGGAAAGAAATGGAAATGAAAAGTTTCAGGAAATCACACATGGGCACACACATGTACACACTGAACGTAACGGAGAGGCTGATAACCAACAGAGACAAGCAGTTTTGCACCACCTCCTGTGGACAGCAGCTTTCTCGCCAGTCTCTTCCATCTCTCCTCCCCTCGTGGAAATGACAGAACCTTAGGCTGAAAAAGATGTCTGGAGAAACTTGTCCTGATACCATGAGAAGCAATGTGTCCAGACCAAGCTGGGGAAGAGGCTCCTGGCAGAAACCCTATAAGCACCAAGTTATGTAACTGCAAGGAGCTTTCCAAAAGTCCAGTTACCGCCAGGACCAGGAAGGGAAGGCAGGGCCACAGACCCTGCGAAGCGTGCGCTACAGAGGTGAGGTGTACCTGACTCCTGGGAGCTGCCCAGGTGAGGACCATGAGGAAAACCTGGGTTCAAGGTGGTAAGTTGGAGGGGTTTCTGGACTACTGATACCACACACAGCCATGCTGGCTGGGGAAACGGAGTAAACACGAGGTCTTTGCTCCTTCTCTCCTTCATCTCCAGTCTCACCTGTCTCCAACCCAAAGACAGATGAAGCCAACATGAACACTAGGGACACTGGTTGTTTCAGAGAGGCAGGGCCCTTGGACAGACCATGACAGGGCCTCCGTGGGCCCAGGGAGGGACAGCACCTAAAGGTGTGGGAACTGGGCAGCACAGCTGGCAGGCTGGACACCAGGAGGACATAGATGGCCAAGGAAATTTCACACAAAACCATAGCTCTGAACTGAAACCCTGGTAAGGAAGTGCTCATGTGCCCTGGCTGAACTACCAAGGCCAGGTGGCAGAGGCCAGTACCCATTTCAATACAGAGTATTCTGTGAAAGGTTGGATTTCTCCTCAGGGGCCCATGCACTGCAGTGAGGGCCGAAGGCCCCAGCACAGGTGGTATGCAGAGGTTTGGCACTGAGGCTCTCAAGAGGCAGTTCTGCTGCAGTCTGAAGAAACAATGGAAGCACTGGGGCCCTCCCAGCCTTGGATCATCATGGCTCTGCTGGGATGGGGTCTGGGTCCCACCAGCATGTCCATCTCTGCTCCCCAACCCTCTGTCCCAACCCACAAGCCTGCCCTTTCTCCTTCACCACCTGCTGCTCCCACTGAGCTGGGCCTACTTGCCGTGGCCAGGTTGTTCACGTTACTTAAGAGCCAGCATGGCCACCTGACTGTGTATCCTGCTGCTGTCCATACCATCTGACAGACTCACATCTGGCTGAGGAGCATTCTTCAAAGGCAGACAGGATCTGTTCAGGTCAGGATTCCCCAAACCCAGCCCAGAAGTGTGTCTGAGGACCTGTTTCCAGGCTAATGTGTTCCGCCCAGTCCTCAGGGCAGCTGGGCAAAATAGTCTACATGAAGATCCCTGATTCAGGGTAAGAGGAGGCCACCATGGGCCCTGTGGAGCCCACAACTCCAGAGACAAGCTCCAACTTCACTCAAATCCATAGGTAAGTCTCTTCTTTCCTGTCTGCACCCATAAATCAGGAAGCATGTGGCAAGTTCCAGGTACAGAAAAGGGACACTTGGGAAGAAGAGAAGGAGGTGGAGAAGTGCCCTCAATTCACCACCTCATCCAAGAACCACGGCTTTGGACAATGCTGCAGACATCCAGGGGAAGGAAGGCTACACAGTGCTGTGATCTCAGAGGGACACCCTGGGTTCCAGTCCTGGCTCCGCCCCTCCTTACCCTGTGACTGCAACGGGTTACCTGATCTTTACGTGCCTCCAGAGCCTCGGGTATATCCTAGGGTCAATGACTTCCTCCCTCACAGTGTTGTTTTAAGAATTTGCTAAAATGAGGCTTGAAAGGTTTTTAGAACAGCAAAGCACAGCTACTAAATGCAGTTAATGTGTGTGTGGCTCCATCCCTGACCCCCATCTCAGAGCCATGTTAGACCAGAAAATAGGAACAGGAGGGAACAGATAGGCCCGGGTGATTTGCATAAAATCAGGTGAGCTAATAAGAGACAGTGCCAGGATTAAATGAGGACTGTGGGCCTCTCCAGTTTCACATGCCCCTTGCCTGCCCCTAGAAGGCCCAGCCTCTGCCCTAAAGGCCAAAAGGGGCACACTCATACTGCCCTAATGGCCGGGGCACCTGCCCCTGCTGCCTTTTCAGTCTACCCTGGCTGTGCACTGCCACCACCTGCCAGCTCTGGGGAAGAGGCTCGCTCCTAAAGTACATTCCTTGCAGCCACTTACGAAGAAATCTGGCTCTGGCTGGTGAGGGCCATCCCCCAAAGCATGGATTTCCTGCGACTTGAGACAACATTTCGCCTCCCCAGGGGCAAACGGACCAGTCTCTCCAGCCACAAATCCGAGTCTACAGGAGGAGAAAAAAAAAAAAAGGAGAAAAAGCAGAACAGGAGAGAGACCGCAACAGAGGAAAAAGGCAGAAAAGCCAGTAGCAACAGAGGTGCCTCCAGCTATCAAGATGCAATTCCACATCAGGCCACAGGGTGCCGCCACAGCCAGAGATTCCAGGAGTGAATAGCTAGGAATCCCGTGAATAGCCACAGAATCCTCCAAAGCACTCCAAGCCCCACAGTGTTCAAAGCCCACCCTGCTTATGACCTCCCTGCACCCCAGGGTCAAAGTGATAGCTACTAGGGGTTCAGGAATCCTCTTCCACAATGAGGCCAGCAGGTAACACTGGATTTGGGAAGAAACCTGGCCTAAGGAAGGGTTAGGTCAATAAATGTGGTAACAAAGCCGGAAAGATTAGCAACTGGAATTCTAGGGCCTGGAACTAGTGGGGGTTTAGAAAAATTACTCTATTGCAGAGGGTGTGTGTGTGTGTGTGTTTCTATTTTGTGACTGTATGTGGGTCAGGTCCTTCTTTGCCTTCTGATGGAGGCTCCCCAGTTCTAGAAGTGTCTAGAACCGTGTCTGCTGAGTCTTTATTCCAAGCTCTGACCTCCAAGCCACTCCCAGGCCAGTTCATGCTCCTGCACCGCCACAGCCTCGTCCTCCTAGCATCACTCTCCTGGCATAGCTCATTTTGAACCCGACATGAAGATTAATCTCTCCCCTCAGAGCACTGACCATGGGCCATTTCACACAGCAACTTTATCAAAAAAAAAAAAATCAATGGCTGGACGTGCTGGACAGATGATTCACAGTGGCTTGTGATGTGCAGCAAACACTATGTAAGTAACATTCCTAGAGGGAGTCAGGCTGTCCTGGGGGGCTGCTGGGCAGTCGGCAGGCTAGAATCCTGATCACCCCAGTACAGAAAGGGAGTGCATTCTCCCACTGCCCCTTCAAATGCTACAGAATGGGAAAGAATGTTCTTCTGGAACATGTTGGTTTGAACTAAATTCCATGGTAGTAAGAACCAAAACACCAATCAGGGGACTACAGACTCCCAGGTTGAGATAGACTCTAATAGTCTGTACTGCGCTGGAGTGAATGCCATGAAACCATGACACCTGCTAGTCCTGTGAACACTCAGATTCCTGGTCCCCTTGGTGCTGTGGCAGGGGAAGGGGCTCAGCTGAGCTCTAACTGCTGAAGCCAGAGGGAGAGGCAGGGCTGGGTCTAGGGAGGAAGATACTGTCGCACTGGCACTGTGGGACTGGCACCAGCCCCACAGAACCTGGAGGTATTCTCAGAGACCTAGTGAAAGGTGTTGCCACTGAAGCCCAGAAGCAGCAGTGACTGGCCTGAGGCCACACAGCAAGTCCATGGGGAGCAGGAAGGATCCAGGCCTGGTAAAAGCAGGGAAACAACCATGGATATGGGAACATGGGAGGAGGACAAGGTGTGATGGAACCCAAAGGGCCCAACTGGGATGCCCATTCTCCTTTCCTCTTCCTACGCAGCCACAAAGCCCCTCTCCAGCAGCTGCAGAAGCCAAGCCTAGGAAAGTCTCTTCCCAGGAGCTCACTGTCCTAAGCAAAGGAGCATTCCTCAGAGGACACTGGGCGTGTCTTCTCCTCAGCCTGCCCTCCAGGACCTCCCCTTCCCCTCGAAAACTCTTCATCTCTTCCAATCTGTCCTGTCCTCCCTGGCACAAGCACCCTCGTCCAGTCCAATCCTAGGCCCAAGTCCTTCCCTCTTCTCCAGCTAATGTGCTCATCCTCCTCCCATGCTTGGTCCTGAGGTCACTTCCTAAGGCCCTGTACATGCATACACAGGTCACTTTGCATTTGTATTACTTGCTTTCCCTACTCCCTGTCCAGCTGCCCTGAAGGGATTTTGGAGAAGCCTATAATCTGCCTCTCCTCGTGCACTGGGTACCCCCTGAGGCCACAGCAGCCATTCACTCCTGGCATTCCAGCCTGGCAGGCATCCAAGGAAGGTCAGGTGGGTGAGTGGAGGGGTGGCGGGGTGGAAGGGTGCAGGGATGGCACAGCTGCCAATGTGCTCCATTCATAGAATAAACTATTCCACTGTCAAGGAGAGAAGCCCCCAGCCATGGGCTTTCAGGAGATTCTTGGCCCAGCTGCCTGGCACACAAGCTCATCTAAACACACCAGGCATACCAAATCCAAAGACCATCCACCATAGCTGAACAGTCAGGGAGGATTTGGGCTGGAAGCAAATAAACTCTTCTGGTGGCTTGCACATGATGAGGAGAGATTAAAAAGTAAGTAAGTAAAAAAACAAATAAATAAACATTTTAAAAAAGCAACAAATGATCCAAGAATTTGCTTTCTGAGTTCTTGGGAATCAGTTTTGACCCGTTAACTCTGGGGACTGTTTCTTCCACACTCATCCTCAGCCCCCAGTGCTCGCCCCCTCTAATGCTAAAGCCCAAATATGTGGGTACTTCGGGAGTCAATCTGACAGGAACACTGATGAGTCCACGGACCAGGCCCGGGTGTGTCCCTTAGGGGCTATTACTTTATTCTCTGCCCCTGTGGGTGGACACCGGCTCCTCACAGCTTTAGGGGAGCTCTGGGATTTCCAGGAAGAGAGGGGAGCTTACCCCAACACACACTCCTGCCCCTGGCAATTTCCCAGGGAGGAAGTTGCGCAAAATCCAGTGTTAAGTCAGTGCCAGCAAGGAGCGCCCTCTCCCATCAAAAGCAACTCCACGCCTCCAGCAAATGAAGGCAAGTCTGGGCAGACAGTCCTGCTGCTGTTGAAGAATCTATCCTTCCACATGTGCAAAAAACCTGTTTGTTGGGTTTGTGAAATGCCTACTCTCCCTTAGTCCTACAAAACCCAAGGAAGCAGGAGCCAAAGCCATCCCGGAGAAGTCACAGGGGCATACCTCGCATACCTGTTCTTCCTGGGGAGAGGACAGTGGAGGGCTTCAAGTGTTCCCAAACAGGGAACACAATGGCTCCCTGGGATTGCAGTTGGGGGACAAAAACTCAGGGGCAATCTACAGCCTACCCTGGTGCATTTCCTGACCCGCTGCCACCCCAGACCTCAGTACTATCTGGACAGGGCTGTCACCCTGACACAGCCTTGCAGAAGGTTTCCTAAGTATTACAGGGAATCTGAGCTTTCGGGCAACAAACTTTTGCCAACAGCTATAGAAATTAGTGTACTTCTCCCCATAACAATGCCTCTCACACTCACACCCAAGGGGTTTTCTTGAGTGAAAGGAAAAAGAACAGTGGGAATTAGATGCATGACCCATGGCCATGGCGGCGAGCTCGACATTTGAATATCTTGTGTCATCCACCACACACACGGGAGGCAGGCCCACTCGGTTGCTCCTAGTGGCCGATGGCCTGTTTACGAGGCACCTCCACTGACTGGGCTTGTGCAAGCCATCCTGGGTACATTACCTGTCATCCTACGTCCATCTAGATGAATTGGCCCCACTTTACTGCTGAGCAAACCAAAGTTCAAGGAGACTAAATGACTTCCCTAGCAAGATCAGGTACATCATTTGTAGGAGCCAGTACAGAATCGAAGTGCGGGACCCTCTTGTTCAAAAATTACTAAGAATTTCAGAGTGTTAAACCAAGCGTGGGCTCTTCTGAGCAAGGACCCTTGTGGGGAGGCTCTGTGCCCACCTACAGTGCCCGGCGACAGGGGTTCCACCTGGAACGGAGACAGGCTCCCAATGCCCTTTCCACCCAGCCGACCTCTTCCATCGACCCCTCAAATGCCACAGAGTTGCATGCTAAGGCCCCCTCCCTGTCCTCCCACCTGAGTCCAGAGAGCCTGGTACCTGGAGTAGCAGGAGAGGCCAGTGCTGAGGATGGTGTTCAGCACGGCCAGCACTATGTAGTAGTCATGGAAGGTGGTGTGCACCAGCGCTTCAGGGAACGTATATGCAGAGTAGGCGATGGCTGAGCCTGGGGAAGAAAAACCAGCCTCAGGAACAAAGCCAGGCCCAGGCACTAAGACTGTCCCCACCCTCTGTCTTAGCCCTCATCATCCTACAGACCCACAAGCAGGCCTGCCCCTGAACCCTCCCAGAATGCTCTCTCCTTGCTCCTTTTCCTACCTGAGACTCGCCTATGAGTTGACATTCCTCCATTTTTGCATATATTAACTCACTTAATCTCTATCCCCATCTTCCCACATAAAGCTTACACTTATTCTCAGTTTACAGATGAGGAAATAGAGGCTCAGAAAGGTTTAGCAATTCATTCAAGGTCACACAGCCAGAAAGTAGAAAAGCTGAGCTTCAAACCTAGGCAGCTTAGCAAGAAAGTTCCTGATTTTTTGATTTGTTTGTTTGCAGTATTAGGAATTGAACGCAGGGCCTCATACATGCTGGGCGAGTGCTCTCCTAGACCTACATCTCCAACCCTTTTCATTTTTTATTTTGAGAAAGGCCCTTGCATAGTTCCTGAGGCTGGCCTTGAACTTGTGATCCTCCTGCCTTGGCCTCTCAGATTGCTGGAATTACAGGCATGTGCCCATGCATTAAGCTCAGAGTTCCTGCTCCTTACTCTGCGCTATTGCTGGTGAGGACAGTCCAGAGTGCTCAGCTTTCTTCTCAGAGCATGCATAATCGACCTGTCCAAGGACAGGTGCTTCCTAAGGGCAGATCAGTGTGAGAAGGGTAGACCCTTCTGAGAAGAAGCTGGTGACTCGCCAACTGAAAGGCCAGGTGAGGTATTTTGCTTCAGGTGTTGGAGTCTGTGAGAGAAGATGACCCAAGGACCTTCCAGAGACCAATTGGCTGAGACTTTTACTTGCAACCATGAGGAGACCACTGTCCTTCACAAAGGGGCTAGCACCTGCATGACTCACTTGAGAGTATCCCTCTGGGACAGGTGGCCATAGGCCTGACAGCCCAGGGACTGAGGGATCAGGTTCAAGGCCCCTATTCTTCCAAGACGTTGAGAACCTTGAAATCCCAGCTTGGGGCTGGAGCAGGCCCCAGCCACTCAGGTCCAACCTCTGCCTTTTACATTTGACTGATGGATCTAATGAAATTGGTCACACAGGCAGAAAGTGCTAAGAGTCGCCCTCCTGGTACCATGCTCCCAGAGGCAGCAGGAAAATCTCTGCCTATGAGATTTTAACTGGGAGCTGCTCCAGGGGAGCAGACAAGTGCTTTTTCCAGGCCTGATGCTATGGGGAGATGCCCACCTACACCTGGACGCTATGAGTTCAGTGGATGCCAACTGGAACCCAGGGATGTGCCAGCCCTGTGGGCAATACAGGAGCCAGGGGGCCTCAGACCCTGCCCAGAACTACAGTAGCAAGCAAGGTGGTTTCCCATGTGAGGTGGGCATTCAGGATGGACAAAGCAATAGGCCAAGGAGCTGACCATGGCCCCCACCCAGACTTGAGGCTAAGGGGTCTCTGACAAGCACCTGAGGGCAGGGGGGCTGTCCAGGGAGCAGCTGTGGATGTCCATCTAAGAAAAATTAACCTCCTCTTGAAGGCAATAGGGAGCCACAGAAGGTTGCTGAACAGGAAATTGAAAGGACCAAAACCTAGCAAAAATGTACACAAATGGCCTAAGGGAGGAGCAGCTGGAGGCCAGGGAGGAAGCTAAAGTAACTGCCATCCTCCCCCAGGGGTTGAGGGCTCTCCAGGGTGGGGGGAGGAAAGTGGGGAGGACAGGTGATGGTGGAGGATGGAGCTGTGGGTCTGTGGTGAAATCAGTGGTTTCTCTCAAATGCCTACACCTTCTTTTCATGTTTGCTGGACTTTTTTTTTTTTCATGTTAAATGATGGGCAGCAGACTAGAACATGAAACAGGAAAGACACATCTGTCCTCAGTCAGTTGATCCCATGAGGAGGCAGGAATTAAGGCAAGGCTGGGCATTAGAGCTATGGAGGTGGTGGGACCAGAACTGGGGGCTAGGAGGAGGGCCCCAAAGCAGGGCCCCCAAAGCATTCAGGGCAGAGGTTTGAAGACCCTGCAGGGAAGGGAAGAGGGGGACCTGGGAATGGCACATATGAGGCTCAGAGAGAGGGAGACAGAGTGACAAGGGGCACTCTCACACAGCCTGTGAGCCAGTGGAGGAGGAAGGCAGTGCAGAGCACTGGCTGACCGGCAGGCTTCTGATATAAGCCTGGCCCTGCTGCTTCCCAGTGGAGTGACCCTGGCAACTTACCTTCCCTCTCCTCCTTGCCCTCACCTACAGCGTGGACATGCCCATAGCAGCCACCAGGGGGTGCTGCCTGGGTTAGTGGCACAGTCATGATGCTGGCCACCCTGTGTCGTGGACCAAGCGCTGGGCACTGTCCCAGGGGCTCCACTTAGAATCATTTAATCACCATAACACTCCTACGAGGAAGACATTAAGTTGATGTCCTGGATGAGAGCACTGAGGCTGGAGAGATTAAGAAACTTGCCCAAGAGCACATAACTATTAAGGAGTGGTGGCACTGGGCTCCAGAATCTGGACCATTAAGCACCATATTATGACATGTGTCAGGTGCTCAACAGAGAACTGGCCTCTCAGCAATTGCTCAAAATGCTCTCTCTCATCAGAAACGAGTCTAAAGGAAGCTGCCAGGCTCAGGAGTTTGGACTTCATCCCAGATAATGAAGGAGCTGAAAGTTTACAGTGGGAGGAGAGACGTGGGAAAAGGTGTTGCAAAAAAACTCCAGGGCAGCTGGGTGGAACCAGAGAGCAGGCCAAGGAGGCCATTGCCACAGTTCATGTGGGAGGCCCTAATGAGGGTCCTAGCCAAGACTATGGGGCAGAGCCCCTTGAAAAGTTTGTAGGAAAGACTCTCAGCTGAACCTGATCACCAATTAGATGGGATGGTGCAAGTCCTGGAGGTGGGGCGGAACAGCAGGGTTGCTACAGAGTTCTGACACAATGGGGGGGATGCTAGCCAGGGGGCAGGAGAGGGGAGCAGATGAGGGGGCAGGGTGGGAGAAGGATGCACACAGCCCTGGTTTCAGGCTGGGAGGTGTCAGGCCCACAGTTCAAAGATGGAGTTTGGGAGGGCCTTGTCCAGAGGAGATAAGGGATGGTGTGGGCAAAGATCAGCCAGGAGCTGGGCCATGTAGAGAAGAGGCGAGAGGGCCAATTCTGAGCAAGCCCATCTATAGAGTAGAACAGAGGAAGGGGCCAGCAAAAAGTAAGAACAGGGAGGGTGGGGGAGGAAAAGGAGGGGTGATGCAGGAAAAGGAGGGGTGATGAGGGGCCCCTGTGCCAAAGGCTGGTGACAACCCAGGAGAGATGTCCACAGAGCCTGTGTGCACCCTGACAATAAGCACAAGGTTGAGGCCTTGGCAACCTGTGTTGGTGAATGGTGGGAACTGGACAGCAGAGCCCTGAGGAGTGGCAGGGAAGGTGTCACTTAATCACCTCTAGCCTTCTCATGGACAAACTCTCATGAAAGGGAAGACTACGACTGGCTTTCACACCTAGAGCAGGACCAGGAGGGACAAAGAGGCTAGAACCAGGGTCCTGGGGGATGAAGGATGCCATAAGTAGAGGAGAGAAGAGCAGGCAGGAGTTAAAGGAAAAGATGAAGTTGGGGACATCCATGCCAACTTCTCCACCAGGTTCCCAGCTCTGTTCCTATGGCACTTTGAACAGATCTTTAACACCTCTAAGACTCAGGATAAAGGAGGTTCACTTTGTGAACTCCACTCTTATTCTCTACCCGTCATGACAGAGGCCAGCCCTGAGGTGCTGGAGTCTGCCTGTCCTGGCCGGTAAGAGCTGATTGTGAAAGTTTCAGTCTTGCAAGCTGACTGTTAGCTCAGCCACCATCAAAGATCAAGTTTACATAAGTTTACAATTAAGTAAGTCACATTAAAAAAAGTCTTAAGTTCTCAATGCGTGCATCTACTATATTTGTGTGGTGGAATTACTATGTAATGGTGTGTGCCTGTGTGCATCTCCCAGTGTCAAAGAAAAACAAAGAGATGTTGGGGACCTCAAGTTGGGAGTCTGAAGTAGGCCGCAGAGAGAGCATTTATCCCACAGAAGCATGATGAGAACGTTTCCTACAAAACCCTCATCAGGAGCCTGGACAGGTCCTGGCATTCCTGTGACTCCTACACACCCATCAAAGCCTCATGGTGACCCTGCCCACAGGGGAAGGGGCAAAAGGCTGGGTCTCAGGGGAGATGACTCACATACCTAGGCTGAAGAGGTTGACGGCGCCATAGTCCAGGAAGTAGCAGATGTGCCGGGCATTCTTGGACATACAGCTGAAGGTGTGCGCGCAGCTGGATGCGAGAGGGTACACGCAGCTGGTGCACATGTACACGAGCAGAGGCCATGAGTAGGTGTCATTCTGGATGTCTGTCATATATAGTGCTGTCACAAACCTCCATACAAAGAACCTGGAACACAGCATGGATGCCTCAAGCTCTGTGGCTGGGAACCTCTAAACTCTCCACTCTGCTTTCCATTCTCCTAGGATGACCAATCCCTGTGAGCCCACTTTGATGAAGCGCCATGTGCTGGAGAGGGTAGAAGGGGCCTTTTTTGACTTGAGAAGCAGTAAGTTGGGAATGGGCAGGTGGGGTAAGAAGAGAGCCTTTGTAGGTTGATCTAATCCACCCCCACCCCCACCACAAGGTGATGGAATTTCTTTCATGGCATCTTGTCCCAGTGATTCTCCAGCCTCAGTTTGCACGCCTCCAAGTACGGGAGGCTTACCACCTCCCATGGCAATTCCTAGTGCTAGAAAGTTCAGAGATATGGTACAGTCCTGCATCAGAGCTGCCTAACCTGCAGCCCTCACATGGGGTGCCACCGGCATAGTCCCTCACTTTTACACACCGCTCGTGGAGAGCAGGCTCCGTTTCCCACTAACTCCTAAAGATGGAGACTCTACAGAGCATGTTTACCAGGAACTGCAGGAGTATCCCTAAACCCTCTGGCTATACTTTTCCATCCTGCCCCAATAGAAGTAAAGCTTAAGCTATTTGCTCTTTGTCAAAACATATCCATCACCTCAAGATCATTTCATCATTCCATTTCCTTAAGGCATTTGGACACAGGCTTTCCCAAGCCCTTCCGGCTGGTCTATGTTGCTCAGTGGGGATGTCTCTGAGAGCCTGGCACAGTGAAGGGCAGCAGTACACAGTGGGTTAGCTCAGCCAGGTTGGCTCAGCTGTAAAATGTATAGCAAGTCTTCAAGACCACAAGCAAGGATGGGCACTTTGTAGTGGTATCAAATCTCAAAACTGCTGATATCAGCAGTGGTTCATCCACAAAACAGAACTCTCATTCTGAAACTCTAGAGACTCGGGTCCAGTGAGACCTCCACAGGAGATAGCAGGAAAGTGGTGGAAGAAAGATGTAGAGGTTGGGGACACACAAGTCACGGTTGCACAGGCTCCCTAGAGGAGCTCAGGAGGATGCACAAGAAACAGGCAGCTGCAGGGAGGAGAATGAGGGCCTGAAGGGAGAACCTAACTTAATTCCCTTTTGCAATGCTACAATTTATTAGCATGTGGGCTTTTCATGTAAGCAAGGCCTGTCTCCACTCAACACACTCTGGGGGCTCTCTGACTCTCTCACAGAGTCTGAGGGTTCCAGGACCCGCCTGTGCCTCAACTCTGCTATGCAATGTAAAGAAGCCACCCCTTCTCTGGTTGCATCTGTCAGCTGATAGTGGTCTGAGTGGGACAGTGACCTGAAGACAGTGACCTCCCTGCTCTGACATACAGTCAAGCCTCACTATTTGTTGTTCTGCATCCTGGGATTCAACTAACTATGAATCAAAAATATCCAGGGAGAGGAAACATGTGACTGCATTGAGCATGCAGATTTTTTTTTGTCATTATTCCCTAAACAGCATACCACACTATGTACAGAGCATACACAATGTATTAGGTATTACAAGAAGATTTAAAGTGTACGGGAGGAAGTGTATAGGGAAAAGGAAAACACTATGCTATTTTATATAAGGGAGCATCCATTCACAGACTTTGGTATCAGCAGGGGTCCTGAAGCAATCTACTGCAGACATTGGGGGCTGACAGCACTACGGTCTATGCTGTGACCCTGCCTCTGGGTGAACTCATACATGAGATATGTGAAGTTGGTCTGGGGCCCACCTTTCTCAGCAAGGCCCTTCCCACTCCTGGGTTTACGCTTCCCAGAGCCTTGCTCTTAGCTGACTCTATTAGAGTGCTGCCTGACCAAGGGCTTTCCCATTGCTGTGGTTCCAGAACAATTATGAGCCTGGTGCTCTGTGCCTGATGCCTTTAACCATTTTTTCCCTGTCCTCCCTGCAACCCTGAAAAAGGTACAGACATTGCGACTGCTCTGCAGGTGGAAAACGAGAGATTAAGTGACTTGCTAGAGCTAGTGACATTTTAACCAGGGCTTCCCAAAGACCTGCAAAGCTGCCAGGACTAAAGGGGATGAAGATAAATACTATCAAATCAAGGAAGGGCCTGGGAGCCAGAGTGGCCCCCAGAATCCAGCCACAGCCCACACCCTGCAGCTCATTCCATGGAGTACCCAGCTTCCCTCCTTCTGCCACATGGTCACCTGCACCCGTGGAGGAATCTCCAAATCCCAACCCTCCAAATCCCGACTGTGTTTCAAAACAGCCCTAATCCTCAGGGACCCTGGATGAGACTGGGGATCAAGGGCACTGGAAGATACCAGAAGGGCAGCAAGTGAGTCCAGATGTTGAGGGTCTCATTGGTCATTTGGAAAAGGCTGAGGACACAGGCTGTAGCAGAGCTCTGTGGATGCCGGTAGCCAAAGAGGATGCCCCGCTCATGGAACACCTGCAGAGGGATGACAAAGAGCATGAGGTGAGAAAAGGCAGCCTGAAGGTCTCCAGAGGAGCATTTCTGGTGGACATCACATTTTGTCCTAGTCTGTGCACTGTTAGCCTGGGACACTTTAACAATTCCCTGACCTGTCAAATTGCTATCCTCTCTCCCTCTTTCCCTCCTAGGAGCTTGTAGAATCCCATATCCTCCAAGAAATCTCCAGCCAGCTAGAAGAGAGAAGCCAAGAGCCAGACTCTCTTTGGGAATCCAGCCTATCTGCCTTCCCAGTCGCACTTACTCTTGGCATGAATGTTGCCTAGGAATCCGTTTTTGCACCTTCTGCCTGGGGCCTACAGCCCGGTCTTTGTGGTTGGCTAACATATATGCTGCCTGTCTGAGCCAACATGCCCCAGATGTCAGGGGCTGGTGGAGATCTCTACAGAAGATACCCCCGTGCCAACGGATAGTCACAAAGCGCTTCATAAAGGCTATTGATGATGAGGACTATGATGCCGACGCCTGCACTGTGGGAAGAG
Source organism: Geosciurus inauris (assembly GCA_004024805.1). Taxonomy (NCBI): domain Eukaryota; kingdom Metazoa; phylum Chordata; class Mammalia; order Rodentia; family Sciuridae; genus Geosciurus; species Geosciurus inauris. The sequence continues at coordinate 158,401 of PVHX01002025.1, forward strand.
GAAGCTGGTCACAGCAGGGCCCACAGAGCCACCTCAGCCCAGGCAGCTCACTTGGCAAGTCCCTCCAAACACCCCAATCAGAAACGTGAACGGGTCAGCCTACCTCAGGTATTGTATTACATCCATTAAAAACAGTAACCAAGGGGCTGGAGTTGTAGCTCAGTGGTAGAGCACTTGCCTCGCATGTGTGAGGCCCTGGGTTCGATCCTCAGCACCACATATAAATAAATAAAGATCCATTGGCAACTAAAAAAATATTTAAAACAAAACAAAACAAAACAAAAACAGTAACTGAGAGGACAGTGATACAAGAGGGAAAAACAGCTCTGGATGCAGTAAGTGATGAAAAGTGGAATATGAATTGAACACACGCCATGACTGTAAGAACTATGGACTTGTAAGTGTGCACGGTGGAGCAAAGGCTGGGCCAAATAAAGAAAAATGAAGAGTTTGATTTGTGGAGGTAATAAGATTAAGATTAAGACAACCCCTCACTCCTTTGTGTTGACTGAGACCAAGGTTTCCACTGATATTTTGGGTCAGACAGTTCCTGGGGGGGAGGGGAGGGGAGGGGCTGGCCTAGGCAATCATCTAGCAATATACATGGTCTCTATCTACTGGGTGCTAATAGCTCTCACTGTGCTCACTCCTACCCCCACCAAGTTATGATAACCAAAAAATGTCTCAAGATATGGCCTAATGTTCCCCGTGGGCAACATCTCCTCCAGTGCAGAGCCCCTAATTTAGATGAATGTTCACATAACCTTTGAAAGGTAAATGATAAACTAGTGGCTTGACTGAAGCAATCGATAACAATGATAATATTAGTCATCGTGATGTAAGTTAGGTCAGGACGCATTTTACAGTTTCCCTTTTGCTTTTTCAACTATAGGAGGAGGTGAAGGCGAGAAACTCCAACACCGCCCCATCTCTCAATTGGGTCACCAACTTCTTCATTGGGAGAGGCCTCCATTTAAAAATAGGACAGGCTGGGGTCAAGCTCAGTGGTAGAGCACACACATAGCACCCATGAGGACTGGGTTCCACCCCAGCACACGCTCCATATGAGGTCCAGCTGGTGCTGGCTCTTGAGATTCCCTCAGGACAGTAAAGAAAGTGAGGGGCTACCAGAGCAGAGTCAGATTTGAGTCCCCAAGATGCCATGTGTCTTTGGGTTGGGCCACAGCTCTTGGGATCTCAGGATCCTCACCTGTACAGTGGGAAGGCACTGGCTGGAAGGTGAACACGTTCCCTTCCAGCAGTAGCTCTAAGCTTTGTGGACCTCTTAGTTTGATTCTGGGTAAAACTGGTCAACAGGGAGAGAAGATAATGCAGTTGAGCCACTTCAATGTTTATAGCAGTTCAATTCACAATTGCTAAACTGTGGAAGCAACTTAGATGCCCCTCAATAGATGACTGGATAAAGAAACTGTGGTATATATACAGAACGGAATATTACTCAGCATTAAAAGAGAATAAAATTATGGCATTTGCAGGTAAATGGATGGAATCGGAGAATATCATGCCAAGTGAAGTAAGCCAATCCCAAAAAACCAAAGGCCAAATGTTCTTTCTGATAAGTGGATGCTGATCCATAATGGTGTAGGGCATGAGAAGAATGGAGGAACTTTGGATTAGGTAAATGGGAGGGAGGGGAGGGGATAAAGCATGGGGGCAGGAAAGATGATGGAATGAGATGGCCATGGGTAATCTCACAGGTAATGAGATTACTCTAGGTACATGTGTGACTGCACATATGGTGCAACCCTACCTCATGTACAACCAGGAAAATGAAAAGTTGTGCTGCATTTCTGTACAATGAATCAAAATGCATTCTGCTGTCATATACACCTAATTAGGATAAAAAAAAAATTGTTTTAAAAAAGATAATGCAGTTGGCTCATGGCCCCATGAAGCAATGGATTAGGTTTGGGTCTTGGCTAAGTAAAGTGATTCATTTTGGTTTTTCGTTCACCATTCAATTCTGTTGATGTCCCTGGATTACAGTGGAGACTCTTCTAGTGGGCAGCAAGAATCTTGATTTGCAGTTTCCCACCCCTCCAGGGCCAACAACAAGGGGGCAAATGGGCCACCAGCCTTCAGCCTTTGATGCACATGGAGGAGAATCGAGCCTGCATGGTGGCATTTGGAAAGCCCTCCCCCGGCAGAAAATATGGCTCCCAGAAGCTTCTCACTTGTTCTAGCATTCCACTTTTCAAGTTTCTTTCTTCCTTAGAAAAAAAAAAATTAAGTGAACTAAAGCATCAGTTGCTTATTAAAATGCAAAGACTTTAGAAAGGAACAATTACTATTAATTATTCACTCCTTCACATGAAGTAATTAAGGAGATCCTCATTTTAAAAAAGTTATTCAATAATACTAAAGCACAGCAAGAAAGACCATTCAGGACCATTGCACTAGGTGTAAGACCTCTGCAAAAGCTTAGCAGAAGGGGAGAGAGAAAGGTCTCAACATGGAACACAGCACGGTCAAGTGGGAATTTACAGCCAAGGAGCAGGATAAGGTCAGTGGATAAAAACCAGCTAAGCAGGAATTAGGGGATCCTGCTCAACTGATCCAACAGGATTCTTACTGAAGAAAAGCCAGTGTGATCAGACCTTGCCTGGGGCCTGGTGGAGGAAGAGGAACCTGGACAGGTGCGAACAGTGATCAGCTATCAAAGACAGGGGCCTTCTGGTTGTGCTGACTTATCAGCATTCTTTTGCTAAAGCTGAATACACGGACAGGCCTGAGAGAAGGCTCAGAAGCCTGACTAAATTTTGGCCAAGCCAAGAATCATTGTCGTCTTGTTCAGGAAGGGATTTTGTGACCAGGGGCTAGTGAGAGTGAAAACTGCAAAGCCCTGGCCCTGTGAGGGTGGGGCTATAGGAGAACTACCAGGGTGTCAGCCACTGTGGGCAGCAGCTGAGTGGGAGGTGGAGGAAGAGACTACCCACATTCTGCTCAGGGTGACTCAGTGTGTGACTCCTCTCCTCTCTGTGGCTCCTGGCATTCTGGCTGCCAAAAGCTGGCCTACTCAAAAGTCAGAGGGGAACAGCCGGGCTGAACAACATGGCCACATTTAGGAATCTGGTGCCTGACATGGGGAGGATATTTTGCTACCAAAATCAGGGTTGGGCATAGATTAAAAGAACCTGCCTCGGGCTGGGATTGTAGCTCAGTGGTAGAGCGCTTGCCTCGCATGCGTGAGGCACTGAGTTCAATCCTCAGCACCACATAAAAATAAATAAAGATATTGTGTCCAACTACAACTTAAAAAAAAAAAAAAAAAAAGAACCTGCCTCTATCCAACTTGCCATTCTGACCCCAAACATGGATGGGCCAGGTCAACACCAAACATGCAACAGGGGCAGGGTTTGAAGCAACATCTGAAAAACAATAGCAGCTGAATGATGAAAGGGAGCTCCTCTGGGCACAGAAATTCCAACTTAGAATGAGAAGCTCGGCCTGTCCCTGCTCTCCCCAGCCTCTGTTTACTGAACCAGATTGCTAGTGCTTAAGCCCTCTCCTGCTCTGAGCAACTTTGAGCCCAGGAAAAGAGACTAGTCTCCCCCTCTTGCCACGCTGGCCTCAGTGGAGTGCTCTGCGCGTAGTCGATCTTCATAGAATATGCGCCATGTATATCAAGATGGCAAATGAAACACTTGAAAACAGTTCTGTATTCCAAACCCAGTTTGACCCCACAGGCAAATTACAATCATTGCCTCAACACTCTGAAGCCTGGCTTCATTTCTAGGCACCCCCAAGTCAGCAGGCACCTGCTTATTTGCACAGCGGAATTGATTTGTAGGACTCCACTTTGCATCCCTGGTTGCAGGCAGGGCAATTTAGAGTGAAATAAAATCAAATCATGCACAGCCTATTATTCAGAAGTGAGAACCCCCAGGCACTTGGGGTGGAAGAGCACATCAGTGAGTGTTCCCTTTTAGAGCCTGCCACAGGCACAGCATTGGAGAAGGCTCCCAACATGCCAAGCGCCCCACCTGCTACTTGCTAGCTTATGCCTGAAATCCCACCATGACAGTTTTAAGCTTTTAAGCCATTTGATTTTTTTAGCTATTGAACTGAAAATAACCTGGGGAAAATAACTGAGCATTTCTGGCAAGTGGCAAATAAGAACAGATTTTGAGAGCAGGAAAAAAGAAAGGTGCAGAGTGGAATGGGGAAGGAGGCAGCACTTTTAGAACATACTCTGCATTTCCTGCCCAAATCTCGTCAAATTCTTACAAACACCTTTTAAGGAAAAGTCTTTTCTTTTTTTTTTTTTGGTAACGGGGATTGAACTCAGGGACATTCAACCACTGAGCCACATCCCCAGCACTATTTTGTATTTCTTTAGAGACAGGGTCTTGCTAAGTTGCTTAGCACATCACTTTTGCTGAGGCTGGCTTTGAACTTGCGATCCTCCTGCCTAAGCCTCTGGAGCTGTTGGGATTACAGGCTTGCGCCACCATGCCTGGCCAAGGAGAAGGCTTTTATTGTCACCATTTTTCAGAAAAGGGAACTGAGACCTTAGAAGCTTAGGGCATTTATCTAAGTTCCCAGAACCAGTGAAATTAAAGCTAAAAATACAATTATCAGACTCCATTGCCCTGGTCTCTTGTGCATTATCACTCTGCTGCTGCTAAGAAGGGCTCTGTTGAGAGATGGGAATATCATCCCTTGACCTGTGGCATAATTTGGGACTGTAATGTACTTCTCTGAGCCTCAGTTTCTCTTCCTCCTCCTCCTCCTTCATGGTGCTACTGGAAATTGAACCCAGAACCTCATGCACGCTAGGTAAAACGCTCTATCACTGAGTCACATCCTCAGCCCATTTTCAAATTTTGAGACAGACAGAGTCTGGCTAAATTGCCCGAGCTGGTCTCAAACTTCCACTCTTCCTGCCTCAGTCTCCCAAACTGTTGGGATTACAGGAGTATTTCATCGCAGTTGGCTGGTTTCTTCTTTAAAGTGTTGTTCTGGGCTGATCTGTGTCCTCCTCAAATTCGTTTGTTGAAGTCCTAACCCTGAAGTACCTCAGATATAACTGTACTTGGTGATAAGGTCTTTTGTGAGGTGCATTAGGGTGGGTCCTGATCCACTCTGGCCAGTGTCTCTCCTAAGAGGAAATCTGAACTCACAGAGAAGCACCGAGAGCATGCTTACAGAAGGAGACCTGTGAAGAGGCAGCAAGAGGGCAAACCTCGGAGGTCTCAGAAGAAACCAACCCTGCCAAGACCTTGATCTTGAACTTCAAGCACCCAGAACTGTGATAAAATAACTTTCTGCAATTGAAACCACTCAGTCTGTGGGATCTTGTCATGGCAGTCCGAGAAGATGAACACAAGTGCTGAGGTTGGGCAACATTCCCTAAGCCAGCGTGTCTGTGCAGCTGCCTCTGGTTCCAAGCCTGCTCCTGCCTTGGCATTTTGCTGCCACCTCCCTTCCCAGTATCCAGTTCTTCACAGGAGGGAAAGTTCCCCCAAAGTTAGAGGTGCAAGGTGAACACAAGATGTGGGCATGAAAAGCCAACACAAGGAATAGTTAGAGACCAGTGGGGAAGCTGCTGAGCTGTTTGCAGGCAGAGGGCAGGTCAGAGAGATGCAACTCTGTTGGCTTTGAAAATGGAGGGAGGAGCCGGGCACGGTGGCTCAAGCCTGTAATCCCAGCACTTAGGGAGGCTGAGACTGGAGAATCACAAGTTCAAAGCCAGCCTCAGCAATGGCGAGGCGCTAAGCAACTCAGTGAGACCCTGTTTCTACATAAAAACACAAAATAGGGCTGGGGATGTGGCTCAGTGGTCGAGTGCCCCTGAGTTCAATCCCTAGTACCAAAAAAAAAAAAAAAAAAAAAAGGAGGGAGGGGCCCATAAGCTGAGGAGGGCACAGCCTCTAGAAGCTAGAAAAGATGAGTGTCTCCTGCAGCCTCCATCATCATCATGATTTTAGCCCAGTGAGACCCATGTCAGACCTGTAATCTACAGAACTGGAAGACAATAAATTATCTCTTTTTGGTGCTGGAGATCAAACCCAGGGCCTCTTGCACGCTGGGCAAGTGATCTGCCACTGAGCTCCAATCTCTAGCCTTATCTGCTATCTGTCATGGAATACTGTTATCAAAAGCCTACAAAAAAATCTAGGTTTGATTATTTTACTTTTAGAAGGATTAAAAATACCTATTTATGGGGCTGGGATTGTAGCTCAGTGGTAGAGTGCTTGCCTTGCATGTATGAGGCACTGGGTTCGATCCTTAGCACCACATAAAAAAAATTTATAAATAAAATAAAAATATTGTGTCCATCTACAACTAAAAATATTTTTAAAAATACCTATTTATTATTTTAAGTGTGTATTGGATTTTTCAAGACCAAATAGCCATGTATGAAATATACAATAAAAGCAACATTCCAATAAAATAAAATTCAAAAAAGTGAACAAAAATATCTGTAAACTAAGAAAGAGAAGAGTCACATACAGATAATCCTGGGATTAATTTCTATCCAGATCACTTTTCTGTAAATTGTAGATTTGACAGAGAAAAAATCCTATCTTCTATTTTCTTTATGTCTTTTTTCTTATCAAAGTAATCAAATAAGGGCTATATTAATCTAAATATTTATTTGAGAGAGTAAAAATAGCAATATGAAATGGTGACATGTGAAATGAAAATAGTTAATAATCTTTTGCTTAATATGATTATCATATGCAGCCTAATTGCGATGTTTAAACTTGATATGTAAGATTTATGGTCCATTTGTGATTCTAAATGTGGTTTTAGGATTTCTTTTGGTAATTCCAGTTGTTCTACCTCAGTAGAACTAAGCAGAAACTCAGCAGCACTTTCTCCCGATTGAATTAATTTCTCCATTTCTTATCTAAGAACTACAATGACTCAAGAACAATGGTCTAATTTGGCCACATTGTCAACAGAATGCAAATCATCTGATAATGTTGATTCTAACACTATAACTCATAATTTTGAAAGCTAAGAAAAATTAATTTTATGAAATAAGTGTAATAATTTAGGAATTATGTATTTTTTGTTTTATTGCTCTTTCAAACATCACTGATCCATCAACATAACATCCAGATATGTACAATAACAATTAAATTGTCTTTGATGTTTTACTGCAAAAAAATTAGAGCTTTACAGTTTTTCTTGTGATTATGAGGGGATATCTGTCAAGGCAGAATAGAGCCATCTTACATAACTGTTTACTAGCTTCTTCTGTAACTTTTAAGTATTTAGACCCATGGTCTGTGGCCTGTATCTGTTCTCCTGATTCAACTCAGCACATGTCAAGTGTAACTGTAGTTTCATTTGAATGCTATGAGATCATGGCAAGGTAGGGATGGGCAACTGTATGGAGCATATGCCATAGACATGCCTGGACATGCTGGGGACTCACTAAGTTGCTAGCCATAAGGAACAGCAGCCATTGACATGCTTAGTCATGCCTGCTTGCAATCAATAAGGGGCTGTAAGGGGCACCTAACCATAGGCATACTTAGCAGTGACTGGCTACAATTGATAGGAAGCACAGCTCCATGCACATGCGCAAAGAACATGCCCAGTGGCAATTACACTATCTCACTGGACATAACCAATAGACATTGGCTTTTTCTGGGTGTGACCAATCACCAGCTTATACCACCAACTTGGAACTGCATTTAAACTGCTTGTCCTGTCACATTGGAGGTTTTGCTCCAAGGACATCGGTGAGACTGGCTGCTTTGCTGTCCATCCCTGGATCAACTCCACCATTCTCTGACATCCAGCTGTCAGCTGAAGAGAACAACCAAAGACAACATCTGCTCTTTGGCTAAGAGAAGCCACGTGGCACCGGAGGTATTTGTGGGCTTGTGGTTGCCCTGGGATTATGTGAATTACTTGTACTGTTTAGTTAGTGCACATTGAATGCTCCAGCACACCCAACACTTCTTGCATTAATTGATTATATTTGATGATTGTTGTGATTAAATATATACTTGCATTTAAAGACAATCCGCCTCCGAGTAATTATTAATTACGCCACTCATGACAACAACCCATTTCACAGATGAGAAAACCGAAGCTCAATGAAAAGAAGTTTCCAAGTCCATAATAAATAGCAGAACCAAGATGCAAACTACTGTGCAAAGCCTGTGCGTATTTCACTGCATCCATCCAGTAGAACCAGGAATGACTCAAAACATTTCATGGCAATGCCAAGTGTCATAGAAGTTTTCAAAAAAAGAAGAGATTGCTGGACTCAGGGTGCCAAAGGAAGGACCTAGAAGAATGACTGGGAGACTCTGCTTCTGGCAGAATGATGATGAAAACATAAGGAAGAAACCTTCTGGCTGAAACAATTAATATGCTAGACAACATTTCCATTGTGTACCAGATAAATGTATCAGTCAGAGGGCACAAAATTCGCCCCCCCTACCCCCGCAAACAAAGGAAAACCAGGAAACCTGAGAGATAAGACACTTTCACCACCAGAGTTTTTGCTGCCAGACTTTGCCAAAAAGAGATGAAACCCAAGGCCTACCAAAGGCAGGGAGTCTAATCTAGGATACCTGGTCGATAAAGCTAGGATTCTAAAGAAAAGTGAATGAAATAAATTAAATCAGTCATAATGGAACAACAAAGAAAGTTACTGGAAAAACAAAATTAAAGAGAAAAATCCCAATAATTTGGAACCATCAGCCAGTCTTCATATGGGTCTGTGGTCCGAGAAATTGCAAATGGAAAATATAAAGGAGTTGTAACTAGGAAGAGGTCAAAGTTATGCAGTTCCCTCAGGTAAGTTACAAAAGCGAGTACAAAGCCTCTTGGAAGGATTGCTACTTTAATACAAGCATGCATACGTGGAAAGAGAACACCAGGAGCAAAAAGCAGTAGAAACAGTGGATGGCAGAAATGGAGCTCAGAGAACACCACCCTGAAATATATAACTATGTTCAATATGTTTAAAGAAACACCTTAAAAATATGAACAGGAAGGCTGGGCGTTGTGGTGCATGCATGTAATCCCAGTAGCTCAGGAGGCTGAGGCAGGAGAATGGTGAGTTCAAGGCCAGCCTCAGCAAAAGCAAGGCCTTAAGCAACTCAGTGAGACCCTGTTTCTACATAAAATACAAATAGAGCTGGGGATGTGGCTCAGTGATCAAGTGCCCCTGAGTTCAATTCCCAGCACCAATCAATCAATCAATCAATAAGAAAGAAATAATAAAAGAACAGGAAATAAACACATTTGAAAAGAATCTAATATAACTTTCAGAAATTTTTAAAAATTGACAAAAATCACTTAGTAATCTCAATAGATTCAGAGAAAGCCTTTAACAAAATTCAGCACCCATTCATGATAAAAACACTAAAGAAACTAGGGATAGAAGAGGAATCTACCCCAACATCATAAAGGCTATCTCTGAGAAACCCAAGACAACCTCATAGTAAATGGGGAAGAACTGAAAGCATTTCCTTTAAAATTTGGGACACGACAAGGATGTCCACTCTCAACACTCCTATTTAATATAGTTCTAGAAATTCTAGCCACAGCAATTAGGCAAGAGAAGGAAATAAAAGAGATAAAAATAGGAAAGCAAGGGCTGGGGCTGGGGCTCAGTGGTAGAGCGCTTACCTCACATGCGTGAGTCACTGGGTTTGATCCTCAGCACCACATAAAAATAAATAAAATAAAGATATAAAAAAAAATAGGAAAGCAAGAAGTCAAATTATCACTGTTTGCAGATGATACGATCCTATACCTAAAAGATCCCAAAAAACTCCACCAAAAGACTGCTAGAGCTAATAAGCAAATTTGCCCAAGTGACAAGTTACAAAATCAACATACAAAAATTAGTATTTTTCCTATATACCAATGAAGAATCTATTGAGAAAGAAATTAGGAAAACAATTCCATTCACAATAGCCTCAAAAAACAAAACAAAACAAAAATATCTAAGAATAAATCTAACCAAAAAGGTTAAAGACCACTACTTTGAAAACTACAGAACACTGAAGAAAGAAATTGAAGAAGACCTCATAAGATGGAAAGAGCTCCCATGTTCATGGGTAGGCAGAATTAATATTGTTAAAATGGCCTTACTACCCAAAGCAAATATAGATACAATCTCCATCAAAATACCAAAGAAATTCTTCACAGAACTAGAAAAAAAACAGTCCTTACGTTTGGAAGAATAAAAGACCCAGAATAGTCAAAGCAATTTTAAGCCAAAAAAGCAATGCTGGAGGCATCACAATGCCTCACTTGAATTATACTACAGAGCTGTAATAATAAGTACTGGCAATAAAAACAGACACATAGACCAATGATGAAAATAGAAGGCACAGAGACAAACCCACAGATCAGCAGGCATCTGATCCTTGACAAATGTGCCTAAAACATACATAGGAGTAAAGATAGCCTGTTTAACAAATGGTACTGAGACAACAGGTTATCCATATGTAGGAGAATGAAACCAGACACTTATCTCTCACCCTGCACAAAAATCAACTCAAAATGGATCACTTCAGAATTAGACCAGAAATTGATCAACCTCTAGAAGAGAACATGGGGTCAACACTCCAGCTTTGAGGCACAGGCAATGACTCTCCCAATAGGACCCATAAAGCTCGGGTAATAATGCCAAGAGTTAATAAATGGGATAGCATCAAATTAAAAAGCTTCTGCACAGAAAATGACCAACAAATATGCAAAAAATGTTTAACATCATTAGCAATTAGGGAAATGCACATCAAAACTACACTGAAATTTTATCTCACACCAGTCAGAATGGCAGTCATCAAGAATACAAATAATAACAAATGCTGGAGAGTGTGTGGAGAAAAACAAAACTTGACACTGTTGATGGGATTGTAAATTTGTACAAATACCATGGAAGTCAGTATGGAGATTCCTCAAAAGACTAGGCATGGAGTCACCATATGACCCAGGTACACCACATCTCAGTATTTACTCTGAAGAATTCAAGTCATCTAACTACAATGATACATGCATATCCATGTTCATAGCAGCACAATTCACAATAGCCAAACTATAGACCCAGACTATAGATGAATGGATAAAGAAAATGTGATTGTATATATACAATGGAGTTTTATTCATCCATAAAGAAAAATGAACTTATGGCATTTGCAGGAAAATGGAGGGAACTAGAGACCATCACGTTATGCGAAATAAGTCAAATTCAGAAGGTTAAGGTTCATATGTTTTCTCTCATATGCGGAAGCTATGGAGGAAAAAGGAAAACAAAGGTGGGGGCAGATTTCCTAAAAATGAAGGGAGATCAGTAGAGGAAAGGTTCCAAGGGGTGGGAGGCAGGGAGGGAGGAGAGAAGTGCTGGAGAGTGATATTGGCCAAATTATATTATTATACTGTGTGCATGTGTGAATATGTAACAACACATATAATGCACAACTATAATGTACCAATAAAAAAAAGCGTGGAAAGAGACAAGTAAATAAATAAATTGGCATTTATCTAATTGCTAAGAAAATAAAATTAAAAAGACATTGAGCTGGGCAATTACAGTGCATACCTATAATTTCATCTACTTGGAAAGCTGAAGCAGGATTGAGGGAGATACAGAAGGGCTTAGGCAGCCAGGGCAAGATGGCAGGCGAGGAGGTCAGGGCAGGGCCAGAACAAAGGAGCATGGAGAGGGTCTATTGATGAGGTCAGCTTCCTGGATGACAAAAGTGCTGGTGGACACAAGCGGGGGACCCAATCAGACAAACAGTTCTGTACTCCTGCTCCTAAGTGGGGGACCCAATAGAAATACTAAAACAGATGGTAGACAGAGGAGGCACCAATCAATAACAGTGAGGGGTACATGAACAGGGGAAGAGATAAGGAAAGGAGGAAATTGTAGAGACTATAAAAAGAACAGGCCAAAACTTCCCCACCGGACTCCCAGTTCTGGGGCCCGTTCTCTTTGGAGTAGTCTGCCTCTGTATCTCTCTTTTCAATAAACCTACTTCTCGCTTGCTATCACTGTGTCCTGTTCTTCAATTCTTTGTTGAACGGAGACAATGAACCCAGCACCCCTAGATGGTAACAGGAAGATTGCAAGTTCAAGGCCAGCCTGAGAAGCTTAGCAAGACTCTGTTTCAATTTTTTTAAAAGGGCTGAAGGTGTAGCTCAGTGGTAGGGCACCAACTCTGCAAGGCCAACCCCACTCAGGTGCTCTCGTGTGATAGGTGGAGGCCTCTGATGTACCTTCTTCTACCCTTGCTTCTTTATAGGCATTGTTCCCAAGATAGTCCCCAGCGACGCTTCTACACATGAATCTTTATCTGAGAGTCTATTTCTGGGGAAACCAACTTAAGAGAGCTCTCTCTTCCCCTTCTGTAGGGATGTAGGAGGCCACATGTGCCAGATAGTACAGCTAGGAGACAGTGGATCTTCCATCCACATGGGTCCTTCAGTCTCAGTTACATTAATTACTCTAGCAATGTGAACTGAAATAAATCTTTGCTATGTTATCACCATGGCATCTGATGTAAATTTTAACCTCAGCATGCCTTACCCCTTCCTACCTCCTATAGCAATTCATGTTAAAATAGTTGAAGTATCCTCTAAACTAATAGACACAAAGCCTATTTCTGACATATTAATTATAAAATAGAGAGAAAAAATAGAATGTGAAAAGGAAAAAAAATGAAAGAAACCGTGTGACATAGGAGACTGAGGCAGGAGGATCACAAGTTTGAGGCCAGCCTCAGCAATTTAGCAAGGCTTTAAGCAACTTAACAAGATCTTATCTCAAAAAAAAATTTAAAAAGGGCTGGAGAATTGTCTCAGCCAATTAAGTGCTCTGGGTTCAATTCCAGGTATAAAAAAAGAAAGGGGAAAAAAAAGTAAATAATGTAAAACTCAATCTACACAAACAAGAAGGTACAAACAGAGAAAACAGGACAAATAAATTCACATAAGACAACTGAAATAAATGCAAATATATAAATAATACAAACAGACTAAACTCTAGTTAAAAGACAAATATTACCAAACTGAAAATCCAACAAGACACAATTAAAATATAATCACAGGGAAGGATTAGGCATCACAATACCAGACCTTAAATTATACTACAAAGCTATAGTATTAAAAACGACATGGTATTGGCACCAAAATAGACATGTAGACCAATGGTACAGAATAGAAGACACAGAGACAAACCCACATAAATACAGCTATCTCATACTAGACAAAGGTGCCAAAAACATACATTGGAGAAAAGATAGTCTCTTCAACAAATGGTGCTGGGAAAACTGGAAATCCATATGCAGCAAAATGAAACTAAACCCCTATCTCTCCCATGCACAAAACTCAACTCAAAGTGGATCAAGGACCTAGGAATTAGATCAGAGATAATACGCCTAATAGAAGAAAAAGTAGGCCCAAATCTTCATCATGTCAGATTAGGCCCCGACTTCCTTAACAAGACTCCTAAAGCACAAGAAATAAAATCAAGAATCAATAAATGGGATGGCTTCAAACTAAAAAGCTTCTTCTCAGCAAAAGAAACAATCAATGAAATGATGATTGATCGAATGGGTCATTACTACCCCTGGTGCATGTATGAAGACACAAATAGTGTGACTCTTTATGATCTGCAACCAGAGAAATGGAAAAACTGAGCTCTGTTTATGTACTATGACTTGAAACGCATTTAAATAAAAAAAAAACAATCAATGAAGTAAAGAACGAGTCTACATTTTAGGAGCAAATTTTTGCCACACACACGTCAGATAGAGCACTGATCTCCAGTATATATAAAGAACTCAAAAAACTTATCACCAAAAAACCAAACATCCCAATCAGTAAATGGGCTAAGGAGCTGAACAGACACTTCTCAAAAGAAGATATACAACTGATCAACAAATATATGAAAAAATGTTCAACATCTCTAGTAATTACAGAAATGCAAATCAAAACTACCCTAAGATTTCATCTCACTCCAGTCAGAAAGGCAATTATCAAGAATACAAACAACAATAAGTGTTGGCGAGGTTGTGAGGGAAAAGGCACACTCAAACATTGCTGGTGGGACTGCAACTTGGTGCAACCACTCTGGAAAGCAGTATGGAGATTCCTTAGAAAACTTGGAATGGAACCACCATTTGACCCAGCTATCCCACTCCTCAGTCTATACCCTAAAGACTTAAAAATAGCATACTACAGTAACACAACCACTTCAATGTTTATAGCAGCACAATTCACAATTGCTAAACTGTGGAAAGCAACCTAGATGCCCTTTTCAATAGATGAATGGATAAAGAAATTGTGGTATAAATACACAATGGAATATTACTCAGCATTAAAAGGGGATAAAATCATGGCATTTGCAGGTAAATGGATGGAATCGGAGAATATCATGCTAAGTGAAGTAAGCCAATCCCAAAAAGCCAAAGGCTGAATGTTCTCTCTGATTAGTGGATGCTAATCCATAATGGGGGTGGAGGTGGGGAGTATGGGAGAAATGGAGGAACTTTGGATAGGGCATGGGGGGAGGGAGAGAAAGGAAGAGGGTATGGGGGTAGGAAAGATGGTGTAATGAGATAGACATCACTACCCTAGGTACATGTATGAAGACACAAACGGTGTGACTCTACCTTGTTTATAACCAGATAAATGAAAAATTGTGCTCCGTATGTATACTGTGAGTTGAAATGCATTGTTTTTTAGAAAAGTCAATTGAAGGAAAGAGATTAAACCAAACAAAAGATATTTTAATAACAAAACTGGAGTTGTTATATTAATATCAGATGGATTCTAAGACACAGCAATGCTAGATATAAGGAAAGTCACTATAACATAATAGGAACTTCACTTCACCAGGAAGATACTGTAAGGCTCAACATAGATAAAGAAAAAATTAACTTACCTGTGATGAACAATTCACCAGTCTGCCAACATGGAGGAAGACTTTAATTTATGGATGTATAGATCAAAGTGAAATTAGTAAAAATGTAAAACATATTTGATCTTGAGCCAGGCACGGTAGTGCACACCTGTAGCCCATCTACTCAGGTGGTTGAGACGGGAGGATCACAAGTCTAAGGTCAGCCTGGGCATCTCAGCAAAGACCCTTTCTCAAAATAAAAAAAAATTTAAAAGGGCTAGGGATAAAGCTCAGTGTGAAAGGCCCTAGGTTCAATCCCCTGTACAGAAAAAAAAAAAATCTTAAGGACATATACAGAATACTGCCCCCAATAATTAGAAGCTATTACATTAAGGCACACTTAGAAGATTTATGAAAATCGATCATGTACTACGTCAGCCATGAAGCTAGCCTGAAGAAATTTCAAGGATTAAAATAATACAGGGTACATTCTCAGAACATAATCAATTAGATTAAAACAGTAACATAAAAATTCTATGCAGGGCTGAGGATATAGCTCAGTAGCAGAGCACCTGCCTGGTATGTGCGATGCCATGGGTTCATTCCCCAGCACCAAAAACAAAACAACAAAACAAAACCACTTCCCACACTTGGAAGCAGGAATTACTATATGATACAGCATTTCCACTCCTACGCACATAAAAAGAGAAAGGAAAACATGTTCACCCCACAACTTGTACCTGGATGTTCTTAGCAGCATTATTTATAATAGCCCAAAATAGAAATAACTCAAGTGCCCATCAACTGACAAGTAGATAAACTGGCAATAGTTAATAGAATATTATTCAGCCACAAGAGCAAATGAAGTACTGATACATGTTCAAGTACGGATGAACCTTGAAAACCTTATACTAAAAGAAAGAAAGCAGTCAGAAAAGGTTGCAGACTGTCTGATTTGCATCAAATACCCTGA
Organism: Geosciurus inauris; assembly: GCA_004024805.1. Lineage (NCBI taxonomy): Eukaryota > Metazoa > Chordata > Mammalia > Rodentia > Sciuridae > Geosciurus > Geosciurus inauris. The sequence goes on from PVHX01002025.1 coordinate 174,228, forward strand.
ATAGGAAAATCTACACAGATAGAAAGCAGATTAATGGTTGCCAGGGCCAAGGAGGGAGAGGAGTGGAAAATAGCCGCTAATGGGTGGGTTCTTTTTGTGGTGATGAAAATGTTCCAAAACTGATCTTGGTGATGGTTCTGTGCAAGGTACCCTTGTGTGTCCACATACTATAATGCACTCCATTATATCTTTCTTTTTTAAAAAAATATTTGTTTAGTTGTCAATGGACCTTTATCTTATTTATATATGGTGCTGAGGATTGATCCCAGTGCCTCACATGTGCTAAGCAAGTGCTCTACCACTGAGCTACAGCCCCAGCCCTGCATTATACACCTTTAAAGGGTAAATTTTATGATACATAAATTATATCTCAACATAGCTATTATTTGAAAACAATACAAAACTTTCAGAGAAAATTAAGCTATAGGGCCAGGTGTTCCCTGCCCAGCTCCAGAAACTGCCTTACATGTAGATCGAGGTAAGCGGTAGGGCTGGGAGTGCAGTTCGGTGACACAGCACCTGCCTAACATGCATGAGGCCCCAGGTTCCACACCCAGCACCTCGAGGAAAAAGGAAAAAAGAAAAAAGGAAGTAACTTCCTTGGAGTTGGGCAATATGATGGCCCTGCCCAGATAGTTTTACCAACCACTCAGGAATGTATAATTCTAATAGTACACAATTTTTCCCCTGGAATAAATAGGCAACAATCTCCAACTCTTTTAGTTAGTATACCTTGAATCCCAAATCCAGGCAAGGACCAAAAAAGAAGGAAAAATTATAGGCCAACTGTAACAAGGAAAAATCTATGCTCCAACTCATAAATAGATTTAAGGATCCTAAACAAAATATTAGCTGATTCCAGCAATAGATTAAAAAGACATTATATCATAAGCCAGCTATATTTAGAATCAGGAGCAAAAATTGGTTTACCCTTGGTGAATCCATTGATGTAGTTCATGACATCAACAACTCAATGAGTTGATTGTCTCAAAAGATATACTAATAGAAAAGAGAGTTTTGTAAAATTTATAATTAAAGGGAAAAATCCTGGAACTCTAGGAATATTAAGACTATCCTTAATCTAATAAAGATTAGTGACACATACACAAATATTATATAACATGGTAGAATGTGGAAAGCAGTCCTTTTGGCTGAAGTCAAGAACAATATAAAGATGGTTGCCATCCTGACGGCCGTCATGACCTCCCAGGTGATCCTGATGTTGGTGATCCAAGCACTCACTTGGAGAAATTCCAGGCTAGAGTAACCATGTGTCTATTAACCATGTGTCATAGGCTTCTGGAGACTATGGGATGTCTGCTGATAGGTCTAGGCTGTAGTTAATAAAAGATTCTCAATTTGACACAAAATGCTCTTGTTTCCTAGCAAAGTTCCATATAAGACTGCAAATGAACTTGCAATTCTAGACCGCAATCCTCTGTCTCTGAATTAAGTCTGTATAGGAATCAATACCTGGATATTTATTCCACTCCTTGAGATGTTTGTTCAAATCTTTAATAACCCCCAAATGTACCCAGGTCTATTTCTGAAGTGCAAGGAAGACTAAAAATTGAGGCTTATATACAAATCCCACCTTCTAAGAGAAGAGAGAAACTGCACCTTGCTGTGAACAATCTCCTGGCCAGGTATGTGCCAGGAGGTGCTGCTGCTGAGGTGGGCACCTCCTCCTGCTAATGGATGAGGCCTAGGGAGGTGGGGCAGTGGCCAAGACCACACAGCCACTCATATGCAAAAGGAGAGGCAGCCTCAGAGGGCAGCCTACAGAGGCTCAGCCTACCACCGAGGAGCTCAGGGAAGGAAGCCTGCATTGAAGAAGGAATCCAGAAGAGAGAACAGAAGGTGAGGGAAAGAAGAACCAAATTTGGGGCAGGGCTTTTCAAAGTCCTTTGGCAATAAGTTCTACATCTCAAAGTGCCCTGGAGGGGGAGGAGAGTTGACCACAATAATAACAATGGACATTACTGATGTGTGGTGGCCTGAATGTGCTTTCTCAGGCCATATGCCAGGCACTCGGAATGGGTTATCTTACTTAATCGCAACCACAATCCTAGGAGGCAGATGCTGTCATCACTCCCATCTTACAGACGCAGAGACTGAGGGACAGAGATTGAGCATTTTGCCTGAGGACACTCTGCAAACCAAGTGTTGGAACCCACAGAGCCCACCAAAAGTAAGGTGACATTTGTATAAAGTCTCCTGTGTTAGCTGTTCATGCAAATTTCTCCTTTTATCCTCAATGTTTTGGCATCTGTTTTAATTAAAAGCAAAACAAAAAAACAGCCTTTTCCCCAAATCCTCAAGTGAAATTCTCAGGCAGGTGGCAGGCAAAGGCACTGTTTTCTCTGTGGCTTCATGAACCCCAGGCATGATGCTGGGAAGCCCAATAGTGGATGCTAGAACCCAAGAAAGTTTTGAAGCAAACGAGAGAAACAAGGTGTGACATGGCTTCTCTGCCTCTAACTTGTGTCATTTCCCTAAGAGGGAAAACGTCACCCCATCATTTATGAACTGGGTGGAGGACATGCTTGTCTTCAGCCTTCCGTCTCTGCAGCCCCAATCTTCCAAATCTCCATCCAGCTGGGATCCCAGCAGGCTACCTGGAGGACCCATTGATACCACTCTCCCTTCTTCATTTCTTCAGTGGGGATGCACACCAAACCAATCCTGACCAAAACACCCAGGGAGCCAGCCAGCAGATACCCACCATCCCCACCCGCGTCCCAGCCTTGCCCCATGACTTCTGCCTCCAGGTCTTTCCTTCTGCCTGGATCTCTCCCCACCTCCCAACTCCTGTGCACTCCTCAAACTCATCTCAAAGAGCACTCTCTTCTCAGAGCCTTCCCTGATCCCTCAGATTGTTCTCTGAATCTGGGGAGCACATCTTGCACATAGTAAAAAGTCCATAAAAATGTCACAAGTGAATAAATCAAAGAGCCACACTGCCTTCCCAGTCATTAATGCTCTGTGGGTGGATCCCAGCGGGAGAGGCAGCATCTCAGAATGGCTCCTCTTGAGTTTGCCTGTTACCTGCCACCATTCCGACCTCCTCTCCTCTCACCAAATGGCTCTGGTTGCGCCCAGTGCCATCTTCTTGGAATCACCTGGCTTCCCATGCTCCCAGGGTCAGGGCCTGGCACGTGCTTCTTCTCCATCTTCCACTCCTGATGCTGCGTTTGTTTAAGAATTACTTTTCAGGGGATGGCTGAAGCACTTGGTGATCAGCTGAGTGAAAGGGGCCCGTGTCCTCCGTGACATCCTCCAGATGAACCTTTTCACCATGAAATAACAGTGCCTCTTCTCCAGTCCAAAAGGAAGGAAATTTGACACTGAAATGGGGGTGCCACTCAGGTTTTCTTTGCTTTCTTTTTTTGGGGTACTGGAGATTGAACTCAGGGGCACTCGACCACTGAGCCACATCCCCAGCCCTATTTTGTGTTTTATGTAGAGACAGGGTCTCACTGAGTTGCTTAGCACCTCGCCATTGCTGAGGCTGGCTTTGAACTCATGATTCTCCTGTCTCAGCCTCCCTAAGTGCTGGGATTACAGGCTTGAGCCACCGCGCTGCTCATGTTTTCTTTGCAGGGGAAGAGGGCCCTTAGGCCAGTTTGTCATGGCACACAACCAGAATGCTGTCCCCTGTCTTATGAAAACAGATCATCAGGATGGCTTCCCAGGCCCAAGAGCCCATGGAAAGGTGGTGCTAGGCCCATCAGCAGCTCTACCCATTACCCCAGCCCAGGGCCTGGGTTTCCTGAAAGAGATGGGATGACAGCAAAGCCACACTGAGGTGACTGCTCCCCTAGCCTGCTCTCAAGCACCCACAGGAGGATCTTTTTAAAAAACTCCTGCCCATCCAGCTGCTGCCGGCTTCCTCTTGTTACCTGACTCTAACCTTGACCATTTTGCTTCTGGATGACACACACATATTTCAGGGAAGGGTTAGACTTCAACAGTTTGGGGACTGCTTCCATTTCCAGGTTTGGGGTATGTGGGGGAAGCAGGAGGTGCTTATTTCTCACAGAGGGGACCCTTGAAGAGAAGGGGCTGTGCAGAGCAGATTCGTTGAAGACACACAGTCCCCCTGTGGAGGAGGCCAAGCCCTGGTCACACCCTGGAACTCTACCATTGGAAGGAGCAGAGCACATACCTGGGGTACCTGGTCTATGCTGAACAGCCTGGGGAGCTTCAGGCTCAGCATCTTGATGTCAGTTTGGCCAGGCTGGTGGGGGACAGCCCCTGCCTCTCCTCAGGACTCAAAGTTCTGACATGTCTGACATGGGGTCCCCGGCTGCTTCCTGAAAGGGGAAAGCATGGAAAAATTGAGTCAGTGTCCACCTAATTCCAGCTGGATCATGCAGCTACTGAATGGGCACTTGCTAGTGGTGGCAACAAGGTGAAAATTTTTTTTTTTTTTTTTGGTACCAGGGATTGAACTCAGGGTCACTCGACCACTGAGCCACATCCCCAGCCCTATTTTGTGTTTTATGTAGAGACAGGGTCTCACTGAGTTGCTTAGCACCTCGCCATTGCTGAGGCTGGCTTTGAACTCCCGATTCTCCTGTCTCAGCCTCCTTAAGTGCTGGGATTACAGGCGTGCGCCACTGCGCCCGGCGTGCAATTTTTTAAAAGCAATGAGAGAAAAGATTTCAGACTGCCGAGTCCTTCCCTCCACAAGTGCTGGAGGGAGGCCACTGATCCTAATAGGGAAGAGAGCTGTGCTCTCAATGTCTTGTCCTCCAAAATCCATGTGCTGACACCTAATCACTCCTCAGTGGGATGTGAAGAAGTAGGGACTTCAGGGTGCGATTAGGTCATGAGGCCTCCACTCTCATGAATGGGATCAGTCCCTTATAAAAGAGGCACAAGGAAATTAGTGCAACCACTCGGTAAAGCAGTATGGAGATTCCTCAGAAAACTTGAAATGGAACCATCATTGGACCCAGTTATTTCACTCCTCGGTATACACCCAAAGGACTTAAAATCAGCATATTACAGTGACACAGCCACATCAATTGTTCATAGCAGCTCAATTCACAATAGCTAAGCTATGGAACCAACCTGGGCACCCTTCAACAGATGAATGGATAAAGAAAATGTGGCACATATACACAATGGAATATTACTTAGCCATAAAGAAGAATGAAATTATGACATTTGCTGGTAAATGGATGAAACTGGAGAATATCATGCTAAGTGAAATAAGCCAATCCTAAAAAATCAAAGGCCAAATGTTCTCTCTAATATGCAGATGCTAACTCATAAGAAGGTGGGGGATAGAAGCTCATTGGATTAGACAAAGGGAAGTGAAGGGAATGGAGTGGGGATGGGAATGGGAAAGGCAGTAGAATGAACGGGACGTAACTTTCCTGTGTTCATGTATGAATACACAACCAGTGAAACTCCACATTGTGCACAACAGCAAGAATGGGAAGTTACACTCCATGTATGTACAATATGTCAAAATACATTCTAGTGTCATGTATATCTAAAAAGAACTTTAAAAAAGCTTTAAAAATGTATAAAAATACATAACTTTGGCAATCTGATTTTTAAAAATTTAACAGTATACAGAAATCATATTCTTATGTCATTAAACATGAGAATTATTCTTTAAAAAAGAGGCTCAGGGGAGCTTGCCTGCCACTTCCATCATGTGAGGACACAGAGAGAAGGTACATCTGAGAACCGGTCCCTTGCCAGACACCAAACCTGCTGACATCTTGATCTTGGACTTTCCAGAATCCAGAACTATGAGCAAGAAATTTCTGTTGTTTACAGATTATCGAGCTTAAGGTATTGTGTTATCCCAGCCTGGATAAAGTAAGGTAGTGGTCAGAAAATTGGGGAGCAGGAAAGAGCCTGAAAGGCCATCCAATCCCCTCATGTTATATGTGAGGATCAGAGGAGTGGAGTAACTTCCCCAGAGTTGCACAGCTGTGGAAGGTTGGGGCCACACACTCTCCACTCCACCATAGGGTGCTCCTGGGCAGACGGTGGGATCTCCAGCTTCCATCAATCATGCACAGGAGAGAATGAGGAACTGTGGCCTAGATCATGAAAACAGAAGTGGCTCCTTCAGAAGGCTGACCAGATCTTGTCTTGGTCGCCCTAGACACACAGAAGAACCAGGCCAGGCAGATAAATCCAAGGTGCTTATTAGAGACAGAGCAACTGAGAGTAAGTAACAAGGTTGCTTAAATGCAGGATTAAGACAGTTCAGCAGCAATAAGTAATGTGAACTACAGAAAATCCAAAGCTGTCAATACAGGCCCAAGAAACAAAAAAGAACACAAGTAGGAATTTACCAGTCAATATCTCCTCCATCCCATCATTACAGGTCCCACGTCTACTGCCTCCTTAGGGTCATCCTCTTGTCCCCATCGACCAGAGGGCTCCTTTCCCTGACTCTGAAGGCCTGGAGACCCAGATGCACCAGCCACATTGGACCTATAGTCAAAGTGAGCTCCCCAGGGAGCAGGTCCCTCCTGGGAAGGATCCTCCCATGGCTGATTGGAAACCCTGGTCCTGCAGCAAATAATCAGCAAATGATTATTTAATGAAGCAATGCAGCTCATTCTTTGAACCTAAAGTGCTTTTAGTTTTTGTGGTTTGTTTCCTTTTGCTTCTTATTTTTCTTTAGGTTGTCTTTATTATCTGGAGCTCTGTAGCAAAATACAATGTTTCTGTTTCACGGTTATAAATCTGCTTCATTCTTTAAAATACTGACTATTCACAACAGGCAACAGGTGGAAGCAATGATGAGGCTTTCAGCCCATGAGTGGAGAAACAACCGAAGTGTAGATAGACCATGAAATAGCTTTTAACCTAAAGAGGACGAAATTCTGACACACACCGTCACATGGATGGACCCTGAAGACCTTATGCTAAGTGAAGAGAACCAGTGACAAGAGCAAATCTGATACAAATCCACTCACACAGCTACCTAGAGGAGTCTCATCCATAGAAACAGGAAGCAGTTCAGAGGCTGCCGGGATCCGGATGGGGGAGGAAAAGTGGGGAGCTGGTGTTCAAAGGGTTTGGAGTTTCTCTGAGATGAGGCGAGAGTTCTGGAGATGGATGGTAGTGATGGTTCTAAAACAGCTGAATGCACTTAATGCCACTGAACTGTACTCTTAAAATGGTAAATTTTATGTTATATGTATTTTATAACAATAAAATAGTTCTGTAATATTTCAAAATTACAGAATAATAAAGAAAATAATTATTTGAGCCGGGCGCGGTGGCTCAAGCCTGTAATCCCAGCACTCAGGGAGGCTGAGACAGGAGAATCGCGAGTTCAAAGCCAG
>PVHX01002026.1:0-17292 GCA_004024805.1 Geosciurus inauris
TCATTTCAAGGATTTCTGTTTGGTTCCTTTTCAGAATCTCTATCTCCTTATTGAAGTGATTTTTTACTTCCAGTATTTGCCTGTGTATCTCTTTATCGAAGTGATCTTTTACTTCCTGTATTTGCCTACGAATCTCTTTATCAAAGTGATCTATTGCTGACTGGGTTTGCTCTCTTATATCATTCTTTAAGTCACCGATCATTTTAATTATTTACGTCCTGAATTCCTGTTCTGTCATTCCTCCTGCTGTACAGCCTATGTATTCTGGGAGTGTAGTATCTTGGTTTGAGTCACTTTCTTCCCTTGTTTTTCTCATGATGTTTGTGTGTCTTTCCTTCTAGCTCTGCTGATCCAAGGTGTTACAGTTTTAACTCCTATACGGTTATAGTTTCCCTGCAGGGTTTTGTTACTTCTCCTCCAGTAGGTGGCGTTGTCCGTTGTTTGCTGGACTTTCCCTGCTGGTATCCTTAGTACTGGTCCCAGGCCAAGGTGAAGCTCTGGGCTGCTGGTGGAGTCACTGTCCCACCGTGGCCAAGGTTTGCTCCCAGGTGTTCACCTGTGCCCCCCGATGTGTAGGACGTTCCGCTGTGGTAGAGGGTGGTCCACAAAGAACAATAGCTGGGGTTCCGCTCAGGAGACAGTCAGTCCACAGAAGCAACTGCTAGTGATCTCTCGCGGTTGGGTTGGCACTGGGGCTAGGCACCCTGTGCAGAAGCAGGCCCGGCACGCCCGGGGTAGACTCCGGGCTGAAGCCCTGGGCCAGATCCCCCACCACAACTGCACTCCATTGGTCGGCGCCGAAGTCACTCCTGGCTACCGCTGTCTCCCGGTGGCCCTGTGCTCACACATGCAAGTGAGACTCTTGCGTGGGGCGGCAAGGCGCAGAGAGCTGCCAAAAAAACTGGTTGGAGAATGGCACCCCGCTACTTCCAGTCTCAGTCTTGGATAGCCGGAGTCCTGTGCCGAGGCCCCCGGCTGCAACTGCTTTTCTGTCGGCCGGCGCTGAAGCCACGCCTTCTGGCTACTGCTGTCTCCCCGTGGCCCTGCGCTCACACACGTGAGCAAGACTCTTGCGTGGGGCGGCAAGGCGCAGAGAGCTGCCAAAAATCTGGTTGGGAAGATGGCACCCCGCTATTTCCAGTCTCAGTCTCGGATAGCCGGAGCCCTGGGCTGAGGCCCGGGCTACAACTGCGTTTCTCCGGCCGGCACCGAAGCCAAGCCTCCCGGCTACTGCTGCCTCCCGGTGATCCTGTACTCACACATACACGAGCGAAATTCCTGCATGGGATGTTGAGCCGCAGAATGATGCCAGGAAGCTGGCTGGAAAACGGCGCCTCCACCACTTCCAGCCCTGGTCCTTGAGAGCCTAGCGCAGAGTGGACTGTCTAGGCTGCCATCTTGGAACCGCCCCCAATAATAAACTATTTTATGAAGATGGATACCCAGAAGACATCAGGGAGGAGATAAAAAAAAAAATTCTTAGAGTTAAATGAGAACACAGATACAACATATCAAAATTTCTAGGACACTATGAAGGCAGTGCTAAGAGGAAAGTTCACTGCACTGAACTCCTTCCTGAAAATAATAAAAAGTCAACAATTAATTGATCTAACATTACATCTCAAAGCCCTAGAAAAAGAAGAACAAATTAACATCCAAAATAGTAAAAGACATGAAATAATTAAAACTAGTGCTGACATCAGTGAAATTTAAACCAAAGAAACAATTGAAAAAATTGGCTAAATGAAAAGCTGATTCTTTGAAAAAATAAATAAAATTGATAAACCCATAACACCCTAATGAAAAGTAGAGAGAAAACTTAAATTAGTAAAATTCCTGATGAAAAAGGAGATATCATGACAGGCACTGTTGAAATACAGAATATAATTAGAAACGATTTTGAAAATTTAGACTCCACTAAAATAGAAAATATCAAAGATATTGACAAATTTCTAGAGATATTTGATCTACCCAAACTGAATCAGGAGGACATACACAATTTAAACAGATCTATTTCAAGCAAGGAAACAGAAGACACCATCAAAAGTCTACCAAACAAGAAAAACCAAGCCAGACAGATTCTCAGATGAATTCTACAAGACCTTCAAAGAAGAATTAATATCAATAATCCTTAAATTATTCCATGAAATAGATAAGGAGGAAACCCTCCCAAACTCATTCTATGAGGTGAATACCACCCTGATATCAAAACCAGACAAAGACACATCAAAGGAAGAAAAATTCAGACCAACATCCCTGATGGATATAGATGCAAAAATTCTCAATAAAATCCTGGCAAATTAGATACAAAAACATGGTAAAAAGATAGTGTACCACAATCAAGTGGTATTCATCCCAGGGATGCAAGGTTGGTTCAACATATGGAAATCAATAAACCTAGTTCATCATATCAATAGACTTCAAGATAAGAATCATATCATATCAATAGTTGCAGAAAAATAATTTGACAAAATACAGCACCCCTTCATATTCAAAATACCAGAAAACTAGGGATAGTGGCAACATACTTCAACATTGCAAAAGCTATCTATGCTAAGCCCAAGGCCAACATCATTCTAAGTGGAGAACAATTAAAAGCATTTGCTCTAAAAACTGGAACAAGACAGGCACACCATCTTCCATCACTCCTATTCAACATAGTCCTTGAAACTGTAGGCAGAGAAATTAGAATGATTAAAGAAATTAAAGGGATTTGAATGAGAAAAGAGGAACTTAAATGATCACTATTTGCTGAGGACATGATTCTACATTTAGAGGATCCAAAAATTCCACCAGAAAACTTCTAGAACTAATAAATGAATTCAACAATGTAGCAGGATATAAATATTCATAAATAAAATGCATTTCTATACATCAGTTTGAATCAATCCCATTTATTGGTTCTTGATTTTATTTCTTGCACTTTAGAAGTCTTATTAAGAAAATTGGGGCCTAATCCAATGTGATGAAGGTTTGGGCCTACTTCTTCCTCTATTAGGCACAGAGTCTCTGGTCTAATTCCTAGGTTCTTGATTGACTTTGAGTTGAGTATTGTACATTTGCCGAAAAATGAATTTCCAGCTTTCCCAGCATCATTTCTTGAAAAGGTTTTTCTCCAATGAACAAAGTAGATCACCCTCACTAAAGTGGGTGGGCATCATTGAATTAGCTGAGCGATTCGATAAAACAAAAAGAAATAGCAAATTTTCTGTCTTTTCTGGAGCTGGAACACACATCTTCTCTTGCTTTCAGACCTTGGTGCTCCAGGTTTTCAGGCCTTCAAATTGGAAGATCAACAACCTCCTTGGATTCCCACCTTTAGTCTTAAATTGAGACTTAAATATAAGCTCCCTTGATTCTTGGACCTCATTCTAGAACTAAATTACACTTCATCTTTCCTGGTTTTACAGTTTGCAGAAGTTTCACAGTGGGCCTTGTCAATCTCCACAATCATAAAAGCTATTAAAAAATCCTTCTCTTATGGATCTATAGACCCTTAGTTATATTTCTGTGAAGAACCCTTACTAATACACTATATACATAAATTGCAGGTTATTCAAAATATCTTAAAAACCTGGTTGTCATTTTATAATGAGAATGAGGTCAAAAGCATATTGTATTTACTATATTTGATTTATTTTATTTTGGTGAAAGCATCAACAAAGGAAAGAACACTATTCTGAATGAACTTTCCTTTATTTGGCTCAGCTTAGAGTAAAATTTTCAATTCTTCAGAAAGCATTCAAAGTTAGGGAGGAAAACAGTAGCACTAATGGAGCTGAAAATTGCTTTTTGCTCTCATGAAGTAGAATGACCTTAGGTAATACAGTTCAAGAAAACGATGGGATGACTATTATACTTGCTTAGCTAACCACTGGAGCTTTGTGACTCTTTGAATTAAATTAGTGCATCCAAGTCAAATAATTTTGTATAATGTTTTATTATAAATATTTAATACTGACATTGATAACTAAGTAAGGTTGTCCAGGTTTTTGGTTTTTACTCAAATATCTGTTTTCTCTCGCATTCTCTCTCCCAGATTAATTACATACCTATATCTTAGTACAAATAATAGAAAACAATTATTGCAAGGTATTACTATATTGCCTAGACTGGCCTCAAACTTTTCAACTTGAATAAATTTCATAGTAGTAGATTATTCCAGTATTTAACTTAAGTAAGACCACCAACACACTTTCTTTTTTTTTTTTTTTTTTAATATTTATTTTTTTAGTTGTAGGTGGACAGAATATCTTTATTTTATTTTTATGTGGTGCTGAGGATCGAACCCAGTGCCTCAAGCGTGCTAGGCAAGCACGCTACCACTGCGCCATAACCCCAGCCCCCCACCAACACACTTTCTATGACTGAATAATATTATAGTCTCACTATAAAGGTATCACTTTTGTTTCCTTATTATCTTTGCCAACACTTGATTGTAACCTGTGCTTAAATTTTAGCAATAAAATATAAAAAGTCTCATTTGTATAATTGTTTTACTATATTCTTTCATTAAAATTGGGTTATGAATTATCAAAAAGGAATAAATTGTTTTAACCATGAATATTCATAAGCATAATAAATATATTGATGACAGCCTGAGAAACAAACTGTCATCAGTATGTTTATTATATTTATTATGCGTCAAACACTAGCAAAGAAAGGATACTGACAGTCTCTTCCTTTACCAAAACCATAGTCAAATTCCTCTGAGTTTTTTGCACCTATATGCCCAGGCTTCCTTCTCTCCTTGAAGAATAAAAGTGGAGAAGAATTCCACTGTCAGTTTAGTGAAAGCCCCTAACTTGGTGTCTGACAACCTTTCCTATCTTTTACCCTGACCTATCCACACCAATAATCTCCTCAAGACAATTTGGTCGTGAACCTCTGGTCCTTGATATTTCCTCTGAGTAATTTTGTAGTCACTGATCCCCAACCTGCTCCTAGACTATAATCCTTCCATTCCTTGTTGAAGTTCGAGTTAAATTCCATCTCTCTTCCCCACTCCAAGACCCTGATGCAGTGAGCCCTATTCCTATTGTCATGGCCCTCTTAGTCTGCCTTACCAGCTTTAACCAGTTATAAATAATTTTAAAATCATATATAATGAAAACATTGATAAGAAATGCATTTAAATCCAATAAATTATGGCAAAGTTATGCATAGGTTAATGTTGGAAAGAAAAATTAAATAGCAAAACACTATGCACACAGATTTTTATATCTTATTCAAAGAAATAAAAAGGTAAATTACAACAAAATGAAGTAGTTTGTACCAAGAAGTGAAGAGTTCACATTCCACGAATTTATAATATAATTTAGAGTATAATTGGAAATAATATTAGTATATATTCTTATTTTTTATCTTAAATCATTATATAAATATAGAAATAGTAATTCTCTATATTTCTACTCTTTAATAGAAATGAAACATTAACTTTTAAGTTGATTGTTATTGGCCAACAAAGAATTAACACTCAGGGATCCAATTAGATTTTTCCCTACAATGCTATCTATTAGACTTGTCATGTGAACTTTCTAGTACATTAAAGCTGAGTATGTAAGTTCATTAATAAGTACAAAAAGGTACTCTTCAAAGGCACTTTTTTGAAAAGTGTGTAGAAAATCATAATATTGATGTACATTTGTCATCTTTCTCTCTGACACCTTTTCCCTTTCTTGTTAAATTGGTCTATGACACCTGACTTCCAATTCACTTGCTTTCTCATGTATTGCTACTACTTGAAAACTACAGTCATCAAAATCATCCAGGATTTATAAAATCTGACTACAATACATTGTTGAAAGATGCTTTTATGGCAAAATATTGTTTCTTCTAATCTCCTCTAGTTTTTGCTTTTCATTTCAAAGCAATGTTTACTTATGGAAGAAAATATCAGGCATTATAGGGAAGCAAAAAATGGTTGATTTCATATTTTCCATAGAATGATTTTGATATACTTAGCAGGGCACTATTATCTATATCAAGAGTGGATGGCATTTTTTTATTCTTGCCATGTACATGGAAGGCAATATTCAACTCAATGGGAAGAGACCTGCTGCTTTTTGAACCAATAGGGCATATCCCCATATGCTTGACATGTCTGTTTATCTTTCTCATCTGAAAAATCCATCCTGGACTCCCTTGGCCAGGTTTTTCTACATTTCCCTTATTTGACAAATCACAATGCCCTTTACCTTTGCACACAAATCATTTTATTTTACTATCTTCTACATGTTCTTTAATATTTAAAACTACCCTCAACTAAGACTCAAGATAATTCCTTTAAACTGTTTTTTAAAAGAAATTACTGTCCCCTAAGAATTTTACTTACCATAAAGCACCCAAATGTTTGCATTATATTTGGTTTATATATTACCAAACATAGCAAATTTTTATCAAAAAACACCACAATCTTTCAGAAATATCTATTACCTCAATTTTTTCATATTTAGCTCTTCATGAGATCAGTTTCCAAGCATACAAACTAAAGGAACACTTCTGTGTTTTTGAAGGATGAATATATTCATTACTAGCCATACCACAATGATGTGTTTAAAATAAACTTAATGAAGCACCTGTTTCATAATATGAAATCCCATTATCATCCATGTTTTTAATTGTGCAATATTCATGATGTATGCACCCTTACAGCCAATTGATATTTTCAGTATTTTTCTTCTGCAGTTATGTGTAACCTGTATTATAATTGTTGCTCTTACTGTTGTTATTGATTTCTAGATATATTTTAACCTTAATTTATCAGAAATGAAAATAATGGAAAATTTTAAATACCAACAAATATTAAAATTTCTTTCAAAGTGATTTAACGAAAGGGGTAATAGAGACAATGGACAACAATTGGATAAATGTAAAGGGGCACAATGACAAAACAAGGTTAGCCTCGTTTCTCTGATATATATGTATATTTTTTGAATAATAATAGAGACATCAATCTCTTTAAGCAGAAAAATGAAAATTATTTCTATTATAATTACCTTCTTGTATTCCATTGTTCTGTGTTTAAGGACAGTAAATTCTGTGAAGTTTTGTTTTTTAGTTTGTTTTTATCAAATTAAGTTGTCTCCTATTTATTTTGTTTTAGAGAGAAATATTGTTTTGGTATATTGTTGTTTTGCAACATCTGAAAATAAAATTATAGTTCCGAGAAAACACATTTATAGTTCTGATAAGAATATCAAAGGCTTATCAAGCTGCAGATGATATTTGCTATCAGGGCAACGGAAATTCCACAGCAAACACTGCAGTCTCTTTGTAAAACGCAGACAGAGAATCTGCTCTCAGCCTGGTCTCAGTGTTGGAGGAGAGATGCCAAGAGCTAAGGTCAGCTGCAAGGGAGGCTGTGCTGTGATCAGTGTGGCAGCCCATAGAAGTAGCAGCAAACAGCAGGAGATCTTAGGCTTTCCTGACAACATATTTCCTGGATAAAATTCTTGGTCTTGAATCTTGAATTTAAAGCCTAAGAGTAAGAGAAGGAGGGATGATTTCATCTCTTTTCTCTTCTAGTCTAAGCTAGCAATCTCTGTCCTTCATTCTTATTTTCTGTGCAAAATGCCTGGTGTTCTTGCAGTATCCTTGCTAAGTTCCTGTTGGATGAAGGCATCAAATATGTTATAAGGTTTTCTTGAGGCAAAGAGAAGAAAATTAGAAAAGAACTTATTTCTTGCTATTTCACCCATTTCTCTTAAAGGAGCTGTGTTCTCTGAGAGAAAGAGAATATGTGAAATTAAAGATTGAAGTAAAGTTTGCTAAATTCAATGCTTAAATTCCACATCCTTCACTACTGGAAAAGAAAGGTCAAAAGGAGCCTGTGGCACTTTTGCCCCAGCAGATAGCAAAGTGGGAACCAGCAAGAGAGGCTGGTGGGCTTTTGTTCAGTTGATGTTTATATTCTCTGATTCTGCTTCCTCCAGTAGAATGAGTTACCTCTGGATTTTAAAAATTTTTCTAGTTGCTCAACATTAAACTGAATCATTACACTCCTCTGCCTGACCCAGCAAAGAGTAGAGCCTTTTGGTTTTATTCTAAAAACGCAAGTGTAACATTTCATCTATTCTCTCTGGAGGTTGACCTAGCTTCCTTCATTGTAGCTATAACTGAGAGGTTTGGACTAGCTAATTTTACATAAAAAAGCATCTTCAGCCATCAAATGTTCTTTTAAACTAGGTCACAATCAATCATTTTGAAGGTTAAATTCCTCTGAAGCATTTAGATTAGGTTGAAACAAATGCGGCTATTCTCTTTTCTTTTTCTTTTCTTATTAAAACTGATTTAAATTGAAATTAAATATATGTGCTAAAATAGATTTTATGACTTCAGCCAACATTATATTTCTAGATCTCCATTTTAACTTCTAACATTGCCATTCCCCATACTGAGAAGGAATGGAAACTCACCTTTAGATATAGTTAATATGCATGGGCCTTGAATGTACCTATAGCCTTTAGGTATATCTTTATTCTATTGCCTTATTCTCCTACAAATAGAGACTCATCATGATTGCTACATACTATCTGCATCTTTCTCCCAAAACTCTGTGTCTGTGGGATAATTACCTATGCCAGCTGAAATCCATGGTGAGCAAAAGAAAGTTTCGAAAGCAACTTTGAAGAAGAATCAGGTGAATACACATAACATTATCTGCTGAGTTTTTTGCCATGTTAGAAACAGAGAAAAAGCAAAAAATTGAGTTCAGTTTATAGCACAGATGTAGTAGATTTTAGAAATATAAATGTATATTAATTTATTTCAAAATGTATTATAGTTCTGTTACTAATACAAAGATTACTTATCAGTGATTATTACAAATTCACAGATATAGTTTTGTACAGCACCATGATAATGAAAAAATATTAAATATCCTAATAAAGTTGACCAAAAGTGAGAAGGTATTAAAGATTATGAGTTATGAGTTTCTCCATTTATTATTAAGTATAGGGCATAGGAGGAAAATCACCACCTGTGAATATTCTTAGTATTATGCTAGTAAAATGATTAAAATATTACTAGGAACAAAATTCTAAATTGAACTGTAGTTTATTTGAATTATTATCATACCATAACATTTGGTATCTTTATTTAGTGTTTAACTGGCTTATAAAACTCCAAAAGTTAAAATCCTCAAAAACCACAACAACTGGAGAAATTAGGTAATTCCCAAGCATATTTCTATGAAATCATCTAATAAAAAATTTTAAATAGTTCATGTGAAACATTTATATTAGTGATTTCTTTCCACATTCTCTTGTCATACTTCTAGTGGTAGATGAAAATTTTACTTAAAATATAGTTCTGGAATCCTTTTCGCTAAAATGTTGATAATGTTTGCCATTCACTTGTGACAGAAGATAATTTTTGTATATGTCTATATTCTATAGACATTAAAACTATAACACCCAAAATAGTCCTGTAAATATTTATACTGTAAATTAAGACATAGAATCACTGGAGTAAGTATCCATTTCTTTGCTTCATATTAAGGTATGAAACATTTCCTAGTGTAACAATTTTATGATTATTTTTGTGATAGACTTCTTACATGGTTGTAGAATTTCTTTCCATGCACTATCCCCATTTATCACTCTAAGACGAAGTTGTAAGTTCAATTTGTCAAATTCTGTTCCATTATAATCTTCCCCAATTTCTTGTCACCTTTCTCTTTCAAAAGTGCTTCCCTCGAATTTGGCTTTGGCTGTAGAAGAGATGCTGTCAATAGAAGCATTACATTTGAAGGATGGACAGCTGTAACAACCAAGCAATGAATCCAAGCAATGAGAAATTCAATAAACTTGAATCTCAATAAGAAAATAGAGGAAGGAAAGGTGATTTGTGTATATAAGTCCATGTACCTGTGTGTATATGGTTGATCATTTAATTTTGATGCAGAAAGATATGCTGTTGCCTTAAATGATGTTTATCCATATTTATCCTATTTGGCTTTCAGGTTTACAGTAGTGTTCCTTTTTCAAGTATGCAGTCACAGAATAATATCTTTTTAAATTTTCTTTTGCCTGAATTAAGAACAAAGCAAAATAAGACCAATGACAATCATCATTTCATTTTCAATCATTTGTGTGTTTTACTGACTGGCCAAGATTCAAAAAGAACATTATTAGGGCAGCATAGGGCTATGAGAAAATCTTAGCCAAATCTTTTAAAGGGTACTGAGGTCACCCTAGAGGTTGTGTATTTGTACTATGAGAATTCAGAACATAGTGAATTAATCTATCTGTAATTTTTCTACCTAACAAGTAAATTGTAAATTCATGTTGTTGAGTAAAGAAGGTATTTTTAGTTTAGATTTCCAAAGAGATATGTGTATACCTAAAACTGAGAAAAGCAACCTCATTAACATGTTTGTGGATAAAGTGTGGTAGAGAAAAATCTGTTCTGTATTTCTGAAGATATATATTGATAGGTACATACTAATTTGGGAGCAACTTCACTAAGATCACTTACTTTTCTATAATTAAACTTGCATTCACTGTCAAAGGTTAAAAAAAAAAAGCTGACCTCTAGTTAGACTTTAAGGATATTGTTTTTTTAATTTGTTTTTTCCATGATAACCATTGCAACAAAGAAGAAAATCCCTTGTTAACTGAACTCCACCAAAACTGAAGGAAATATTCTTCTTCCTTTTTTTTTTGTAAATATGTTTTTAGTTGTCAACAGATCTTTTTATTTATTTATTTATATTTGGTGCTCAGAATCAAACCCAATGCCTCACACATGTTAGGCAAGCACTGTACCACTGAGCCACAACCCCAGCCCAGGAAATATTCTTAAAGGATGGAGTATGCTAGGGAAAATGTGGGTGGTCAGGAGTAGGGTTTGGGGACTGTGTAATCAGTCCACCTGGGATTTCTAAAGTGCTTATTTGGAGCAGGAACAAACATTTCAGTTTTTATCCAAGGAGGCAGTGGTGCAAGAGTAGGCATGAAGCCCACTGAAGTTCGAGTTCCTTTTGTGTTAGTATTGGTGCATTATAATTATACATAATAGTAGGATGCATTGTAACATATTCATATATGTATGTAACATAATTTTCTTCGTTTCATTCCACAGTTTCTCCTCTTTTCTTCCCCTCCTCTTTTCCCCTTTCTCTACTCTAATGTTCTTCCTACTATTTTTTCTGAAATTCCCCCACCTTAAAATTAATAATTATTTAGACTTTATCCTTCCATAGAACATGAAAGTAGTTTTCTCCTTGGATGTTTCCATTTCAAAAAGATAGTTCACACATTTTTTGTGTGTGTGGAAGAGTTCTGAGTGGTAGATTTACATCTCAAAGTGCAAAGAATTTGTGTGTAAAATTTCTGAAGTAGCTGCTCTAAGAAGGCATTCAGGGATCTATCACCTAACAGCAGATTCTAGATGGACCAAAGAGAAAATTCTAAGACAGCTTGGAACTGTGCTGCCAGATGTTTTAAAGGGCACTGAGGTCATCCTAGAGGTTGTGCATTTGTACTATGAGAAGTCAGGCTTTGGTCAAGTATTCAGTTGTGGCCGGAGTTATGTGCCTGGGGTTCTGCCGTTCCCATCTCTACAAATGTTCTGGTTTTTGCTTCTTTCCTTAGATTCTAATGTAGATTAACTTAGAATCTACTAGCCGAAGGATTTAAATAATTGATTGTTTTGGCAGAAGCATTTTCTGATTATATTTCTAGGTTGATACTCCAATTTTCTGTTTTAAAATGTCATTTGGTAACAAACTTATGATATAGATTTATATACATTGTACTTGAAAATACGCAAATTAGTAAACAATCCAACAACAAATGATACAACTGTCAAGACCTGTACATGTTGATGAAATTAAATTAATAAACATAACTGTTGATCTATCCCTGATCATTTATCTGTAAAGAAATAAATGCCTTATATAATGTTGTGCTTTATGATTTTACATTCAGCAAGTCTTTGCCAATTAGAAAATTGATGCTATTTTTGAAATTTTCAGAAAACCACTGAGCATAAGTAAAAGATTTTTGACATTCGAGCCTAGATCTTGAGATGTGAAGTGTCCCCAAGTTTCAGAGATAAGCATAAACAATGCTGTTGACAGAGGACACTTGGGAATCTAGTTTTCATGTGCTTCACCTGAAGACTAAAGGTAATCATGCGTCAAACTACTCAAGGCTCAGTACAAAAGACACTAGTGTGATTACCCTGTCGCTGTACTTGTGGAGCAAATGATCTGCCTGTTCCCAAGAACCAAGAGTGACTTACTCTTCTTTGTCTCTGAACACCGGGATCCAGGCAAAACTTTTGCATGCTAGGATAAATTAAAGTGAAAAAAGGGAGGAAGGGAGGAAAAAGGGAGAGAAGAAGAAAGGGAGAGACAAAAGAAGAGAAAGGAAAAGAGGAAGACAAAAGTTTAAAATACAAAGCACCATTTAGATCTGAGCCTTTGACAACATGCTTTTTGAGAAACTAAGGCAAATTCTTGTGAGGAAGAATTTCATGAAACATATGTAAAAATTATTGAAGACCAGTTAGGTTGAAAGGAGAGAAAAATAAATCAAGATAAAAACAGAAATGAATAAGATGATAATGACTTGCATAATCATTTTTTAAAAGCAAAATTAACTACAAAGGACAAACTAATGAGAGGGAAAACAATGGATTACTTAGCTGATAAGGTTAGGTCAGTTGGTTGGACACATAAAAAATGCATTCCTTATACCCTAGCATTTTGCATCCATCAAATTAAGAAAGGCAAAAAAATTCAATAACATAATGATTTGCCAAAGTGGAGACAAACAGACCCTCTGACTTACTATAGATGAGTAAAATGGTATTGCTTATTTAGGAACATTTTGACAATATTTTTAAAATTAAAAATGCTTAGCTTCTTAAAAATAAATGAATAAATCAAAATTAAATAACATTGTAAAAATATAGAAAATAATTTGCAAGGCAATAAAATAGAATGTGGAGGGCAAATCCAAGAAGCAATCTTAAATTTGAGAAGATAAGGACATAGAAATAAAATATTTAGACCACGTGTTAGAGATGTTAGAAAAATGGTGTTTGTCTGGGGCTACGGCACACACCTGTAATCCCAGCAGCTCAGGAGGCTGAGGCAAGAGGATCCCAATTTGGAGGCCAGCCTCAGCCACTTAGCAAAGCCCTAAGTAACTTAAAGATATTGTCTCAAAATAAAAATAATTTTTGAAAAAGTAGTTCAGTTCTTAAGCATCCCTAGGTTCACTCCCTGGTTGAAAAAGAAGAAGAAGAAGGAGGAGGAGGAGCAGGAGAAGGAGAAGGAGAAGGGAGAAAGAAAGAAAATGATGTGCTATATATATTCATCAAAAAAAGGACAGCTTTAACAATTTAAAAAAATAGAAAAAATTATTTTTGTGCTTGAAAAAAATAAAATATATAAATATGTACTTGACAGTGCTCATATCTTCCATGAAATACCAGTGAAAATAAATCTGTTTCTTAGGAATGCAATGAAAGGAAACAAATCTGTTGCTATAATAAATTGCATCTCATTATACTTTGGATCTTTGATGTCCCTTGAAAAGCTCATGTATTAGATAATATAGCAATATTTGGAGGTGAAATGATTAAAGTATGAGAGCTGTAAACTCATCAGTGGATTAATCCATTTGATGAATTAAAAATTGGAATGGGCTACTAGAGGTAACTGTAAGCAGTAGGGGGGTGGCTGGAGGAAGTAGGTCACTTGGAGTGTGGCCTCAGACTATGCCCTGCACCTGGTTCTTTGCATTTCCTCTTTTTCACCTTCCAAGCTGCCATAGGCTGAGCAGACTTCTTCTACCAGGCCCCTTGCCATGATTTTCTGCCTCCTCTTGAGCCCAGAGTTATGGAGTTGGTTGATGATGGACTGAACCTTTGAAACCATGAGCCCGAAACCAAAAAAGACAACAACAACAACAAAAAGCTTCTCTACGTTGTTCGTGCAGTCAAGTATTTTGATTACAGCAATGAAAAGCTTCCTAACACACATGCTAAAATCCTAATTTCTGCAAAGTCATCAATTTCACTTTTTAACTTAATAACACAATTTCTTTCCTGAGTTACTAACACTTTAAAATGCTTTCTTTAACTGTAAAGTTAGGAGATGTGCTTTTTAATCCAGTGTAAGTAAAAACTGAGGTGGTGGTTGGGAGGGGGCATTTGGGACAAAAAGGAATGTAATTGCTGTGTAGAAAAACTTTCATTGCCTTCCACTGCTTTGACACCACCCCACTCCTTCCCATTAGATTAGAACTTGTCTAGAATGTTCTCATGCTCCTCTGCCTATTCCTCAGGTGCAGATCTCATGTACTGTTAGCTGCTGCTGATTTGTCTGAGCTTTGATTGTTAACCTGTTTTCATCTTATCTTTCTACACTAGAAACGTGTAGAATCTTCTTAACGACTAGAGAGTTTAGTTCTATCATTCCAATGAGAAATTGAAAAGAAAGGAAGAGAAGCTAAATGCTCACTTAAATTTCTTTGAATAGTGAATTAAAATATAAGCACACTTACATACAATTGAGGAAGAAATTGTCAATAACATAAATCTTTATAATATATTAGAAGAAATAACAGCATCAGAGAACATAAGAAGAAGTGTGGGTGTTGATTGCTTCATATCACTGCTAGTCAGGAGAGGCTTAAGGTCCTTTGCATAAGAAACAGACTCTCAAGTATATGTAAGAAAAAAATTCTGTTTTGAATTGCCTTTTTTATTCTCCCCCCCACCCCTGCATACCTTCTGAACAAAAGTGTTAACAGTTTCTTGCTTAGGATTCTTTCTCAAGGACGTTTTATGATAATCATCCTTGGAAGATAGTGATAGTGATAGGGCTCCTCCTCTGTTAAGTACCTCCCTGTATATGGAGGAATCAACAGGCCCTTATTAAACTGCCCTGTTAGGAACTGGGGCTCAAGGAATGAGCACAATTAATGAGCCTCAGGCTACTGTTATTACAACAACTAATATAGTTTATTTGTATTTGACAAGATTATGAAATTGTTGCAGGCTAATTTACTAGTTTGTAAGCAAGCTAAAATCCCAGACCATTTATAGGTCTTGACATTACTTAATGATACAAGTCATTAATAATACTAATCACATATCAAAAATTTGAAGTGTTGAAAGGAAGCTGTAGATATTAATCTTTATGTCCAAAACCTGAAAGGATAGTTAATAAATAATGTCTGAAATCTAGAAACCCACACAATAGTATTATAATTATGTCATGTGTCATGTAGAGTTAGAGAGGTAACCAAAAGAAACACTAAAGGAAGATATATTCACAAACTTTTGCTGCTGAGTGATTTTATCATGGGAAAATTAGACTGAAAATTATATTTTCTTATTACAAAATTGTTCCCTTCATCCATGATTTAATTAATAATTAAAAATAAAAATATTACTCTTTACCTATTCTGGTAGAGTAATTTAAAACTTGTTACTTAAGAGAAAATTAAATAAAATTTTTATGCAGTAAAATATTCTCTTCTGCTATAAATTCCAGAAGGCAATATAAGAAGTGCTTTCAGAATTGAGGAACATGCTGTGGTCCAAGAATTCAGACTTAAGATATGTTTTTCCTTCAAAAGCTGAAGTAGTAGAAAACCACTGTTGTGGACTAGGTTCACATGAGTGACTCCATCTTAGTTGAGGCATCCCTTTTAGTTCCTTATGACCCCTGTGCCGAACCCAGAGCTTTGTTAATTATAAATGATCATGAAAAATACCAAATGTGCGCAGAATGCATGTTTTGCCTCATATTCATTGTTTGGCTTAGGGCTCAATTCAGCTTCTGGATGCCTACTTGCCTGCTTGCTTGCTGCTATGACAACCTGGATGTGGTTTTTGCCTTTAAATGCTTTGAAACACTCAGACTTGGTGCTGTTCCTTGTGGAGGGAATTCAGGTCACATAGGAAGCAATCAACACTGGCTAATAAAGACTCTCAAATTCAGACAGCTTTGGGACTTGGTGTGTTTTCTGAGTAGTCTGCTCCATAACACCACTCTCAGATATGAAGAACTCAGTAGATGTGCCACACATATAACTTCCATAAAAAAGTGATCCTTGAACATTCAGTAAACTAATAAAAAGGCAACACAATAAAAAGAGCTTAAGAATGAGAAAGATGTAGTAGAACATATATACAAGATTGCCATAAGAAATTATCCACATATATAATTGTCCATGTGTTCCAAGGTTCTTTTGATCAGCCATTGTCTTGGAAAACCACTAGATAAACTGGAGGCAGAAACAATCTTATCAAGAGTCACATCCCATCACTGGGGTCGGGGCTGAGGCTTCTGTAATACAAGAAAATAACAAGAGAAAAGCGCACATATTTCTTTAATAAAAGTTTTAGGCTACATGAGATCCTTCAGAAACTAAGACCCAAAGAAAGAAGGAAAACTGTCCTGTAATTGATGGTCATAAAAGAGTATGACTTAAGGACAAAAGAGTGTGACAGTAATAAGCTGGGTAATAACTTCATACTACATACATCATGTAGTGTAAAGTTAGTAATAATACAATCATAGGTTAGCAGAGTCCATTTGCTTAGATTCCTACTGTCTCTGCATCTTCATGGATAAGGATTTCCTTCTCTCCAGATATCAGGAGTGTAGCTCTCTTATGACCTAGTTTAGGAGAAGGGCAGACTAGTCTTCTATGTCTTGTCTCAAGGGAGCAAAGTGTAGAAGAATGTGAACTTCCTCCTTCTGTTATTTTCTCAAATGCCAGTGTGTCACGTTGGCGCAGCTTGTTCTGAGCCTTATCAAAAAAAGTAGCATAGTGTGATAATCTTTTCATAAAGGTGGCTCAATTAAATCTTAATAAGAACAAATTCATGGAGATTTCACATTCCTTAGTACACAGAGATTTAAACTCTCACCTCAAAAGAATAAAAAATACAGAGTAAAATGACAAAATGAGGTAACACTGTTTTAAAATGGAATTACACTTTATTAAATATTAGAAATTAACATTTCAAAACATCGATGTGATTATATTTAGGCTACATAACTAAATGTCATATACACTTCATTTGACATAGCTGTCATCTACTTAAAGCATTATACTTCCATCAATTTAATTAAAATGTACAAATAGAAGCTTGGGTTTTCTGGTTTATAAATTCCATTTTCTTACGGATCATGTTAGGTTAAATGAATCTCTTGAATCTTAAGTATTTTTATATCTGACAATATCAACTATCAGGGTGTGCTACATGGAGGCTTTCCACACAGGACACCAAAAATCTTATAACTAATTAAGTACAAAA
>PVHX01002026.1:17392-181603 GCA_004024805.1 Geosciurus inauris
TAAAAAAAAAAAAAAAAAAGGAGATAGCAAGCAAATAAAATTTATGTGGAGACATAAAATATAAGCTGCACGTGGCACATGGACATTTGAATTCTAGAAAAGAGTAAAGAACATTTTTTCCTCTTTACATTACTTTAAAAACTTTCTAGAAAGAAAATCAAGTTATCTATGTCACCAATTTCTTCCAATTTGGTAGGAAAAGAAAATATGATTTATTAAATTTGATTTGTGGCAATGTTTAGAATGATGATTGTGCTCAAGGACATAGACTTATATTTGTGGAAATGTGAAATTTATAAAAAATTTAAGCGATATTTTGCTGAAGGGGAAAATAAAACATATACTGTTTTTTATTGAATAGTTTGTATTTATAAATTAGGTCACAATTGTGTGGAAATATTTTCCAAAAATATTTTTCTATTTGGATCTCAGCAATTACTATTGTAATAGGGAAAGTAAATGGAAGAATTAACTCTTCTTGTATCTTTATTCCTTAATTGTTTCCTCAAATTTGTTGTTCTCTTTACCCTGATACTTTGCTAAATACTCTTCTTTTTTCCATGCACAGCTCTAAAAACACATGAATGAATTAAAGGTTACTTAATCCTAAGCACATTAAGCAAATGCCAAGGAAATCAAGATATGGACATACAACTATGTATTACCTAACGATGGGGATTCCTTCTGAAAAATATATCATTAGGCAATTCCAGCATTTTCCAAGCATCCTACAGTGTACTACACAGGATGAGATGGTACACATCCTTCATTCACCTGGACATCTTGAGACAATCCACACATATGATAAGCATAAGCTGTGTGAAACTGCTGTCAGCCTAACATGAAATTTTACGGTTAGCTTTTTTATAATAGAATTACAGGATAATGTAACTTAAAAGCATAGTATAGTAAATGCATATACCCATAATATGATTGTTTACTATCATCAGTATTACCTGTTGTGCATGATTCTGTGTGTTAGACTTTTACAGAAGTGACAGCACAGTAGGTTTGTTTACACCATCACCAAAAACATGAACAGCATGCTGTACTTTATTAAGATGGCTAGAAGGACACTAGAATATAGGACATTTTCAGCTCCATTATAATCCTATGGGACCATGGCCATATCTGTGGTCTGTCATGACTAATATATCATTATTAAGTACATAACTGTATATTGGATTTCAGGTTGTCAGAGTACATATTTATAATAGCAATATAATCATAGGCAAGACAGATTAAGTCCTACACATCTTGTACCATGATTTCTTACAAATATTTTAAAAATAGGTCTGCCATGCTTAAAAAAATTGTATGCTGATTTTTTAAAAAATGCTACATTAATAACTTCCCTTCATTACCAGCAATCAAAATGTTAGAATTTAAGTCATTGGTGAACTGCATAGAATTTTTATTATTTTGATTTCCATTTGTAGATACTAACACCATATGGTCTGCTGATACTAACATCTGTCACCTAGCCAAGTATTGATGAAATCATTTAGAAATATTTATGGAACACAGGAAGTTAAAGGCGATTTGATTACACATTTATGTATGCTTTATTTAAAACCATCATTTAATCTGGTAGAACTTAAATGAGGTAAGTTTGGAAAGAGATTTTTTTGCATTTATATACTGAATTTCATAATTTAGACATCTGTAAAACATACGATTTCATATTATATATTTCAATCTTGATAATATACACTTGTTATTCTTTGCACTTAATTATTTTATTGGTAGCAAAGAAATAAATTGTCAAGTGGTAAAAATTTTTTTTCTTGCATAAAATCTTGAATAGTGCCAGAATCTATTGAAATTATTCCAATTACCAATAATTTCAAAGTAAAGGTCATTGGTTAGTTGAAGCCTTCAGTTATGTTACATCAAATTTTTTGTATATTACACAATTCATGGGATTAACCATCAAAGTAATATTTTTCATATTTTTCATGCATTTTATGAAGATGAAAGTATTAAAATCTAGGGACTGGGATTATGGCGCAGTGGTAGCGTGCTCGCCTAGCACGCATAAGGCACTAGGTTCGATCCTCAGTACCACATAAAAAATGAAATAAAGATATTCTGTCACCTACAACTAAAAAATAAACATTAAAAAAAAAAGAAAGTATTAAAATCTTTTTGTATGCAATTTTGAGTTTGAAAAGTAAGATAACAAAAATAAATTGTTACCAAAATGGATAATGCTTAAATTTTAAGTATTATCTATGTATATAGAATTTATGTATAGCTGAATATTTATATAATATTTGTGTGTAATTTTTGCTGACATTATGAGGAAAGTAAATTATTAGATATTTTTGGACCACAAATCTAAGTATTTATTAATGATCAGTATATGTACTATGAATATTATTGCCACTGTATTGTGAACTTTAACTAGTATAATATGAATATCACGATTTTTAAATGATTTTGGAAATTCATAACCTGAACTGACATTCTGCCACTAATATGACACCAATTAACTTTCAGAATATTATGGATTCATAATTAACTGTGATAGGTAAAAACAGCATATTCATCTGAATCTGATTTATAGGGGAATATAAACAGTCATAATTAACAAAGTTTTTAAGTGCATAACAAAGATACCTTAGAACTTTATTCATTAGGAACCTGACCAGTTTTTAAGACAATGTTTCACATGGTTTCTTAATAAGAAATATGCCAATATGCTAACATTTTTGAAATGTTAACAAATGCTAATTAATCAGTTTTAGAGTTTAGGAAACCAAGCTCAGTAAAATGCATTCTGAAATTAAGAATATATAGTTTTTATTTTTGTTATACGTTAGGAAAATCTCTGTGCTTGCCTTTATCCCAAGTTCTTCACTTCCCACATGTATCTAAGTCTATTCTGAGTAAGACAACTAAACAATGATTTTTACTAACTAGATTTTGGAAATTAAATATTAAACACATCATTGAATACATTAAATACATTATAAAAAAAGCTATAAAGAAGAATGATTTTATGACATTTTCAAGTAAATCAGTGGACCTGGAGCCTATCATGCTAAGTGAAGTCAGTCAGTCCCCAAAAATCACAAAAGTTGAATTTTTTCACTGATAGGTGGAAGATAACCCACAATAATAGTGAGGGAGAGGAAAATCAGATATTTAGTAGATTAGACAAAGGGAAATGAAGAGATAGGAAAAGAAAATACAGTGGAATGAATCCTAAATAATTTTCCCATGTACTTACATGAGTACACCATAGTGAATCCCACCATCACCTGTGGTGGGGTCCTAACTGGAATAAGATATGTTTCATGCTTGTACAAATTTATAAAAATGAATTCTATCATGTATAACAAAAAAACAATAAAAATAAAATAAAAGATTATCATGTTTTTAAATATTCCACCGGTTTTTGTAATTCTTCAGAATTGTAATACATATTGTCTTCATTAAAGAGAAATCTTTAAGTTATATAATGATTACATATATTCTTACTTTATTTTTGTTTATAAGAAATATATTTATTGTTTACCATCAACATAGTGATCATTGTTTAATTACATATGCAAACCTGTTGTATTTAATATTATATACTTTCCTACAAAAATAAATTTATTCTAACCTGTGCTTCAATAAACCATTCAGTTAACTAAATTTATTATTTCTTACACTTAAAATAGGTCTAAAATAGGTGAGGCATAATAAATTCTTTTGGACAATATATTTCAATAATGTTTATGTCAAATTAACCTTAGTCAACAACAAATAATGCATTTATTTATTTATTTATAAGACATATTTGTACAAGTTATTAGAATTCACTGTGATATTTCCATCCATTCTTATATCCTGCATTGATTGTGTCCATATTCCTTTTTTCTAATCTTACTCTTCTGTCACAAGGTACCCTTCCTGATCTCTAGCAATCATTCTATTTCCAGGCTGACTTTTAAAAAATTAAGCTTCCACATATAAGAGAGAGCATGTTGTACTGGTATTTCTGTATCTGGTTTATTGTGCTTAACATGATGCCCTTCTGGTTTCATCCATTTTCCTGCAAATGATGTGATTTCATTCTTTTTCTTGGTAGAGTAATACTCCATTGTGCTTATATATATTTTCTTTATCCATGCACGTAGGCTGATTCCATTTCTCACCTCCTGTAAATAGTGCCACAGTAAACATGGGCATGTGGGTAACTCTTTTGTATCTCCACTTCATTCTCTTTGGATATGTATCTAGAACTGGGATATCTGAATCATATGGTAGTTCCATTTTCGTTTTTTTTTTCAGGTGCCTCCATACTTTTTTCCATAATAGCTATACTAATTTACATTTCTCATATCCTTGCCAGCATATTTTTATAATAGCTATCCTAGCTGGGTTGAGAAGTATCTCACTGTAGGTTCTATTTGCATTCCCCTGATGGCTAACAATATTGAATATTTTTTTCATATTTATTGGTATATTAGAGCTATCATACGATGGCCCATGAATGCTGATGTCTTATTACTGACTGTTATCATGCCTCACCAATCACCTTTCTTTTTCTGCCCCATATCTAGATAATCAGTAAACTAAATATTCTGGATGCTATTTTTTTTAAAAAAAATTTTTTTAGTTGTAGATGGACACAATAACTTTATTTTTATTCATTTTTTATGTGCTACTGAGGATTGAACACAGTGCCTCACACATGGGAAGCGAGCACTCTACCACTGAGCCACAACCCCAGCCCTGGATGCTACTTTTTTGACAGTGGAAAGAAGTTAAGCAGAGCAAGCCCTGGGGACTGTGTGCACCTAATCCCTGATGGCAAAATGCCTCTCTTCTGTCCCTGTTCTCTCAAGCCAGTTTCACTCTTCCTGGGGAATCTGCCTTGTGCTTCCCAGCTACCCTCTTATGTGTGTGATAAACTTTCTCCCACTCTCTTGGTACAAATGTGGTATTGTGAGTCTTGATATATAAACTAAATTTTGATGGGGGTTTATTTTGTCTCTGTGGACTGAGGCAAACATGAAATTTTAGAAATTATTGTAAAAATTATAAAACTGAAGCAATATTAAAATAATATATAAATCTACATCTTATTAATATTAACCATAAATAGCCAATAATCAAAATTATCACTTCCTAATAATTTATTACATTTTGAAATTATCTGAGATTATGAGATTATTTGTATCTGTTGTACCTTTATGGCAAAAATGCTATAAAATGTTGTACTGAGCATAATTACTCAACTTCAGGATCAATGATATATTAGTAGATTAAAAATTAGCTATAATTTTCCTCAGACAAATCATGGTCTGATGTGTTATCATGTTGAATTGTCTATACTTAAGTGATGGATAAAAATGTTAAGAACACAGATTAAACTTAAAAGTATCATAGATATTCATTACCTTGTAAATTGCATGAAAATAATTAAGGAAAATATTCACTGAATATTTCAAAACTATAATTTTCAATAAAAGTGTCACTGATAAATACCTAAAACTCTGATATGACTTTTTTGATTTACTGAAGTCTTATTTTTATCCAAAACATAAGTCAACAGTAGCAACCAACATTCACTCTGTAGCTACATTCACAACAATATTTGTTAAATGTTTACTAAAATTTTATACAGGAGATTAAATGAAAACAAAATTCTCTCTAACTTCACTCATGTGATCACTGACAGGAATCTATTTCTTGTGGTCAGGAACTTGGTTCCTTGCTGTTTGTTAGAGGTCTGAGATACAGAATGCAGATAAAAATATGGCAACTTCTTTTCCTTACTAAGGATAACCCAGAGAGTATGAACAGACACCTAAGATGAAAGTCACAAATTCTTTGTTATCTGATCTCAAACGTGAGACCACATCCTTTTTGCCATAGTCTATCCATTAGAAGTGCGTCACTGACAAGGTCCAGCTGAACTCAAGGAGAGGAAATTGCACCAGGTGTAAATATCAAGAAGCAGGAGCCATTGGGGACCACTGGCAGCAATCTTATCACACCATGAGTGATATATGTGAGGTGAAACTGAAACCTGATGATCCAACAAGCCTTTTGGTGCTCTCTTTAGAATCTGGGTTCATGATGTGCAGGTAAAAATGAAAGTGGAATACAAACCCATCTCTTAATAGGTCCTATGGATTTCTGAAATTACTTTTTGACTATTTTCCTGTTTCACAAATACATATATCTGGTACCTGAAATAAAATTTGTGTTGTGACATTTCTATCCTGTGACTTAAGGGCTCTTAGAGTAGGAAATATCAAGATAGAAGCCCTTAACTGTCTTTCTTGCCAAGATAGTTCATCAGATTTAGTGCTGTATTTCATAAGAAATTTCAAGATTAGAACTTCCATCTAAAGATTTGAAGGAAGAGTGGAAAGTGTTCACAATCTTCAGTCAGTTCTCTTTACATCAAAGTAGGTGATATGTAGATGACAGCGGATTACTACAGACTCAGGAAAGGAATATATCCAATCACAGCTAAATACTATTGTCACATCTTTGCAGGGGCATGACGACAGTGGCTCTGGCATTTGGCAAGTGTCTAATGATTTGGAGACGTTTTAGTTGAGAGGATAAAAAGCTGTTTGAAAATACTTAGCAAAGATAGCAGTAAAAATTTACTGCTTTTGTTTTTGCTAGATTTGACTCTTGTTCTGTCCCAATGTGACAGTGATTTTTAGTATTTTGACATTCTGGTCATACACACATATACATTAAAAGTGACTGATGACACATTTTAATTGAACCAATTGAGTAGGAAAAGAATATGGTTTCCATGGTAAGACACATATACTCAAGAAGTTAGAAGTTAAATGTTATGAAAATTTAGAGACTACAATATGAGAGCTTTATATGGAAATTCTAATGATCTGGGTCATCCTAAACTATGTACTCTAAACTAAAGTAGACATTGTTACTGCCTGAAGCTTCTATCACCAAGAAAGTATTGCAGGGTATGCCAGGCCTCTTTGGAAATAGGAAGCAGCACATACCACTCTTTAGAGTGGTGCTGATCCATTTGTTGAGGCTTTCATAAGAGACACGGTTCTTCATGCAACTCTTGAAAAGGCAGAGCTGAGTTGAAGTGCAATGTTACCGTCTGTTTTGACTCAGTGACCCTGCAGCTCCAATAGTGCAGGACAGAACCCTGCTGCATTAAGTTCTATGGAACATTTCAAAAAGTCTAAACACCGAGTCTCAGTGCAGGCCCCTAGGTGTCCACAACAAGGCCTCGCTGCTTTTTGTGGCAGAAAGTTATTATTCATCTGTAAAGCAATTTTTGGAGTGCTACTTGACTCAGACATTGAGAGCCTGACCATGTGATTTCAAATAACGTCTACAATGAGTTTTATATATTAGAAGGTCATGAGACATGGCTTACAGAGGTTTTAGCACCTGTTTCTAACACTTTGAAATTGGTGATGGGAAAAAGAAGGTGAAGACATGTAAATTTCCCATATACAGAGTTCATACACCCAGAGCCTTATAACTTACTTCCGTTATACAAATGCCTCTCCATAACTGTACTTAAGACTTTATGGGTAGTTTGCCTTAAATAATTGACAAGACGGGAAAATGATCTTTTGATAGAATCTGAAGATGGATTTCAGTAGGCATGGCTTCATAAGCTGTAAGTTATCATGCATTTCTCATGGTGAGAAATTGGTGATGAACAAGATGTGTGGGAAATACGTATTGAGTGAAGGCAAAAATGTAAATTTTTCTCGTGTTGAATTATTCATAAGAAAATGTCAATTGAAGGGGAAGGCCTTCAAACACTTTAACTGATTTGTGAATGTAAGCCAGTCTTTTTCTTCATCATTGTCTTGTACACTTTGCCAGTGGTCTCATAAACAGGATATTATGTTAACAGGAGTGACCACTGAGTACCTTTTCCAAGGACAACTGAGATGCTACAACTACTGTAAGCAAGCTTCCAGGAAAGTAGACTGAGTCAAAATGACATTTGCCAAGGAAATCATCTAGTCCTCTAGAAACTTCTGTTGTAAGGAGATAGCAAGCTGTCCTTCTAAGAATCAATACATATTCTGGATATAGTTTACTTTTCTTGTCTGGTATTAGTTTTCTATTACTGCCTTAACAATTTAACTATAAAACAATGATTTCAGATATCATAAGTTCATAGTCTTTCTGAGATCCAATGCAGTGCGTTAGACTGCAGCAGATTAAAATAAAGGTGTCTTAGGGCACTCCAAGAACAGGTTCTAGTTTCTTGATTATTTAGATTCTGAGAGAGAATTCATATGATTTTTTTTCCTTTTTATTTTACTTAATTTTATTAATTAATTTATTTTTTTGGGTGATCAGACTGAAATTTCTGTCTTTTTTATGTCTATGAGCTGAGGATTATTCCCAACACTATGTTTAAAGATACAGTACCAAGTCTAGTCCCTCATAAATTTTGAATCTCTATTTTTTTTCCTGTCTCATCTCTGACCTAGGCAGGAAAGATTATCCACCATTAAAACATCAAATAATCTGCTGGGCTCAGTGGTGTATAACTGTAACTCCAACAACTTGGAGATGAGGCCAGAGGAGCACACGCTTCAAAGACAGCCTCAGCAACTTAGTGAGATCAAAGAAACTTAGAAGACTCTGTCTCAAAATAAAAAATAAAAAGGGATGGGAATGTGGCTTAGTGGTACAGCACCCTTAGACTTAAATCCCAGTAGAAAGAAAGGAAGAAAAACAAGAAAGAATTCAAATTATCTAGGATAACAGCTCCATCTCCACCATCTCAATTTCATTAACTTGACTTAAATTTCCACATCCCATTTGCCCTGCAATGTAATACATCATGTGTTCTGGCAATCAAATCATGAATGTTTTGGGAAGGGAGTGAGAATTCTGTTTCACACATGTGTTCAGGGCCTGCAGCAGCAACCCTGTACATACCATTAAATATTTCTTATATCACACGCAAAACATTTTCATCAAAAGGAGCCCCCTGCTTAGTGCAATAGACATACCAGGGGGTTAACACAGGATTTCCCAGTTTTACAACATATTCAGGATCTATAAGCAGATGGTCTGATAGAACACAGTAATGTTGTCTGGAAGGTACAGCCAATGATAAAACTTGAGGAAAACACCAGGCAGTGCTGGTTGCTATCTTGTTTAGACTCATGCATATGTGCCAAGTCTACAGGCAATGTTATGTATCCTACATAACTACAATCACTTGTCGAGCAAACACAGGGGAGAAGTAGTGTTGGTCTTCTTTGCCTTTATTTCCAGTAACTACTTGCATAATTTATGCTTTATTTTATACTTCCTGTTCTAGTAATATTAATTTCTGCCACATTCAAGAAATTAAGTGATATCTTTTCTTCTGAGGAAGAAATAATAGCATGTTGTTTATACAGAAGGTCTATATGCCATAAAAAAGCAGGGATATGAGTGGTTTTGAGTGCTCAAAGACCAAGTTAATTTGCCTCAAAGAACAATTTGTCCAATCTTTGACTCCTTATTTTGATTTATTTATTTTTCCCCAGGACAGACAGTCCTACTAATGACTCAAAGCCATCCCTGAGATAAGAAAACCAGAAATTCCTCTGACAGCACTTCTGCTATAGCAGATTAAGGAGGACCCAGCATTTACATCCCATGAAAAAAAAATTATGTCAAAGTTCTTAGAAATTGGAGCATGAAACCTCTGGCTTCCAGTTAGTTTCCTGAAAGGCCGTAGTAACACATTCAAAGACGCAGAGAAATCAAAGCTTATGAGACAAATTTGATCAAGGAAAGGAAGAAAGTTTGCTGAAGCCAACAGATAATTTGTTATTTTTTTTTTCTTCCTTCTCAGCAGACCTTTTCAAATGACAAAGGTTTTATGAGGGTTTTCTGTAGAAAATCCCATGAGATTTAGCCACAAGCAATGTTTATTGTAAAGCTGATTTGGTAAAGCATCCTTATTGTTTTTGTTCTCCCTCGCTTACTGCTTAACTCTACATTTCCCTTTTTCCTTGCTTCTTTGAGATTGTATCCCTTCCATAAAGATTAGAACATATGGTTTTTGCCTTAGACTCCATTTTTTAGGACATGTTGGTTAACTAGATTGGTTAATACAATGAAAGGTACTATCACAGCAGTCCTGTAATAAATACCATTTGATAATGTCTCATTAAATTTTACATTGATATCTGATTTACCTTTCCACTATTTATTCAAGATTTTGGAATGTAAGGCCAAATGTGAGTGTTTATTTTGTGTGTGGGATGAATCTGTCCACACACTTTAATTTTTGAAACTTTGATTCAAAGCTGATAAATAAGATTAAATTTGGTAGACCTATGGACAACATTATGAAAATGTCCTAGCCATTTATTTGGGTCATGAACCAATGTTCAGAAGTAGACTAGTGAACTTACTCTTACAAAAAACAAATGAACAATACCTGGCTTGGTCATATTGCTGGAATGGAGATCTAGAATAGACTATATCCTTTCAACTTATCTCCCAGTGACTATATTAATCCTGTAAAGTCAGGTCCACACTCTAATCACATGGGGAAATGAGCTCTGAATAACACTATGGTTATGAACAAATGTTTGTTACTTGAAGTTAAATGCAGTTGTAACTTATAGAGAGGTATGTTGAAGATATTAGTAGTCAATATTTCCTTTTCTTTTCTGAAAACCATCGACTATATTATTATAATGATTGACAGTCAAAATTTTATCATTTTATATGTCAGAATTGATATTTAGAAATGTTTAGTAATTTGGGCTGGGGTTGTAGCTCAGTGGTAGAGCACTTGCCTCGCATGCGTGAGGCCCTGGGTTCGATCCTCAGCACCACATACAAAGCAATGAAATAAAGACATGTGTTCATCTACAACTAAAAAATTATTTAAAAAAAAAA
Source organism: Geosciurus inauris (assembly GCA_004024805.1). Lineage (NCBI taxonomy): Eukaryota > Metazoa > Chordata > Mammalia > Rodentia > Sciuridae > Geosciurus > Geosciurus inauris. Next base: position 28,277 of record PVHX01002026.1, read on the forward strand.
GAAATGTTTAGTAATTTAACCAACTAAGGTTATAGAACAGAGGCATTCAAAGCAGGAAATTTAATCCTAATTGGATATTTCAAAGTCTGGTAATTTATCTCATAAATTATGTTTTAGTTATTAAATTTCAGACAAAAGTGTTGTACTTCTAAAGCATCAATACCTATTATTTTATTTTCAGTTATGATGATACATTATTTTAAAACTCCTCTAAGAAAACATATTAAGTATAAACATAAGAAAACTCAAAAATATTATTGTAAATGTAATAATTAACTTTGATTCCAATCTTTTTATTTATAGTAGTATAAATAATCAGCCATTTTAAAACAAAACAAAATTCATGAAATGTTTATTTTATTAGTTAATATTCTATTATCATTACTTACATCTTTTTTTTTTTTAAATGTTTATTTTTTGGTTGTAGGTGACAGAATATCTTTTATTTTATTTTTATGTGGTGCTGAGGATCGAACCCAGTGCCTTATGCGTGCTAGGCGAGCACGCTACCACTGCGCCATAATCCCAGCCCCCATTACTTACATCTTAAGTCAGTATGGCTAGTATTATTTTATCGACTAAAGGTAAAAGAAGATAGGCTCTTGTGATTATTTCCCCATGAAATAAAATCTTGATAATTCATTTTATTGTTTTGAATTTCTTTTGAAACTTTTCTTATCTGGAGCATGAGTAAAAATTTAAATGGTTTTTATCTCAATGATGGAGCTCAAAAGGGAATTTACTTACAGCTTCGCAACTGGGAAGGAAGATAATCTAATCAGATTTCAGAAATTTAGAGAATAGGGTGTGGTTCAGTCTCACTTGAAAGATTTATAGGATACAGCAGAGGCATGAGTGAAAACCAAGTACTTCTAGGTGAATCAAAACCTATAAAATAAAACAAGCCTTAAGGATGGTTGACATTATAAGCCAGAAATACACCTATTTTATGCAATAGATAATTGTTATGCACAGTGAAACAGGAGCATTCAGATCAGTAATTCATGTATTTTTTGTCATGTGTGGTCTCACAAAGACTAGCTATATGATATTATATGTACATTATAAACTCCATTGCATTTATTTCATAATATTAATAATTTCATTGAATTCATCTGAATAGTTGGAGCAATCCAGGGTCAACTTAAAATGTGAGGATCCATAGTAGATTCAATGTGAACTAGGTGATGAGGCTGCCAGGATTCAATAAGGAATGTCATATTTTATTAATTTACTTTCCAAAAGAGTCTATTATAGAATTATGTTTTGATAGTTTTATCTATCTTATATGCTTCACTTTTCATCATAAATTTGTTCTTTTTTGGCCAATTTTTCACATTTTACTATGTTTTTATCTTGTTTTTTCTTCATGAGTTTTTCCAGAATCACATATAATTTCTGAATCCCTTTAGGAATAAAATCTTGCTCTAGTATATCTTATTTTTATCTTATAAATTTATTTTATATTTATTTTATCTTATAATTTTATTTAATATTTGCTTGTATATTTATCTTTCAATATATATGAAATAAGTGACCTTGACCTAAAGAGTTTTATCTCATCAGCGAGATCAGAACAAATATTGATTAAAAAGGGCATTCTAAGTGCCAGAGCAGAATTCAGGCATGATTGGTATCTGGATAATTGCTAATTCAGAATAATTTTTGCTGATACAGCACTTATATAATACAGTGTAATTGGCAGGAAAAAAACTGTGAAAAGTTGTAAGGAATCCCAAACTTTAAACAAATGCTCCTTATGGATTAGAGCCAGAGGTCTTTCAAGAGGTTAGCATTCAGAGTAGGTCAGGCCATAAGGGCTGTTACCAAATGAATTGTTCTGCTATAGGAGTTCCATTATATGAAAAATGTAAAACACTGCCAAGGTGATAGAAAAGCACCGATGGAGAAGTGAAAATGATGGAAATAACCTGGCGAAGGGAGGTGGGGGAGACACCGTTGTCAGGAAGGGGAGATATACTTCCTGTATATCAGGGCAGCAAACTGGGGAATATTGGATTATTCTAAATACTGCTGCAGCCTCTCAGTTTCACTTTATTATTACCATGTGGGAGTAATATTTTGATATTGCTCAATTGTTTGACTCTTCAATAAATTTTTGGTGAGTGCATCATATTCTGATTTTCAAAATAAAGTGGGAGCGAGCTAAAGTGCTGTTTATGGACAACCTGTGCTTTGGTGAATCCATTAGGAAGGTCTTAGGTATCTATTAATCACTTTCATTTGGAAAGAAAATTCCAAAATCCTATCATTGTATATTTGAGTTTTAATATTAATATTTTATGTATTCATACATAGGTATACATGTATACGTACATGCCGATAAAGAGAACATTTTCAAAAAGAAAGATGTGTCCTTTGTTTCCTTACAAAAATAATCTCTTGGAGTGTATCTGAAAACCAAATTTTAAATGTAATACATTCTTTACTTGTTACAGTAGTGTGTTTTCAGCACTTTACCGAATCAGGGGAGACTTTATTTTCATTTATTATATATTTTTTACATTATTAGATATTTAAAAAGCCATAGATAGAACTTTCTGATGCCATCATTACTTTATCTATTTCCAACAAACTCACTATACATTAGACTTTTTTAGAATTTTGAGGTTTTCTGAAACAGACAAAAGCTATCCACTAGCTGAAGTGATAAAAGAATTGAGTCTGAATTGAGGTGAAGAAAATGTCAAAAGCATTGGCTTGGCAGGTTGGTTTGTGTTACTGTCCTTATTCCCGTGAATTTATGTAAGCATATTTTTGTGCTCAATCAACACATCATGAAGTTTCCCACACATAATGTTCATCACCTATTTCTCACCATAGCATGATAGCTTACAGCTTGTGAAGCCATACCTACTGAAATCCATCTTCAGATTCTATGAAAAGATCATTTTCTCATCTGTCAATTATGTAAGGCAAGCTACCTATAAAGTCTTAAGTATAGTTGGGGAGAGACTTTTTTATAACAGAAGTTACGAGGTTTCAGGTATACGAGCTCTCTATTGGGGAGATTTACACGTGCCTCTGTACCTACTTAAAGTAGGTTAGATTGTGGTTAATGTTAAAGATGGGGAAAAATCTATTGGTAGGTGGAAACGGAGAGGAGAGCAAGTTCTGAACTTCATATGGGCAGTCAGAGAAAGCTTCCTTGAGAAAGTGATTTCTGAGAAAAAAAACAATGAGAGCTAAGTGACACAATTTAAAATGGTAGAGAAATATTCTAGGTCATTGCTTCTCAATAGTTTCTTTTTTCACTATTTCCTCAGAAACTTTTTGAGATACCTCTCGAGTGCCTCATCTGTAACACACACAAATGAAATTAAATCCTAAGGAACATGATTTTTAATAAGTAGGTTTTGAAAGGATAGAAGTAACAAAAACATAATATGTAAGATTTTTTTAAAACCCCAAGAATCAACTTTTGCTATCTTGGGAACAATATTAACCAGGTTGACAATGAATGACTTGGGACTTACAAAAGCTAAAAAATAAATAAATAAAATAATCCAAGGATTCAAAAGTGTTTAGGAAGAGCAAGAGGGTTAGTACTTTAGCCATAGATGGTGCGTGCCTGCAATCCCAGCACTTTGGGAGGCTGAGACAGGAGAATCACAAGTTCAAAGCCAGCCTCAGCAACGGCGAGGTGCTAAGCAACTCAGTGAGACCCTGTCTCTACATAAAACACAAAATAGGGCTGGGGATGTGGCTCAGTGGTCGAGTGCCCCTGAGTTCAATCTCCAGTACCAAAATATATATATAAAACTAAACAGAAGAAAACAGATAAATAATTAGGGTATGAGAGTGGAAAGCTCATTTAGAAACTTAGAGGTAAAAATCCAGACTTTGATGTGATCATGAGGGCTCAAAGCACATGAGCAATATATTCTAGCCCAAGTTTTGACAGATGTCTCTCCTTGTTCTGGTGTATCTGGTAAGAGCAAGAACAGAGCAAGAAGATCACAGAGAAAACTTTTGCCCTCAGGTCTGGCTACATAATTTTGAAACCAGTGCAAAATGAAAACGTTGAGTTCAATTTTAAGACAGGTATTCAAAATTCACAAAGCCATGAACAGTACTTTAAAGGTAGAACTGAACACTTTCACTAGCTGCCAGCACCTGGGAGACTGCACAGGTCCCAGAATACGAAGTTGGCCTCTTTGCAGTTGCTCCAAGAACACAGTAATGGCATTGGCTGTAGTGAATAAGGACGAAAAGTTGGATATGGATATCGTAGGCATAACAGACCGAATTCTTCATGATACACAGAAGAAATATTACAGAAAAAAGATAAAATGCATAAACTTAAGGATTTGTCCTAAGTGATAAAAGAATCAAGCCTGAATTGAGGTGAAGAAAATATCAAAGGAACTGGCTTGGTAGGTTTGTTTGTTACTATCCTTATTCCTGTGATTTTATGTAAGATGTTGTCTCTGAATTATAATTTAATTTTTCTTTTATCTCTATTATTAATTAACATATCTTAAGAATTATTTTAATTTCAAAAACTTGGAATTAGAAATACTGCATTTATTTGAATAATGAGACTCTTATTAGTATGACTTTTAAAGTTTGTCAGTTTCTCAGTAGTTATTAATAAAAATATATTAAGAATTGCCATTTATGTATATGTGTTTGTGACAGGTATGTAGGGTAGTTAATTCCGATTTGAGTGTCTTTAAGATTTATAATTTCCTTATCAATTTGAAGACTTATTATAAGCCAAATGAAATATTCATGTTCAATTAAGTGATTTATATATATATGTATATATAGTCCTCATTAGTACTTATTGAATAATTATTCTAGAAATAATCAATTTCTAGAATCTTTCTAAAACTAATTCTTAAATTACATAACATATTTTGAGACAGAAATTGATAACCCCTCTGATGCAGTATGCATATTATTTTTAACAGCCATATCTGCTTATGTGTATTAAGCCTAATGTGTGAATATTCTCTGAATCATCAAGTGTACTTCTCCATAGCTATTCTTATTTCCTAATGGTATTTCTTCCTTATGTTGACTATTTGTTCTCTAATTTAAAATATCTGAGGATACATATGTCAAATATATTGTCTATAATTACATTCATACTTGTTATTAAATATAATTAATAAGTGTACACTATTGCTCATTCTCTATACACACACACATACACACTGCTGTATACATTCAGGTTGTAATTTTGGTATTAATGTTTTGCTTATTTTCTACTCAATGCTAAAAAGATGACTGAAGATGATCTTCAGTCTTGGCTCTGAAGGTCAACAAGGACGAGAGCAGAGAGCTGATAAAACAGAGCATGTAAGGCAGGTGAGACACTGTCATTATTTCCTCAGTATCTATTCTGCAGAGGATCGTGTTATATCAAAACTGAAAAAGATTACAGAGGTTGTTTTTCAAGGTAAAGGATGAGTAAAAAATAAAATCACACTGTCAAAGATTTTTGTAGCTGAAAGAATAATTTGTATTAAGAATAAATTTCCGTTCATCATCTGATAAAATTGAGGATTCAAAATTCCTAATTACTTCCTCAATTTGATAGTCAAAAAATAACTGAAAATTTGACTTAAATGTATAATTATTTTAAAAGTAATAAAATAAAATAAGAATGAACATAACACAGTAAATTATAGTAGAGTTAACATCATATTATTTTACTATCTAATATGAGAAATATTTATTAGCAAGAACTTAGTTTTACCATGGTTACTTTTTACCAAATATAAGCCATATGCTTACTACTACAAAAAGTATTTGAACTTCTATTTTAACATAATAAAAGACCTTAAAAATATCTGGAGACATACAATGCAGTGTGTATTTGTATATGTTAAAAGAGAAAAATAGAAAAATGTAGACATCTTAATATTATCTTAAGCAGTTCTGAATTTCAAAGAAGGGTTTTTTTATATTAACTTTTCCAATATTGATTCAAAACACATATGCATTTTCTCTTTATTTGTTTTAAATAATTTTATCATTGTGTTATACTTATGCATTATATTATACTTATGCATAATAGTGAGATTCATTATGACATATTTATATATTCACTTAAGATGATTTGATTGATTTCATTCTCCAGTAAATTCTCTGCTCTCCCCTCCATCCCTCTGAACCACATTTTCTATCCTACTGATCTGACTTCTATTTTCACAATCCTTCCTTTTTTTCTCATTTTATCTGTCTTCCACATTGAAAGAAAACATAGAGTCCTTGACTTTCTGAATCTAACTTATTTTGCCTAATGTGATACTTTCCCTGATTATATGTCATGGTTTCAAATTATTATAAGAAAAACCTATACAAAGTAATGTATTGATGTGTTTTAGTAGTGAAAATTAAGAACATAAAAAACAAAGGAAGACATTTGATATTGATTTTCTGTCACTTTTGGTGGGAAAAACCAAAATGCCTACCAATTGAAATATCTGTAACAATTCTTGAAACAAATACTTCCACATCATGAGCATTATTGAAGACACTGCTAAAAGTTTGGATTAAATATTTTGAAGGACTGCAACCAGTAAAAAATATGTATAACTTGGCAATTATGGCAACTCATATCTATTCAAAGTCAACCAATAATTTCAGGCAATTTAACACTTTCTATTAGGTGCAAATGTACATATCTCATAAATGTGTACCATAAAAGTCAATAAAACAACAAAAACAAGAGACCAAATCTATAATTTGGAAACAAAAGTTATTCCAAGATTATCTGTTAAAATTACTAATAAAATATTTTATTTACTTCTGATGTTTCTATATTTTTTCATCGTACTCAAAATTGTGAGAGTCCTGTCACATTCACTGTTTACAGGCATTTGAATCATAGTTCTGCAACTGGTGTAATTTCTGCTATTATTTTTCCAAAATATAAAATGACTATCACTAACCTAAGTATACATAAACAGCATCAAGAACAATGTTTTCTATATTTAGATTACACAAGGTTAAAAAAATTGTCTCCCAAGCCAGGCGCGGTGGCACAAGTCTGTAATCCCAGCACTTAGGGAGGCTGAGACAGGAGAATCCCAAGTTCAAAGCCAGCCTCAGCAACAGTGAGGCACTAAGCAACTCAGTGAGATCCTGCCTCTACATAAAACACAAAAATAGGGCTGGGGATGTGGCTCAGTGGTCGAGTGCCCCTGAGTTCAATCTCCAGTACCAAAAAAAAAAAAAAAAAATTATCACCTATATTGAATGTTAGCTGGAAATTTAGTGAAAGAGAGTCTCCATTCAAGATATTAAAGGAATTATTAAAGGAACCATCTTTTGCTTAGTCACCCAGATGTTATTCAGTTGGTCATCCTGGGAAACCTCTATCACATTACTTGCATGATTCTATTTTCTTTCTCATCTCTATCTTTACCCTTTATGTCTTTTTTTCTTTTCACTATATTATTCAAGATATTTTTCATAAATCTATAATGAATTTTTACTACACTATGTATTATAAAATATTATTTTTACATGAGTAAAATAAGTGTGTTGTATTGTAATGGATGATTTTGGTTGTCAACTAGACTGAATTAAGGAAACACAGCTGCATAACATTGTTTTCAATCATAACAATAATTATTTTTAATGCTTCAGTGGACACTGAGCTCATCTCTTGACTGCTGAAAAGGAAACCCAACTGGTTTGGCATTTGATTAGAATGACTGGGCTGTCCCAGGTATGTCTTTGAAGGTATCTCCAGAGGATATTGAAAGATGAGTCCATGCACAGAGTGAGGAAGATATGTTTCAAAGTTTGCAGGCTCCAACCAATTTTTGTGGTGAAACAAAGATGCAGAGGACAGCAAATTCTTGTTTTCTCTTCTGGAATCAGGATGCCCTTCTTCTCCTGCTCTTGGATGTCAGAGCTTTAGGTTCTTTGACTTCTGGACTATGGAACTCGCACAAATTGCACCCCGCCCCCACACCTGTTCTCATGGTTTCTCTGGGTTCTAACTTACCCCAACATCTTTCTCGGTTCTAAAGCCTTCAGATTGGAGCTGAAGCAATTCTTTTGATAGATCTCTTCTCACCGCAGTCTTTATATGTAACTGATAAGTAGAAATATCTTATTCGTTCTGTTTCTATGGAGAAACCTGACAAAAATATGCATGAGATATATTTTTTTTCTGCAAACCATAAACAGGGCAAAATGTTCATACTATCAGTATGAGTTGTTAAATGCTGCTTAACAAATCACATTAAAAATCAGTGGCTTAAGGGGCTGGGATTGTGGCTCAGCGGTAGAGCGCTTGCCTTGCATGCATAAGGCACTGGGTTCGATCCTCAGCACCACATAAAAATAAAGATATTTGTGACCATCTACAACTAAAACAAATATTTAAAAAAAAATCAGTGGCTTAAATCAACAGTATTTTATTAATTCATTATAAAATGAATCTGAAATTTGAACTGGGCCCAGGAAGCTGATGTTCTAACGGGTTTTACTTGAATTGTTCATGTGGATGTAACATGAAAATACTTTTTATGGCTTGAGTGGTCCTGGATGTTGGGTGCTACGTGTGGACAGCAGCTCCACAATTCACCTTCATGTGGTGTCTTATCCTCTAATGACTTCATATCTTTATAGAGTGGCCTTAGAGCAGTGTTTCAAGGAAAAAAAACAATGTTCCTGGGCTTCTTGAGGAGTCATCATTGAAAATATCCAAATGTTACTTTGCATACCATTCTGTTGGTTAAGGGAAGTAATATGTTCATCCCTGATTCAAAGGATGAGGAAGCAAAATCTATTTCATGCAAGGACAGGAGCTATTGAAGGCTTTTTACTCCCTCTCCACTCCCTTACTCCCCATGGGAGTGGGGGGACAATCTTTGTATCTAACACAAAAGGAACACAGACAGCTAATTTAGCTATGAATGAAACACTTCTTTTTTTTACCAACTCTATTAGTTGGTAAAACATAACCTGTACAGAATGATAAAAAGCAAGAAAAATTTTAACTGTTATAGTGTTTTCATTGAGGCATCTTAATCTCAATACACTCCAATATATTTTTCAAAACAGAAGAAGATGTATCCTGAATACAAAGATCTTTTGAATTCTATTAGTTGTTCAGTGCAAATACAGAGGCAAAAATAGCACTATCAAGGCATTTGTAAATAAATCCCATAAAGTCAAACATTGATATGAGAATATGTGTGAGAGGTATATTTTAGTATTTATAAATAAATACAGGACAAATTAATTCAATAAAACTACCACCATATTATCCTTCTATTAGTCTTTCATTATGTTTAGGCCTTTGTGGCTCATAACAAAACACTAAGGTAGAAACAGGACATGGTCAGATAACCCTGCACATACTTGATTCATATTAGGTAAAGGGCACAGGTGGGGAAGGAAGCCATATATGTGAGAAAAGAAATGAGCAAGACCAGAAAAATTTCACTGTACTACTATTGAACAATGAAATAATTTTGTTATTCAATCTTTCCTTTCCTTGACCTACTTGTAAGAACTTGTGGTCATCACAGTAGTTGTAGAATTATTCTAATTTATTTGCAGAAATCTTAATGGAGAAAGAATCTACAAATTTCCCTTGGTAATTCCTTATAGAGTCCAGTATGAATTTCTGTCAGGTGAACCTTCATGTTGTCTAATCAAAGTCGTTCCTGCTGTGATTTAAACAAACTTTCAGGTCTTCTACTCTCAGTCGAAATGAAGAGCAGCTGGTTACAATATCCTTTCATATTTTTCAAGGTTATAGTTTAAAATACATTCATTTAATGTGCTTTATAAAAACTTACAAATCCTAGAATATTTCCTTTAGAAGCTGATTAAAGGTCTTTAATTGATGATATGCCGTGAAAACTATTGACATGCCAACTACACCACAGACCCACCAAGTGGAGACACTCCCTGTACATACTTGTCCTTTTGTCCCCTCCATTACATGTGTTGATAACTTAGAGCAAGCATGTTTAGTGTCTTTTTCAAATACTTTAGATTACATATAGAATTTTATGTTGAATTTATGTGAAAGTTGGGGTATGAGGAAAAAATATAAACATAGGTAAAAATCTCTACATAAAATTAAACCTGTAAATTTTTAGGAGTTTGATGCATTTTAGATGGTATCCTTAATTTTTAGGGTTAAGCAGTAAGAACACGACAATTTGATGTAGTTTATGAATTTGCTGAGTGATGTATAAAAACTGTTGAATTTACATGTGAGTTAGATAAATAGACAAGGAAGGCATGGTTAAGAGAATAAGGTTTCAACTAGTTGGTATACGGAAAACATAACCTACAGAAAAATCATAACCAAATGTTAAAGTCTTAGACACATCTTTTCTATACTGCCTTTTAATATAACATCCCAGTTTGAATGCTAATTATTTGTAGTAATATTTGCCTCTTTAAAATTTTTCAGCATGGTGGAGACTTTTTTGCTGCATTCAGTACACCCATAGTTCTAGATTCACCAGGGCATTTTAATATAGATTCAACACAACCTATTTTATTCAGGTTTATTTTATTACTATTATTATTATTGTTGCTGCTGTGATCAAAAGACCTGACAAGAACAATTAGTTTATTTGGGTTCTGAGATTTCAATACATAGATGGATGATTCTGATTCTCTGAGCCCAAAGTGAGGCAGGACATCATGGTGGAAAGACATGTTGCAAGAAAGCAGCTCGGGACATTGCACCAAGAAGCAGGGAGAGCTGGGTGCAGTGGCACACACCAGTAATCCTGTGGCTGGGGAGTGTGAGACAAGAGGATCATGAGTTCAAAGCTAGCCTCAGCAATTTAATGAGGCTCTAAGAAGCTTAGCAATACCCTGTATTTAATAAAATACAAAAAAGGCCGTGGATGTGGCTCAGCTGTTAAGTGCCCTGGGTTCAGTTACCAGTAGAAGAAGAAGAGGAGGAAGAGGAAGAGGAAGAGAAGGAGAGCTCTGCTTAACAAGAACAAAATATATATCCCAAAGACATGGCCTCGAGGTACCACCTCCTGTAGCTACACCCTATCTCCTATAGTTACCACCCAGTTAATTCCTATTAGGAGACTGATGCTCTGATTAGGTTAAGGCTTTCATATCCCAATAAGTTCACCTCTTAGCCTTCTTGCATTGTCTCACACATGAATTTGGGAGATACCACATATCAAAACCATAACATAACCTATATCTTAGACACATTCAATAGGAATTTATAATAGTCACCAAAATATTAGTTTCTTTTCTATCCTTAAACAGAACTGTGCATCATTTGAATTATGTGAAACAAAAATTGTAATAACCAAGCTTTCAGAATACAGAGCTATTGGGTGATTCCATAGTCAGGCAGTAGAGCAACAGTATCTTCTTGTTCAATGTGTACAATGTTTTTTCCTTACAAAGCTACAGCAAGCCTGGTGGAACTTGGGTATGAGAAAATATCTTCATCCTCATTCTGCTTCAAATTATGCCTTGCATACTCAACACCAACTCTAGGAAAAACAGGAAAAAAAGTGTTTCATGTCTGACATTGTGTCTATAAAAAATATTGAGAGAAAGCTTGTCAATGGACTTTCTTGCATATTCCCCGGTCAGTATGAGAGCTGCTTGTGAAATTCTAAGAGATTTAATAGATAAATGGTTTGATAATTTTTGTATCATTTGTTTTTCAGAATGGGGCAAATGAAACTGTGGCTGTGTGCAACTTTGGTTGGCACACATAAATAAAGCCAGTCTTCTTAAGTTGTTAAGTATCCTTTTCCTTGTTTATTTTGTGTGTATTGTATTTTCATGTGACAATTATTTTCTATCTTTATATCTTCTTTGCTATTAGGTGTTAAATTAAATTATTATAAATATGCCTAAATTCTATTACTGCATAGAATTCACCACAATAAAATACTAACATTCTTGCTCATCCATCTTTAGATCAACTTGATATCACCTGATCTACATTGGATTCATCTTTGAAAAGACTTGCCCATTAATCTGCTTCTCAGTCTATGTTGGGAAGCATATTCTTCTCATGGAGATGAGAGAGCTGAGCTGCAGGAGAGAAAGCTGAACATTACCTGAGGTCTTTGTAAGCTTGAGCTCAAAATCAACACCCTTTCTTCCATGCACATATCACTGGCTGAAACAACTTGCTTGGCCTAGTGTAATGTTAAAGAAAAGACTTGTGTATTGGCTATTTGAAAAAAGGACCATAAAATCACATCCCAAGATGTGGATATCTGGAAGGGTGAAAAATTGATGTCAATGATAACATTTTTCTTTTATTTCTATTTGTACTATTTCTTAATTTTGCATATCTCTCCAATATGCCTTGATTCTACATTTAGAAGATAAAGAAAGGGAATTGCTAAAATCTTTCTCTTCAAATTAGGACTTGTCTAAAATATACTTCCATTCTCTGTCTTTTTTTTTTTCTGGTAGTTTGCTCTGTAGATATCCTCCATGTTAAAGGATATTATCCACAACTTTGTCGAGGATTATTATGGAAAAGACCTATTAAATGATTTTTCAAAATAGTTTTCAAAATCTTTGGGATGATTTATGCATTCACTCTCTCAACCAGCATTTATTCAGGACCTACATAATGGCACTCAAGCCCTGGAACTGCATCTACAGCAGTAAGGAGAGAACAAAAACAAGCAGACAGAATTTTTTTCCTTCACAAATCTGGCATTCTGCCAGGATGAGAAAATTAGAAAAATAAAAAAAAAAAAGAATAATCACTGTGTTTATTGCAAAGGATAAAAATAAATCAAGGATGATGAATGTGGAGTGAAAGAGTACACCAGGATTTCATTTCAGCTTAGAAAGACTTTTATAGGATAATTTGTGTGTCTCCTTATGGTTCCTAAATCCCCTCAGTGTAGTTCTCTTAAGTGGGTAATATCTGAGAAGTGTTCATATTGCTTTTCAGCATCATTCTTATGAATGATGAGAAACATGTAAATGATGTGTCATTGACCTTTAGTATTTATTAAATTGAATTAAAAGGAAGAGCAGCATATTTGTTCCTGTCTATATATATAAAATACAAATTTACACAATATATTTGAAGCATTATTTGTTGATATACTTTTAAACTGTATAAAATGCATATTTTAAGTTGATCAACACAATAAAATGTATTCTATTTAAATAGGGGAGAAGTTAGTATCAGTGATTTCCAAAGTCATATTCAAAAGCTAAAAGTTATGAATAATAAGAAATTGTTCAAATAAATTATGGGGCTAAAATGTTTATAGTGATATACAAGGTCTTTTTTAAAAATGTTTATTTACTTATTTATTCTATTTAGGTATACATGATAGCAGAATGCATTTTGATTCATTGTACACAGATGGAGCACAACTTTTTATTTCTCTGGTTGTATGTGATGTAGAATCACAACATACATGCATTCATACATAAAGCTAGGGCTATGATGTCCATCACATTCCACCATCTTTACTGTCCCCATGCCCCCTCCCCATCCCAACTCGGTGACCAAAGTTCCTTCATTCTTCCCATGTTCTCCCCCACATTATGGATCAGGATCCACTTACCAAAGAGAACATTCAGCATTTGGTTTTCCGAGATTGGCTTACTTCACTTAGCATATTCTCCAACTCCATCCATTTACCTGCAAATGTCATAATTTTATTCTCTTATATTGCTGAGTATTAGACCATTGTGTATATATACCACAGTTTTCTTTATCCATTAATCTATCGAAGGGCATCTAGGTTGGTTCCACAGTTTAGCTATTGTGAATTGAGTTTCTATAAACATTGAAGTGGCTGTAGTATGCTATTTTTCAGTCCTTTGGTATATATAAGGTCTTAAAATCAGGAAGAGGGGGTTGGAATTGTAGCTCAGAGGTAGAGCACTTGTCTAGCACATGTGAGACACTGGGTTTGATTCTCAGCATCACATAAAAATAAATAAGTAAAATAAAGGTATTATGTTCATCTACAATTAAAAATATTTTTATTGTTTTTTTAAATTAGGAGGAGAAATGCATGTTATACAAATATGCAAACTCTATGGTTCATTACGCAGTTCTTTATATGTATACAAAAATATTAACCTGAAAGAAGATACCAAAATTCTTATTATCTGAAAATGAATTGAAGATTTTTACCTTATTTTTAGGCATTCCACTAATTTCTAGTTTTCCAGTGTTATCATATATGACCTCATACTCCAAAAAATTGTATTTTTAAAATTCTATGTATCTATTTATATTACTGTATATGTGACCATTGACAATGCATGTTTTCCTTCTTAACAGTAAATTTGTCTATTGCCCAATAAAATTGCTAGTTAGTTTAATGGGAGAGTTGGGGAAAAATACAACTAGTTTAAGAAAGATCATTGTTATAAATAATTTATCACAGAAAGACAAATTGCCTAAACACTATACATACATAATAAACATAATAACTTTACCTTAGATAGGTAGTAACATAAAAATATGTATTGGTTATATGTACTTTAAGACCCATCTACATTTGCATTAATTTTTCAGGAGAAAAAATGCATGAGCTTCATGAGGATGACAACTTAAATTTATTCTAGTTGTTTCTCTCTAGGAATGTACATATTTTTAAAATTAGAATATAAAAGCCATTATATACATATCTATTGTAGAAGTAAATATTTGAGTATAAATTTTCACAAAGGAAAAATGAAGTATTGAATGAGAATCAGAGTTTTTTTAGGTGAAAATCTAGCTATATTCAAACTGAGAGAGAACTATAAGTCTGAAGCACAAAAAATATGTCAAAAGAATTTAGGATCCTGAGACTAGGACAAAGCTTATCATGGAAGTTCACCATATGGCTCTGATGGGGACTGCACTTTTCACACATTCTCTTTTAGTAGTATTTGAAAAAATGTAGAGTGATGAAAATATTTGAAAAGTTTTTAGAAATTGAAAATTATTTTTTTATAAAATAGTAGTTTTGGATGGCTTTTTAAAAAATAAAACCTGTATTATCACATTATCATGAAATTCTAATTTAAAATTAGAAATTGGAGAATGATTAAAATCATGAGTGACTTTAAATCATTGACACTAAGTTTAAGTTGGAATTGGAAAGTTTTCTTTCTTTTTTTTAATACTGAACTCTATCTTAAAGATATTGTAGAGGGTTCCATGGGACAAGTGTTATTATACTCAGGTGATATTAGTGAAAGGAGAAAAGAGCATAACCGTCCTTAAACCAAGAGTAAGCTCTGTGACTTCTCTGGCCCCGAGAAACAGAGTCTTCATGGAGCAGTTAACTATGGGGCAAAATCTTGTAGAGTCTTTGGAATGTTAGAGACTGTTTTAGCTTTGTTTTAAAAAGGAAAGGTTGGTTTCATGCCAAATATCTGGAGGTTACAATTATGATAATCATGTAATTTCTTTCTGGGTCATTCTTCCTATACCTGTACCTAAGGTTTGCTAGCACCCTAGTTTCTATTCTTTGGGGAACTCCATAATTGAATACACTATAGAGAATGTTGGCTACAGAGATATACAACAAAAGAAAAAATGAGAATATAAGCATATATAAAGCTTGCATAAAATGGATCAAAGAAAGATGCAGATTGGCAGTGTTGTGCTCTTATCTATCCACTTTTTCATACCACAGATAGAAATTATTGGAGGCATTAAACTAAAAGCATTCACACAAATTGGACAAAATTGTAGTATTTTAATATATATAAGAGAGATTAGAAGATGATGGAAAATAAAAAAGAATATGTATAATTGAAAAGTGAATCTGATAAGACATATATGTCATATGGCAGTGGCTGTTAAATACATTATGCTACTAGTCCTCAAATTTTCAATTCCTAGGGATGGGTATGTAGAATGATAGAGTCCTTACATAGCATGCACATGGTCCTGACTTTGATCCCCAGCCCTGCAAAGAAAAAAAGATCAATCTCTTAAATGAATAGATGTCATATTTTATAAACAGGTTGAAAAGCTAATGAGCTCTATCACAAGAATAAACAAGTCACTTGTACAATTTTATAAATCTATAAATGTATTACATGTTGGTCTGAGTACTCAATTATTTTGTATTTGAAAATATTGATTTTAAATAGCTATGTCTTCTAAAATTTCCAGAAATGATTGACATTATTGGAAAGTTTTTGTGCATATATGTTTTAACAGACAAATATTTGAATCTGTTACTGGTTTAGCTAAGTATTCATTTCTACCCTAGTATAATTGCATCTGAATATACAACATGTATACAACATTTTATTAAGTGTTTCATTTCTTCCTTTCCTGGTCAGCACATTCTTGACTTGCTTCTTTGCTTTCTATTAAGAAACATATTTATACCTGGCTCATAAATTGGCAAGAAACAAAGTTTAAGCATACACCACCCATTTCAGGGGGTTCCGTTACCAACACAACATCCAGTGAAATAGCTTGCTATGACAAAAGAGCATATATTTTTAAAGAAATTCTTGTTCATTCAAAATGTACCTCAGGTGAACATTGCAGTGTGATGAATTGCTTTAACAGCTTAATTGTGAAATAGAAACCCACCATCTATTTAATAACGAAACATGCCTCATGTCATTGCATTCACAAGTTCACATTTTATATTTAAACATTCAAAATGTTTGTTACATCTGCCTTGCTAGGAGAATTCATTCATCGCTTTCTCTTAATATCCTGAGGTTATGTTTTTAACACAATGAAAAAAATTAGCAGTAATTTTAAATTCATCCCTTATGCAAAATCTTGGAATTTATGGGGGTTAATGGATCTGTTCTTTTACTTGCTAAATAAAATGTGTCCCCTTAGATGATGGCTACCATTTCTTAATTAAGAATCCACTAAAGTGCCATCCAAATGTACATAATTTATTCCCTTTATATTATTGAACTGGGAATTTTGCCAATGAATAAAACATCTTATTCTGAGGCAAAATGGAAACTCATATTTTAAAACTTCATGAAAAATATCATTTCTTGAGCTTGTTTTAATAATAAATCTCTAATATAATGAAGAGCAAATCATGAGAGTGTCTCTTTTGACTTTCAGTAAGGGCACTAGCTAAAGTCTGAAATGATTGCTTCTTAAAGAATATACAGAAGGAGGGAAGAGCTGCATATGTATCTATGTATGTGAGCATGGGTGTCTGCTTATTCTTATTGCAGTTTTTATTATTTTCTATTTTAAAATCATTTTCATGGCTCCCAGTCATAGACATTAAAATGGAAGAGAAGCATAATAATCTGCAGATTTCAGAAGGGTCAAAAGAAACAGCTTTTGAAGGAGATGGTAAACGAGTTGACAAAAAATTCTGTAAGTGGTTAACATAAAGATTGGATCAGTGTTTGCTTGTTTGTGCCTTATGATTTTCATTTGAAAATAATTTGATGTTTTTATAAAGTACTTAGTTTCAGCCCAGTGTGGTGGCGCAAGCCTGTAATCCCAGCACTTAGGGAGGCTGAGACAGGAGAATCGCGAGTTCAAAGCCAGCCTCAGCAATGGCAAGGTGCTAAGCAACTCAGTGAGACCCTGTCTCTACATAAAACACAAAATAGGGCTGGGGATGTGGCTCAGTGGTCTAGTGCCCCTGAGTTCAATCTCCAGTACCAAAAAAAAAAAAAAAAGTACTTAGTTTCAAGAAAACCTAAATATCACTGTAAGACATACTTGATGAATAGGGCCTATGTCTCTCTCTGCCTTGCCTAATTCCTGAGTTATGGTGCCTCTCCAGCCTTTAAATATCACTCACAATGCACTATTTCTTATGCTTATCATTTGTACTGTTAGTTGATATTTCCAATAGTAATAAAATGGTACATAATATGGAGCTATTACATACAAATTACATTTGAACCATTGTTTTTTTTTGATTAGTTGTTTAATTTGAGGGCTCAAATTTTTTTCTTAATTTTTTTTTAAAACAATGGAAGAGTTAAGATTTACAAAGAATCTAAGAAAGCATTGAATATCCATCCTTGTCATGTGACTAGGAAATAAGTGACTGAAATATGCAACAGCATATTTATAGCATGTATTTTTTCATACAGAAAATGAAGTCTAAGACAATAATATATTAAAAATGTATTTGAATATGTTCCATTGACAACTTTTTCTTATATTATAATTTAAATAGTTTCTTTCTTGAGAAGCTAATTTTAATACTGTAACACTCAGTACCAACCTGAAGATAGGGAATGATTCCTTTTAATAATCTGGAAAAGTCATCTGCTTGTTGACATTGACCACCTTCCTAAGAATTAAACTGCTTAAAATATTAACTCTCATGTTATAGTTACATATAAATTATTTTGATCCTACTTTTCACAACTAAGCCGCAAATGAATTCTACATAAATAACTTTAACTTCATACCAACTTGACACCTAGTTACAACTAAATGTAGTTTCCTTTGTTTTACTATTTACTGATCATCAAAAGTGACAGAATATACTTTTCAACTTATTGTTTCCAATTTTTAGCTTCCATATATTATTTAGAATCTATAAGTTTACAGGTCTTATAAATGTTATCTAAAGGTTGTTAGATAAAGGAAAACTATGGAAATGATTATATCTTGTTGACTGAAGTTTGCATTTGCTACTCTTGAGAAAATTTCAAAGATTGTATTGAATAAAGTTATGTTGAATTACTAATATAAATGTTATTAATTTTTAATCAGAAAAAGTATTGGGGAAAATGTAGGAACAAATGTTGAGATTTTCCTCTTATTTGCAGTTGAAAATGAAATTAAGACCATTCTTTTAAATCCTAAGAAGAACTGTAAATCACAACTCATAGCAGTAAAATCTTTATTATCCACTTTTATATAGATTCTGTAGTTCTAGCTGGAACTAGGCACAGAGAAGAAGAATGGGATATTAAGACAGAAATGCTATTTCTATAAGTGAGGAAAAGAAATTTTATGATTAATGATTACCTGAAATTAAAGACGATTAATGTCCCAATATTCCCAAAGTAGTATTTGCTCATCAGAAACTGATCAGAGTATAAAGTCTAGCATTGATTTTTCTATTTAAATTTGTGCCTTCTCATCCTTGTGTTCATATTTGAAATTATTATAAAATTAGTAAGAAAAATAAGGCTTATGAAACCAGTTAAATTATGTTGGACATAGTGGCTATGAAAGTAGAATTTTAATGGTGGAAATATCATATTGACATAACAGCAAACTTTCAAACAAACTTTCTGCCTTTTTAAATTATTTTTTCTAAAATATCATTTTTATGGTTTCAAATTTTATTTCTTAAAAATTATGTTGTAAATGAACATCACAAAATGTTAAGTTTTTAAAATTCTAGGTGAGTATATTTTGTATCTACTACATTAGGCAATTTGTGAATAGTTGTGATACTTCATATTTTAAAAGAATATACATATAATCATACATGAGTGCATGGATATGAATAAAGTATTTCCAAAAGGATGCAGAGGAACTATTAGGGTACCAGTAGATGGGGAGACTGACCTTTAAAATTGTATGTGGTTTGTATGAAATTTCTTGTTTATTTATGTATTTATTTTTTGTTTGTGGCCAAATTTTTTTCCTTTATAAATTTTTAAATTTGTTTTCATTAATTACACATGACAGTAGAATACATTTATGTACTGTAATATGTCATACATGAATGGGATATAATCTCTCATTTTTCTGATTGTACATGTTGTAGAATCACATCAGTCATGCATATATGTATATAAGGTAATGATGTCTGTTTCATTCTACTACCCTTCTTATCCCAATATCCCTTTCCCTCCCTTTATTCCTCTCTACATAATCTAAAGTAAATGTATTCTTCCCTAGTGGTCCCCTCTTATTGTGATTAGCACCCACGTATCAAAGAAAACATTTGGCCTTTGGTTTTTGGGGATTGGCTTATTTTGCTTAGCATGCTATTCTCCAACTCCATCCATTTACAGGCAAATGCCCTAATTTCATTCTTCTTTAAAGCTGAGTAATATTCTATCAAATATATATATATTTGTATATATATAATATTCTATCAAATATATATATGTGTTATATAATATATACAATATATATAATATATAATGTAATATATATAATATAACATATAAATATTATGTAATATATATAATATTCTATCAAATATATATATTTGTGTATATATATACTCAAATATATATTTGTGTATATATATATATATATATATATATATATATATACACACACACCACATTTTTTTATCCATTCATCTATTGAAGGGTACCTAGATTGGTTCCATAGTTTAGCTATTGTGAACTGAGCTGCTATGCCAATGTTAAGTCCTTTGGGTATAAACTGAGGAGGGGGATAACTGGGTCAAATGGTGGTACCATTCTAAATTTTCTGAGAAATCTCCATACTGCTTTCCATAGTGATTGCACCAACTTGCAGTCCCACTGGCAATGTATGAGTGTGCCTTTTCCCCCACGTCCTCGCCAACATTCATTGTTGCTTGTATTCTTTTTTTTTTAATATTTATTTTTTAGTTGTAGGTGGACAGAATATCTTTATTTTATTTTTATGTGGTGCTGAGGATTGAACCCATTGCCTCACGTGTGCTAGATGAGCACGCTACCACTGCGCCACAATCCCAGCCCATTGCTTGTATTCTTGATAATTGCCATTCTGATTGGAGTGAGATGAAATCTTAGCTTTGATTTGCATTTCTCTAATTGCTAGAGATGTTGAACTTTTCTTTTCATATATTCTTTGACCATTCATATTTCTTCTTCTGTGAAGGGTCTTTTTAGTTCTTTAGTCCATTAAAATGTTCTTTCTAGTTATATCAAATCCAGTTTTTAATTAAAATATCCATGCTGTTGTATTTAAGCCTTTTAGGAGGGAAGTCTTATTACCATTCCTGATCCTTCCTTCAGTTAAGGGAAACATTCTTTAGCATAACACTTTGGTCTCTTTTTACTTTCATTTTCTCTTCTGTGCAGAAGGAACTAATCACCTCATTGGTGTACTTGTGAGAGAAAGTTGGTGGTCCTTCCTCTCATTTCTCTCTAGAGTTAGGCTACTCTGTGGCGATCACCTTCTTTGTTAATCTGTGCTATATCTTTCAGAGAAACAGCCTCTGCCCAACTAAACTGAAAGGTCCAGTATATCCTTAACCAGGATGATAAATTTATCCAATTCTGGAGTATGGTTTCAAAATCCTGTGGCCTAACATGCAAGCCAGATTTGCCAATATTAACTATATAGGTGGTATTGCCATTTCTCTATTCATTTTTGTCTTTTCTTCATCTGTTTGGAACTTGCAGAAAAAAATTTTAATCTGGGGGCACCTTAAAATTCTCAATGTATGCAACCAAAATATTTTTCAAAAATACCATTTTTAGTTATGATTTAGAATAGCTAGCACTTCCTTGTTCACATGTGTATTAGTGTATTCAGATTAGCTTGGTAGAAAACTAAAATGGAATTTAATGCTTTATAAAGGACCTGTACAGAGGTTTATAGTGTATGTGGTTAGAGTGTAAATGGTTTAAGAAATAACTCGAATTACAGAATAGAGTTCCATTCCATCTCTACTCTCAGAACTCTCTCTACTTCCCCTCTCATTTCCTCTTGTGTGTGTGTGTGTGTATGTGTGTGTATGTGGTCAGAAAAGAAAAAAAATATCTTGATAGCATTTATTGCCTAATTATAAGCTATTCTTTATTTTTGTTTAAATTTTTAGTGCATCACAGTTGTACATAATTGTGAGGTTCATTTTGACTTATTCATAAGTGCATATAACAATTTTCTCCATTTCATTCTGTAGTACTTCGCCTTTCCCTCCTTTAGCCCTCTTCACCTGATCTTTTTCTTCTACTTTATGGACCTTCTTTCTATCTATTTATTTATTTTAAATTGGTGCATTATAGTTGTATATAAAATTAGAATGATTCCTTGTATTTTGATGTCATTCTATCAAGCCAATTTTCTTCACACAGCTTGAGCTATGTTTTCAATTGATATGCATACCAATTTTTAAGAGGCTCAAAAAGAAAAATGGACTCTTAATTTGATATTCAGAAAACAAATAAACTTTCTTCTTCTATTTTTAAAATACATCAATGCACATTGGAAATATGTGAAATGACATTTAGACATTGATATCTTAAGATGATAGATTAAAGAAAATGAACTACATATGTAATTTATATTGACAGCAAACTAGAAGAATTACAAATTATTGTACTTATAGTAATTATATTCATTGTTATATGGCTTACATTCTTCATTTTTTGCTGAAATTAATTTTCTTGGTTATTTAATTAGCAACTTATTACACAAATACAAATTTCTAATTCATTTCATAGACACCATACTTTTGAAAACATAACATTTATAGGTACCAAACTTCAAACTTTAAATATTTTATTTAAGGAATATTGAGAACAATTTGGTGGAATATTGTTTTACTTAGGAATTTTTTGAAGAGACCAACAACAATGGAAAATACATTAATTTTAAATTAATTTTTCTTGTGAAGACTATAAAAAATGAAAAAAAATTTCATATTATTATAGAATACATTTAGGAATATTACTGAGCATCTCAAAATTATTTTGATAATTTAAAATGTAAAATATATTTAAAGCAATGATCGACCATCAATTGAAATTTTTTTTTTTTTTTTTTTTAGTTGTAGCTGGACACAATGTCCCTATTTTATTGCTTTGTATGTGGTGCTGAGGCTCGAACCCAGGGCCCCACGCATGCGAGGCAAGCGCTCTACCGCTGAGCCACAATCCCAGCCCTAATTGAAATATTTATTGAAAATTATTATAACTTTTACATCTTGTGATATAATGTCACTTGTACAACTTAGCATTAATTAAATATAGCTTCTATAGAGGAATATGAAAAGAAGTCAATAGGCAAATAATACATTTTGGCATTAATGGTAATTTATTTTCTCAATTTATAACAGAAGCCAAAAGAACACAATGAGTTTAATTTTATTTCATATGTTTTGAAAATGATTATATATCAGGAAGAATTCTAAATTATATGTATACTACATCAAATTAAGAACTCTGCTTTTAAGAAATTAAATATTTAGTAACTAAAATTATGTTTGTGATTATATATACACAAATAATTTATATATAATACATATAGATATATATGGGTATGTACATAATCTTTTCTGAATTTATTTCATTCTCAAAGAAAAGAAAATAAGAGCAAGTCTGCGTAGTGTCTCATGTATCTTTCATTCCAGCAACTATGTACATGATTAAATTAAGTGTCCATTAATTTCAAAAAGAGGAGGGAGAAGTAAATGGGTAGAAGAGGTAGAAAAGGAGAAAAGAGAAAGGGAAGGAGAGAAAAAGGGGAAAAAGGAGAGATATTTAAGGACGAATGGGAAATTTTTGGTAGTATTTATGCTCTCAATAAGAAAATTAAGAAAAATATTTTTGAAAGCGCATTAAATTGTCTCTGATTAGGCAAGGTATGAGAACATATAATTTTGATCAAAATATTTCTGAAGGATATTTTCATATTAATGACAATTTTTTTCATATAAAAGCATAAGTAAAGAAAGAATGCAACACATATGAAACTAAGCTGTGCTCCTATAAGATACTTGTATTTCTTAGTATAAGAATCATGAGTAACGAAAAGTTAGTATTTTGTTTTGGTTAAGACTATAAATATCATAAATTAGTAGTACATGTTGCTTATTTAAAAACAAACTCTATATCTAGCAATTTAATATCTTATAAAGATTAATTACTATTAATCATTGTAGCAGTCAGAAAGTTAGGTATCATTGGGTTAGCCCACTAGCAGGAAAACATCAGATTAATGCAGCTGTGTACCTAACAGCAGTCCAGCATATTTGGAAATTCATTTTCTCATTTCTGATATGCATATGGTTACAGATTGCTTTTCATATAAATCTGTAAACATTGTGTGGCATGTGAACATTTTCCCATCTGGAAGATTGTTTATAAAACATTTCTATGATTTAATGAAACTAGAAACACACCAACAAGAACAATTTTAGCTTTGTATTCCAACACTGGTAGGTGTTAAAATCACTTGTATGTTCCATAACATGTGCCTAATTTTACAGATGACTAATTTCTGTTTCAGATATTATAACTTGTTACCATGACCCTTGAATATCATCCATCCTTGATTCGTTTCTTAAATAAATCAAGAAAATATGTTTTACTACTTTTTAAACACTTAACTTCCACCCTTCCCCAAACTCCACCTCTCATAAAATTTCCTGGTTTAGAAAAACTGAATGTCTTGGGAGAAAAAAACGATTATGTAGTTTCATGGAAGCTGTAGCTGGCACTGCATAAAATGAAGCATAGATTATATAATTCAAATGTACCAAAACAAATGATATTTTTGGAATTAGATTAGAATTGTATTGTTTCTCTGATCATTTTGGAAACTGTTTTGTAATAAAAGATTATTACCATCTATGCATATACTGTAGCATTTCTCAAAATGCAAACACTGGATCAGAAATTGTCCACCAGCATCTACTCAGAAATAAATAAATTTTCTTGGAAAATATTAATGAGAAAATTACACAGAGATAGCATGAGGAGATAAAAATTTCATTTTCACAAATATTAGTTAACAGACTACTCCAGATAATCTTGTGTCTTTGAGTTAAAGAGACTAATATGGCCCATGACTTCTCAAATTTTATATTTCCTAAAACTGTATTGTTAGAAACTTATATCTGTGACAAAATAGGTGAGTGATTTGATTTAAACCACTAATAAACAATTGCAGCATAATTCTCTATTCCTTTACAAGCTATTAAATTTAATAGACACATTTTAACAGAAAAACTGAACTACAATACACCTAGATTTTAAAATGAGAGCACTGTGGAAAAACAAGCATTCTATTTTAGTTCTAATAAATATAAATAATAAAGGAAAGAATAAGTTGAAAAATTATAGATAGTATATCTTAACATCCATTAGTATGTTCTATCATTGGATTTGTATGTTCTTCCTCTTAATATTACAAAAAAAATAGGACTGGGGATGTGGCTCAGTGGTCGAGTGCCCTTGAATTCAATCTCCAATACCAAAAAAAAATTATTTTAAAATATTATTTAGATTGTATTAGTTATACATAATTAATTTAATATATTAAATATATATTTAATATATTAAAGATACATATAATTAATTTCATGCTCATATACTAATCTATTATAACTATAATCTTAAAATGGAACTAGAATTCTACTTTTAAATATGGTGGCTATTAGCTCCATGTGACTAATGAGAAATGGGAAACAGAAGGTAATATATCTTATTTTTCTTTAATTTTTTATACTGATGTATAAAAACATGAAAACATGCATATTAACTGGAGACTTCTAGTTTAACACATGCAAAAAATATATAATATTTAAATCAGGCTAAACATACTTATGTCCTCAAATACTTACCATTCCTTTAGGTTGAAAACTTTCAAAATGTTTTAACTAGATTTTTGAAATATGCAGTACATTATTGTTATCTGCATTCACCCTATTGTTTGATAGCACAGAACTCCTTGCTCCTAACTAACTATATTCAGAATTCATTGTTCAATCTTTCCTCCCTGTTCCATCCCTACTTTCCTACCTAGACTCTGATTTCCACTGTTCTCATTTCAACTTCTGTGACATCACATTTTTAGATTCCACATATGAGTGAGATCACATTAATTTTTTTAAAATGTGTCTGGCTTCTTTCACTTAACATTATGGAAAGCCATATGAAGATTCATATGGCTAATTCAAAAAATTAAAATAGAACTACCATGTAATCTATCATTCCCACTACTGGGCATATATGAAATTGGCATATCAAATAGGCATCTGCATTCCCATGCACATTGCAGCACTATTTACAGTAGCCAAGATATGGAAACAATCTGAGTGTTCGTAAACAGATAAATGGATAAAGCAGATATGTTAATATACACAATGAAATCCTATTCGGCCATAAAAGACATCAAAATGCTGTAATGTAAGACAACATGGATGGAACTAGAGATCATTGTATTTACTGAAATAAACCTTGTTCATTTATTCTTTTAAAATGTTGGTTATGTTGACATAATAACTCTTTTGATACATGTTTTAAGTAAAACATTACTAAAATAAACTTCACATTCTTGGATATTTTTTGTGACTGAGTCAAAGGGCACAATTGCAACAATTTATTTTAAAGTTAAATTGCCTTCAGTTCTTTGGGATTGGTTTATTTTGCTTAGTGTAATATTCTCTAGTTCCACCCATATACCTCAAAATGCCATAATTTCATTTTTCTTTAAAGCTGAGTAATATTTCAATGAGTATATGTACCACAATGTCTTTATGCATTCATCTGTTGAATGGCATCTGAGTTTTCCCATAGTTTAGCTAGTTTGAATTGAGCTGCTATAAACATTGATATGGCTGCATCAATGTAGTGTGCTGATTTTAGGTCCTTTGGGTATAAACTGAGGACAGGGATGACTGGGTCAAATGGTGGTACCATTCCAAGTTTTCTGAGGAATCTCCATAGTGCTTTCCATAGTGATTGTACCAATTTGCAGTCCTACCAACATTGTATGAGTGTACCTTTTTTCCCTCATCATTGCCAAATATTATCGTTGCTTGTATTCTTGATAATTGCCATTCTGAGATGGAATTTCAGTGTAGTTTTGATTTGCATTTCTCCAATTGCTAGAGATGTTGAACATTTTTTTCATATATTTGATGAATTATCTTATTTCTTCTGTGAAGTGTCTGTTCAGTTCCTTTGCTCATTTTTTATTGGGTTATTTGGAGTTTTTTGTTTGTTTTGTTCATTTGTCTGTTTTTGGTGTTAACTTTCTCGAGTTCTTTATATATCCTGGAGATTAATGTTCTATCTGAAGTGTAGGAGCAAAAATTTTCTCCCATTCTGTTAGGCTCTCTCTTCACATTATTGACTGTTTCCTTTGCTGTGAAGAAGCTTTCTCGTTTGATTCCATTCCATTTATTGATTCTTGATTTTATATCTTGCACTTTATTTAGGAGTCTTGTTAAGGAAGTCACTTTCTAAGCCAACATGGTGAAGATTTGAGCCTACTTTTTCTTCTATTAGGCACAGGGTCTCAGTTCTAGTGTCTAAGTCCTTGATCTACTTTGAGTTTTCTTCAGGGTGAGAGATAGGTGTTTAATTTCATTTTGCTACATATGGATTTCCAGTTTTCCATCAGTAGTTGTTGAAGAGGCTATCTTTTCTCCAATGAATGTTTTTGGTGCCTTTGTCTAGTAGGATATAATTGTATTTATGTTGGTTTGTCTCTGTGTCTTCTATTCTTTGTCATTGGTCCACATATCTGTTTTGGTGCCAATACCATGCTGTTTTTGTTATTAGGGATCTGTAGTGTAATTTAGGGTCTGGTATTGTGATACATCCTGCTTCACTTCTCTTGTTAAGAATTGCTTCGGCTACTCTGGTTCTGTTGTTTTTTCAAATGAATTTAATGATTACTTTTTCTATTTCTATGAAGAGTGCCATTGGGATTTAAATAAGAATTGCATTAAATCTTTATAATGCTTTTGGTAGTATGGCCATTTTGACAGTGTTAATTCTGTCTATCCAGAAGCACGGGAGATATTTCCCATCTTTTACTTCTTTCTTTAATGATTTGTAGTTTCCATTGAAGAGGTCTCTTTTGTTAGATTGATGCCCATTTTATTTTGTTTTTGAAGTTATTGTGAATGAGGTAGTTTTTCTAATTTCTCTTTTGGTAGATTCATCATGGATGTATAAGAATGCATTTGATTTATGTGTGTTTGTTTTATATCCTGTAATCTACATCATGTACAACCAGCAGAATCAGAAGTTATACTCCATTTATGTGTGATGTGTCAAAATTGACATTGTCATGTAATCTAATTAGACAAATTTTTAAAAACTTAAAGAAAGATAAGTAGCTTAGTTGGCTTTATGTTTTTAGTTAAATATCAGGAAACACTTCATGTCATAAAATGAAGAAACAATTCTGAGGGACCACACAGAAGAGGTTGCTTTTATAGACAGAGCTGCACTAAAAAAGAAGTAGAAGCAAAGCATGAAAATTGGATGAGTCATATTAAAATCGTCTTCCTTGACAAATGGAAACAGAGAGAAAGAACAAGTGAAAAATAACTGAATGATTATTGTTAGATTTCTGTAGGTTAACTTTGTTGTGTCAGGATTAAGGCATAGGGAAATTCCATAATCATGCCAATTAAAACTGACTTATTTGGGAAATTTGACTGCTATTGCTCTACTTTTAATTTCTAAGAAAGGAAAATAAATGATCTTATATCCACTTGGTTGCATGGAAATTTAGTGTAAGTGACTCCATTTTGACTTTTAGCCAAGTGTTTTGGAGCATAATGCAGGAGGTTAGTCTGAAATAATGTTTATTTTCTATAATGTTTATTTTACACACCAGAATATTAAAATGTTCCATCTATGTCTCATGTACTTTGATTGGACAATACTGACCTAGAGTATTTCTTATAAGTAATTAGTTTAATGAATTGAAAAATACACAACTTTTTAAAATAACCACTGTTTATGTATACCTTGAGGTGTAATCTGAATGCCTATTTTGCTGTTTTGAACTAGAATTGAAATCATAAAAAAGGGAAAAAATAAAGCCATATGTGTTGTATGTGTTCGTGTGTGTGTATTTGTGTGTGTGTGATTGTCTATGCACTTGTGTATTTTTGGGGTGTACTTTTTTGATATCCTATACATTAAAAAAGGGATTTGAACTGGCCCCAGTGGTGCACATCTATAATCCCAGCACTTTGAGAGGCTGAGACAAAAAAATCGTGAATTCAAAGCCATCCTTAGCAAAAGTGAGATGGTAAGCAACTCAGTGAGACCCTGTCTCTAAATAAAATTCAAAATAGGGCTGGGGATGTGGCTCAGTGGTCAAGTACCCCTGAGTTCAATCCCCTGTGCCAAAAAAAAAAAAAAGGGATTTCCCCCCCCAAAAAAGTTCAAATGTTCTCTCTGATAGACAGATGACAATACACAACAAATGGGGTGGGGATAGAAGTTCAGCAGATTAGACAAAGAGGATAAAGGAAAGGGAGAGAGGATAGGAATAGAAAAGAGAGTGGAATGAGTCTGACATAACTTTCCTGTTTCATATATTAATACACAACCACTGATACTACACACTATGTGCAATCAAAAGACTGGGATCCCAATTAGATATATTCCATGCATGTATAATATGTCAAAATACACTCTACTCTCATGTATATCTTAAAACAACAATTAAAAATGTAATCACTTGCTCTAAAAAAGGAAAGCAATTTAAAATGTTCTTGAAATACAATACTTCATGTTTTAATTGGATTTAAATTTTTATTGAAATGCAATACTTTATGTTTCAGTTGGTGCAACTAAGTGAATTCAATGAAGAAAAAATTAATAAAACTTACGTCAAAGAATAAAGAAAATATGGCATATATATTGTGTACATGTACAGTATTTTGTGTGTGTATAACATATATATGTATATACACACACAATACAGTATTACTCAGCCATAAAGAATAATTAGATTATGGGATTTGCTGATAAATGGATGGAAGTGGAGACTATTATGCTAAGTGAAGTAAGCCAGGTCCAAAAAGCCAAAGATCATATGTTTCTTCTGATAAAGAGGAGAGTACAGAAAATAGGTGAAAGATCTGTGGAATAGAGGGAGGGAAATGAAGTGGAAGGTGGAGGTGCGATAAGAAAAGAATATTGGAATATGAATATACCACAGTGAATGTCACCATCATGTATGTCCCCAAGACAGTAATTTTAAAAAAATAACTGTAAGGATATAGTAAAAAGATTAGTAGAGTAGAGGGAGGAGTACCGGGGAGGGAGGAGAGGAGAGAATGGGTAAGTACTGGCTACTGAATTAGAGTTAGCCAGGTTTAAGGGACCAAAATTCCAGAAAGATGAAAAGTTTAATGAAGTGAGCTAAATCTTGTATGTACCACAGCTCTGTGTCTTGCAGAATTTCTCAGTTTATAGGTGGCTCCTGTTGAAAAGCAAGAACTGAGGAAGCTAAATTATATTCCATGATTTCATAGTTTTGTCAAAATGAACCCTGATGGGAAGGGAGCAGGTATGGGGGTAGGAATGATGGTAGATGGAATTGGACATTATTACCCTATGTACATATATGACTACATGACTGGTATGATTCTACATCATGTACAACCAGAAGAATGAGAAGTTATACTCCATTTATGTATCATGCATCAAAATGCATTCAGTCATCTATGACTAATAACAACAAAAGAAATGAAAAAGAGCATTGTACAATATTAACTTAATTTTGACAACTATATCATGCAATGTATGTAAAATATTAATATTAGAGAAGGCTTGGGAAAGAGTATATAAGGACTAGCTATATTATTTTTGCAACTTTTCTGTAAGTCAAAAATTGTTTCAAAGTAAGAACAGTCTTGGTAATTTTTGGCTGAATAAAATATACTTTGGTTTACTATAAAAAATCCTAATTTTATGTAAAACTAAAAAGAACCAATAAAAATGCCAAAACAAAATGAGTATCTCCTCAGAGGCCAAAGAATCCAAAGATACAATTTGAAACAACTAGCTGAGTAAGGCACAGCTTGAAAAATCATATGCTTTAAGGCATAGTAAGCCTACCAAGTTAGCCAGGTTTAAAGGACCAAAATTCCAGAAAGATGAAAAGTTTAATGAAGTGAGTGTGGCAAAGATTTGTTCCCAGAATGTCGGCTCTCTGTTCACTTCATTGATTATTTCTTTTGCTGAGAAGAAGCTTTTTAGTTTGAATCCATCCCATTTGTTGATTCTTGATTTTACTTCTTGTGCTATACGAGTCTTGTTAAGGAAGTATGGTCCTAATCCAACATGATGAAGATTTGGGCCTATTGTTTCTTCTATTAGACGTTGGGTCTCTGGTCTGATTCCCAGGTCTTTGATCCACTTTGAGTTGAATTTTGTGCACGGTGAGAGATAGAGGTTTAGTTTCATTTTGCTGCATGTGGATTTCTAGTTTTCCCAGCACCATTTGTTGAACAGGCTATCTTTTCTCCAGTGTACATGTTTAGCTCCTTTATCTAGTATAAGGTAACTGTATGTAAGTGGGTTTGTTTCTGT
Organism: Geosciurus inauris; assembly: GCA_004024805.1. NCBI lineage: Eukaryota > Metazoa > Chordata > Mammalia > Rodentia > Sciuridae > Geosciurus > Geosciurus inauris. The sequence goes on from PVHX01002026.1 coordinate 59,456, forward strand.
GTCTTCTATTCTATACCATTGGTCTACATGTCTATTTTGGTGCCAGTACCATACCTTTTTTGTTACTATAGCTTTGTAGTATAATCTGAGGTCAGGTATTGTGATGCCTCCTGCTTCACTCTTCTTGCTAAGGATTACATTGGCAATTCTGGGTCTCTTATTCTTCCAAATGAATTTCATGATTGCCTTTTCTATTTCTATAAGGAATGGCGTTGGGATTTTAATTGGGATTGCATTGAATCTATATATCACTCTGGGAAGTATGGCCATTTTGACAATATTGAGTCTGCCTATCCAGGAGCATGGGAGATTTTTCAATCTTCTAAGGTCTTCTAATCTCTAGGATATAAAAAGAACTCAAAAAACTTAACACAAAAAACTAACAACCCAATCAATAAATGGGCCAAAGAGCTGAACACAAACTTCACAGAAGAAGATATACAATCCATCAACAGATATATGAAAAAATGTTCAACATCTCTAGCAATCAGAGAAATGCAAATCAAAACTACCCTATGATTTCATCTCACGCCAGTCAGAATGGCAACTATCAAGAATACAAACAACAATAAGTGTTGGTGAAGTTGTGGGGAAAAAGGCACACTCATACATTTCTGGTGGAACTGCAAATTGGTACAACCAATCTGGAAAGCAGTATGGAGATTCCTTAGAAAACTTGGAATGGAACCACCATTTGAGCCTGCTATCCCACTCCTCGGTCTATACCCAGAAGACTTAAAAACAGCATACTACAGTGCTGCAGCCACTTCAATGTTTATAGCAGCTCAATTCACAATAGCTAAACTGTGGAACCAACCAAAATGACCTTCGATAGATGACTGGATAAAGAAACTGTGGTGTATATACACAATGGAATATTACTCAGCAATAAGAGAGAATAAAATTTTGGCATTTGCAGGTAAATGGATGGAGTTGGAGAATACCATGCAAATGAAGTAAGCCAATCTCAGAAAACCAAATGTTGAATGTACTCGTTGATAAGTGGATGCTGATCCATAATGTGGGGAAGGACATGGGAACAATGGTGGATCTCTGGTCACAGGGATGTAAGGGGGGAGGGGGCATGGGGACAGTAAAGGTAGTGGAATATGATGGTCATCATAGCCCTAACTTTATGTATGACTGCATATATGTTGTGATTATACAACTTACAACTAGAGAATTGATATGTTATCCTCTATGTACAGTGAATCAAATTGCACTCTGTTAACATGTAAGCCTAAATAGAACAAATAAATAAAATACGAAAAAAATTACAAATATCAGAAATAAAAGATAAAGAAAAAAGAAACATTATCCAAAAAAAAAGAAAAGTTTAATGAAGTGAGCTAAATCTTCTATGTATCATAGCTCTGTGTCTTGCAGAATTTCTCAGTTTATAGGTAGCTCCTGTTGAAAAGCAAGAACTGAAGAAGCTAAGTTGAGCACAGTCTGTAGTACCATGGAGTTGGGAAAACACATATTGGAATTCATGAACCAAACAAAAGAAAATAAAGTCTCAGGGTTTTGATTATGACCTGGGAAGCTATTTGATCACACCCCTCAAAAATTCTTAGCTCTTTAAAGCCTTGAATGTTCTGTTACTGTTTAGATTAAGGCAATGTAACCTTTATACTAAATGTGTAACAGAAGAAATTGGGAGACTTGCTTAGAGAAAAATTAATAATGTTATCAAGAAGTTGACATTGTATAATAACCAATGAAAAGCATTCAAATGACAAGTAAATGAATAATGAAACAACAAGAATGCCAAAAGACAATACCAAACCTTAAATACCAATACAAAGAATTCTTCATATTTTTGGTAATGGAATTGAACAACAAAAATGTTCAATACCTGTCATTAATATTTTTAAAAGTAGGTAAATAAATCTACTCATATGTGTAAACTAGAGGAGAAAAAGATCACATTTGTATTCTAAAATGAAGAGTATAATACATAAATTAAATTTGTAGTAATAGAAAACTACAGAATAGGTGATTGACAGTATAGTAGACAAAGCAGAATATAGGATTAGTGAATTAGATAATAGAATACTAGAAAACACCCAGATTGCTAATGATGTATGATAAAGAAAGATAAATTGAGCTAGAGATTATATAAATACAGAAATAGAGATTAAAATAAGAAAGGAAGAAAACCTCTTTTAAAAATGAAGACAACAGAAAATCTAAGCATAGAGTAGAAACTTCATATGAATAAAAGAAGAATAGTGTTTAGAAAAAGACAAGAGTGTAGATGTATATTGAGAGAGAATGGTCAACTTATTAAAAATCATAGGAAAAATAAGTTCTGGTATTCTATTGCACAGCAGGGTGACTATAGTTGAAAATATTGTATTATGTATTTTCAAATAACACAAATATAGGATTTTGAATGTTCTTAACATAAAGAAACAACAAATGTTTGAGTCGATAGACATGGTAGTTACTCTGATTTGAATATTACACACGGTGTACATCAAAACATCACACTGGCTGGGCGCAGTTGCGCGTTTATAATCCCAGCGGCTCAGAAGGCTGAGGTAGGAGGATTAAGAGTTCAAAGCTAGCCTCAGCAAAAACAAGGTGTTAGGCAACTCGGTGAGATCCTTTCTCTAAATAAATACAAATAGGACTGAGAATGTGGTTCAGTGATCGAGTGCCCCTGAGTTCAATCACAGGTACCAAAAAAAATCACAGAGTACTCCATAAATACCTACATTTTTGTGCCAATTAACCAAAATAAAACTTTGAAAATGGTACAAAAATAGTTAGGAGTAATATAAATACCGAATATTTTCTAAAAATGTAAAAGCTTTCAGGACACAAACTAAAAGATCTTGTTTATTCCTATGCAGCATAAATGAATAAAAACATAATAAGGTACATTATAATAAAATGTAAGAAATGAAACAAAGTAAAATAACCAAAATCAGACTAATGTAAAACAATACAATGAATGCAACCTATGATACACTAATATCACTATATTTAATATACTACAGATGCTCCTTGACTTAAAATGGGCTCACATTCTGATAAATCTATTATAAACTGAAAATGTCATAATTCAAAAATGGATTTAATATACCCAACCTATCAATCATCATGGTTCAGCTTAACCATCATTCATGTGATCAGAATTTGTACTCTGGCCTGTAGTTGGAGATCATAAGAGAGCACCAAACCACTTACTGCTAACTTGAAGAAACAGCAACATACAGAATTCAAAGTATAATCTTTACTGAATGAATATGGCTTTGGCACTATTAAAAAGTCAAAAATTCACAAGTGAAAGCATTGTAGGATAGGGTAAATTGAACATTTATCAGATTTGACCATAGACTAGATCATAAAATAAGTGTCAACATATTTCAAGATGGTGTATCGGGCCCTAAATCTTTCTCTGAACTCATTGTGTAATTCTTTCCATTTACAGCATAAGTACCAATAATTTCTCTTCTCTGTATTTTACATGGCTTGGTACCTTTATATCAGAATATACTTTCATTCCTCTTCCTGATTTTATTAATACTAGTTTTTTAAGAGTAGCATAAATTTACATGTGATTCCTATGTTGAAACTCTACAGTGACATATCTACTTATATGTTGATATTGTCTTTAAGTTATATAACATTTTTGAGAATTTGTATTAAATTTCTAAAGTTGTATCATAAATTTTATAATTCCAAAATTTATGGGATTTTCAAATTGTATAAAGGCTTACAATATCCGATGATGGTGAAATTGAGATAGATTGGAAACCATCAGATACAACAGCAATGTGAACTGCTATAAGCATTTTGAAAATAAATTTAGAATAAGCTAATGAAATTAAGTACTTTCATACCCTTACCATTCTTCAGTCATATACCCAGAAATATATCTCTAAGAAATTTCTTCATGTCTGAAAAGTTTGCATAGATAAACAGATTAGGAAGTGTGATAAGGACACTGATACCTACATGTCCATTTTCTGTAATATATAAATATAATGTGATCATGTATTCCTTAACATTATGAAGCTGTTAGATACAAACTGGACAGAAATTAAAGACAATATTGAATTAAAAAATAGATTGAATGAATATCATTTAGCATTGGTGTAAATTAAATGTCCAAAAGAAAAAACAAAGCTATACATATTGCAAAATGATACCTACGTATCCATGTATGGCATGTGTCAAGCTTATGTTAAGATACATAGAGGTCAATGAGAGAGAGGATTTTCTATAAAGAGGAAATCACAAAATGAATTATGATTGAGGTCTTGAAAACCCTAATATAATGACTTATCATAACTCTCAGTGAAACTGGATGGGTAAAAAGCTGTGGTGTTTCCATAAATTTTTTTGTGAGTTAACATGGACGGGAGAGCTGGGTAGTGATGGGAAAAGAGCTGTTCCTTTCTTCATCATGTCGTGGAGCTTTGAGACACAAGATAAGGAGAAGCTTGGGGCCACTGAGAAAGTAAGAGCGGTACTTGCTCTGTAACAGCTCACCATTGTTCAAAAGACCATTTAATTTCAAGTTATGTGTAATTTATATCTCTTCGCCTTTCACTACAAATCTTCTGTTTCATGAAATCTTCAGAATAGCACTGGCCGCAACAGTGTTATGTAATTCTAAAACACATTTGATGCACTGGCTTTCGTTTACAGAAAGACCTTTTGGTTTTCCCATTTCATATTATGCTGTGCGTTGACATATTACCTACTTGACTGAAAGTCCTATGAAGAGTATTAAAAATTATGGATCAGAAGTTAAGAAATGGCCATACAGAGACTCAATCCAGTCTCTTTAAATATCTTTCTGTAAAAAGGGAATCATGTTCCATAACTTGACTTTTACTAAAGTAATTGACTTTAAACTGCATCTTAAAAATGGAACATTTATAGCTGCTTGGGGATATTCTAATCACTTACCTACATAGATAGAACACTGTGAATTTGGTAAAAACTACTTTATTATAATATTGTGTGAATATGAAGCTTAACTTTTAAAATTATTATTCAGAATCTGAAATATATATGTGTTAGAGAATTTACAATTGATTAATTCTGCTCATTTTTAAGATTAATCAAAATTTCTTACCAATTTTCAATGTTCTTACATAGAAATATACCTGCTTTATGACTGACTCAATGTTCTGTAGGCATTTTTTAAGTGATTTTGCTGTTAATAATAGTTTGGAAAAGTGTACATTAAGACAATATTTACATCTACTACAAAATTTTCAGAATTGAAGTATATTCTATGTGCTATGTAAATTAGCTACATTTGTGTCCTATATTTGAGTTTTACCTAGCATGGTTTTGTTTTTCCCCTGGCTGTTCTATCATTTCTAAGTGTTATAGCTAGTAGGGTACAGTGGGATGAATCTGAATTTGCACCATCATCAGTAGTATAAACAACTACCATCTAAAATGACTGAAAAAATCCTTTGATTCAGAAAACCATGAGCATTTATATAATTTAGAATTATAATTTACAAAAGTATTTATCTAAAACTTTTGAAAAATACTTAGAACAAATGAGAGTTACTGCCATAAATAGATCACTTATGTAAAAATGGCTTATGATGAATGCACTACAATAGAATTATTATTAAGTTGTTATTACATGGTTAAAGTTATGATTATATGTTTGGAATCAAAAGCAAAAAATGCACTAGATTTTAATAAAAATATCATTATTGAGCAATGTATGAGAATATTCATTCTCTACTAGAATCATTTTGCTTTTTCTTAATATAAGTGATTAATGACTTGTATTTGAATTTTTTATTTTGTTTAATAACTTTAGCTGTCTACTTTGAGAAATAAAATAACTAGAGCACACAACGCTATCATTGTTTTCACAATTGCTCTGTAAATTGAATGGGTATACCAAATGGAAAATTACAAGACTTGAATGTTGTTTATATTACATACATAAAACTCAATTGTGTTAAAACATTCAGCTTATGTAATTCTATAATTCTATTAATCAATGCAATAATTCATAGTTATTGTACATTAATGAAGACATGTAATTAATGCATATCCATATCAATGTTCAACAGATAATATATTCCAATAAATGAATCCTGAAATATGAAAAATTTAATTGCAAAAGCAGTATGTTGTTTGTATTAAATTTAGTTAACTCAGTGGTGTAGAGTGTCACCAGCTATATCTTTGGGTTACACATATTCCTGGCTCTATTGCCCTATGTTCTCCCATCTTCACAAAGACACCACTCTAGAGTTAGCTTCAAATTTGTTTTAGCCATTCCTTCCTGGCATCTGCTATCATGATTCAGCCAAAACTCTTGCAAATATCATTGATTTATATAATACCAAAGCCAAGGTATACTCAATATATATCATTTTACCATAAATTTACTACATTTTTTGAAAGTATTTATTAAAGTGTATTCTTTATTTTCCTTCTCCCCATCTTCAATCTCTTCTTTCTTCCTTTTTTTTTTTTCAGTTCTTCTAAGATATTTTTTCTGTCTTAGTGTCAGCTGCCACATCTTCACCCCTTTAATGCTTGTCTAGTTTTGGAGTGCTTTGAAACTCAAGCTGGAGCCTTTTGTGTTCCCAGTTTCTCAATGGGTGATATTTGCAGTACTACAGTTAAAATATCAGTGTGTGACACAAAGTAAAATATAGGTGTCTGTGAAACATCCTTCTAAAATAGGCACTAACATTTTAATCTGGATTTGAGAGTATCACTTTGGAAAAAGTATAATGACTATTTCATTTCTTCATCCCTATTACATTTCTTATTGCCTGTTGACATTCCTTTGACATCTTCACAAACCTTTTTAGTGTATCCTTTCCAAAACTGAATTCTTTGCTGCTTCTTATCGCCTACACACATTTTTCTCCTCTTCTTCCTTACAGACTCTGACTTACACTAGATTTACCTAGTCATAAATACTGAATTATCCATTCAATTTTATTTTAAGAAAACAGTTTGAGATTTTTATCTTCATAGTAATTCTTTCAAATGCATACACACATATACATACTCTTCAAATGACCTATATAACAGCACACACACACACACACACACACACACACACACCAGGGATTGAACCCAAGGGCACTTAATCACTTAGCCACATCCCTAGTCCTTTTCTGTATCTTATTTAGAGACAAGTTCTCCCCCTTAGTTGCCTTAGGCTCCAGAATCACTGGGATCACAGGCATGCATCACTGCACCTTGAACAACAAGTAGCATCTTATTTGACAGAATATTGGAGTGCTTTGGGACTCAAGCTGGAGCTTTTTAAAAGCTCTTTGACATTTGTACTGATGGATTTTCTTTTTTGTGTTCTAGAATTATAAGAGGTTTAATGTTAACTGGGGAAACCTCATATGATAGATAGCACTTCTCCTAATATGTATAATTTTTACTTGAATATCAACAGTTCTTATTTTTGCATTGTTCATATAATTTATCTACTTAAACTTCATCATATTCCTAGATGCATAGCACATTTATTTTCCGTGATTCTTGAAAGAACACAAGGCGGAATCTTCAAGATTCAAATTTATTAGCTCAAAATATCTACAAATATTATGAAGAAATCCCTATGTTTGCATTAGGTTAGCTATTCATGATTGCACCACAGAAAAATGCCTGTGGTTTAAGCACTTATTATGGCTATTTTATTAGTAAGATGACATACAAAAGTATTGCTCTTCTTGGATATGGCTTTAGTCACAGGATCATAAAAATTTATTGAAACTTAGGGCTGGTGCTATAGCTCAGTGCCAGAGCAGTTGCCTAGCCTGTGCGAGGCACCGGGTTTGATCCTTAGCATGACATAAAAATGAATAAATAAAAAATAATAATTTTTTAAAAATCTATATAATTTTAAAAAATTGAAACTTTGTATGCTTTTACTAGTTAGGTATATATGAATTTCATTGTTTCAAATTCTCTGAAGAATCTTATCTTGAAATTCTGATAATTTACGAAAACTGTATGTAAGGTCCAAAATTTCTTTTGTAGATATACAGTCTTACAGTTTTTCATGAACCTGAGGAGAGACTTTGTTGCCTATTGATACTTAATTTCCCATCTTTCTACCCAATACACAGTGGCTGTAGTGACAGATTTCATTTAATTCCCTGATGAAACTGGTTCTCAAGAGTCTCTCAACTGTAACATTGGTATTCTCTTTCTCTCTCTCTCTCTCTCTCTCTCTCTCTCTCTCTCCCTTCTTCTCTTTTCTTTTCTCTCTCTAACACACACACTCCCCGCCCCCCATGTCTCTGGCCAAGCTAAACAAATAAATGAAATGATGTAATTAGGTAAAAAATATCTGAGTTATCATTTCCTTTCAAGAAAAGATTAAAACAGTTTGTTCCAGACATGTAGGTTCACAGTTTCTTCATCCAGTGCTTCTGGTAGTTCTACATAGTGAGAGGACCTGAAATATTATAAATTACATTATAGTAGTATAAATTAAAAAATAGTATTTATATGATTCAGGTTAGTTTTCCAGTGTCTGAAATTGGACAAGAAACAATATCTGGTCCACAGTAGCATATTTCTTTGTGAAATTTTCTCTTCAAAGACCTTTCTTTTTTTTTTAATGTTTATTTTTTAGTTGTAGGTGACAGAATATCTTTATTTAATTTTTATGTGGTGCTGAGGATCGAACCCAGTGCCTTATGCATGCTAGGCGAGCACGCTACCACTGCACCATAATCCCAGCCCTCAAAGACCTTTCTTACACATTGTATTAAATTAAATTGATTAAATTGAATGCTCTGGGTTTTGTTTTGTTTTGTTTTAATGGATGTGTCGTGTTAAAAAAATGCACCGTTGTATCATCTACTTTCCCATATTTATGATTTATTACTCAACCCCACCCTCAACAATCATAAATCTCATCCAAACAATTGATCTTGATTCTGCTAATTTCACTTATCTTTATTGCATCCTGTCCTTGCCCCTTTTCTTATGCAGTTTAGATTCATGGTCAAAGATACACATTCAATTCTAGTGCCATCTCTTGCTTCCTTCCCCTGGAACAGCAAAATCACACTGTACTGAATCCCTCTCTCCATCTGCTCCTTATCTGCTTAACATGATCAGAGAAAATTGCACAGTCACATTAGCTGTTCTCATTTTAAATTTATATCATGAACTTTCAGAGGAACCTTAATGCAGGTTAGCAATCATGTTGCCCCTCTTTTGCACGTTAGCTCTTTCCATTGGTCATTAGCCGTCCTCTTCTCTTTGCAACCTTTTATTCTTGACTTGTAATCTATGAACTTGTGTTTTCCACCAGTGGAAGCAGTTAGAGGTTAACTTTCAGACTCCTATCCATATATAATCTCTGCACTATATCCTGTATCTTCTTTTTTTAAAATTTGTTTTTAGCTGTTGATGAATCTTTATTTTATTTATTTATTATATATATGTGGTGCTGAGGATCGAACCCAGTGCCTCACACATGCTAGGCAAGCTCTGTACCACTGAGCTACAGCCCCAGCCCCCCTGTATCTTCTTTTTGATACTGTATAGTAGAATGAAATCAGAATACAGTAGTCCTCAGATTCTCCATTTATGTAAACTAGAGTGTCCACAGATTTGGATGAAGAAAATTCTCTGTATGTTTGTTTTTTCTAACCACTTACCGAAATTTTGTATTTCTTCTAAGATCTGAATGTAGGTAAAAATAGAATTCCAACATTTGTAACTGACATCAATGGAAAGCACATTTTATTTTTCATGTTGTATTATAGTTGCTATGGTATCCTGCTAGCACATTACTCATGACCTTGAATACAATGAAAAATCTATCACTTGAACTTACTTCAACTATTTATACATTTATTATCATCTTAGAACTTATTTTAGTGATATATTGATAAATATGTTTGTATATGATTGGTTTCATTGGGAATGCTAAAACATTATTTTGAGAAAGGGTCTGTGGGTTTCATTCCTTCTAAGAAATCCATGACATAAAAAGATTAAGAACACTTCCTCTACTACCAATCCCTTTGTACATATAAGAGACCTCACTTTACATGCTCTGGCACATTGCTGCATCAATTCCTCCTGCTTTGTAAGTGTATTTATCAGAGTAATTAGACCAATAGAATTAGGAGATAAAAGAGACAGAATGGGATGTTTCAGGGAACTAGCTTATGCACTTACAGGGACAGGAAAGTCAGACTTCTGCAGAGTAGGCCAGCAACAACTGGAGATGAAGGAAGAGCTGTGGCAGCCTAGTCTGAAGGCAAGTCTGGATGCAGAATTATTTTCACCTAGGGGACCTCTGTTTTTTTGTTTTTTTTTCCCCAAACTCAACTGATTAGATTACAACTCCCAGAATTGTGGAGCAGAATCTACCTTAATTAAGTGTACTGATTTAAATGTTAATTATGCCGTACATGTTCCTTCACAGAAGTGTCTAGACTGATGTTCTTCCAAGAAACTGAGCACTAGAGATGGACCAAGTTGACACAAAAAATTAAATGTCACATCAAGTCATTGTCATCAGCATAAAACATATTGAGATTTCTCTCTGTTTCTGGATCAAACCAGGCACACTTTCCATTTTTGGGTATTTGTACTTGTAGTTGCTCTGTCTGGAAACTGTATGCACAGACATCCTCCAGAAAAATGGTTATGCTTCCAACCTTTAGTTCAAATAGGCTGTCTGTCAACGTAAGGCCTACCACAGCCCCTTTTAAAATTGTAATCCACAATAAAAATCTCTATGTGTAATAAGTTTTGCTATGATTTTCTTTTGCTAGAGGACTAGCTGAAATATTTCTGGTCTTGTCTTTATCCATCTTCCTTTCTTCCTTTCTTCTTTCTTTCTTTTTTTTGTTTATAGTCTCTGTTGAGTGACTATAAATCCAAGCCCTGTCCCAGGGATTTGGTCAAGGATGTTTATAGTGTAACTTTCTGAGGATACTTCTTTATTCTGAAGGACAGCCTAATGTCTAAGCATCCCAACTGTGGCCAGTTTTTTGTTCAGTTTTGTCCTACTAAGACATCCACTGTCTAGGAGGGTCCTCACTGGAAAAGAAGGAAGGTTCAGGTGTGCTGATCAGCAAAACACAGAGGAGGCAACTCAACAAAACACATGAAATAACCAAAATGTATTTGTTTTCCCAAATAACCTCATCATTATTATAATTATTAATATGTATTAATTGTAAAAATTGACTGGATTTCACTGTGGTTTTTCCCTACATGTAGACATCAAGTATAAACCAGGTCCACCCACCCTTCTACTCTTGACGCCTCTCCTGCTTCCTCAGTACCCTTCCCAGTTCCTAAAAGTCCCTTTCTGTCTTGCCCTCCCTTTTGTCCTTCCTTGTCTCTAGGAGCCATTATTTGCACTATTCTGTTCCTTACAAGGTTGACTTGTTGATTTCCTAAAGTGAGGAAGAACAGGTAGTATTTACATTTCAGTGTTTAATTAGTTTCATTGAGTACAATGATCTCCAGTTGTGTTCATGTTGCTGCAAAGGACAGCATGTCATTCTTTTGTAGGTTGAGTATTATCCTATTGTGTAAATATATTACATTTTCATTATATATTCATCAGAGTTGATTCCATATTTGTCTATTGTGATAGTGCTGCAATAAATATAAAGGTGCAAGTCTTTTTATAATTTATTTCAACTCTTTGGGGTATGTATCCAGTAGGGCTACTGGAAGGTAGATCTACTTTTATGTTTTTATTTTAAGAATCTCCACATCATTTTTATCCCCACCAGCAGTGTATAAGAATTGCCTCTTCCCTACATCTTCCCCAACATTTGTTAAATTTTGTTTTTATGATGATGGTCTTTATAACTAAGGTGAAATGATATCTCATTGTGGGTTTGATTTGCAGTTCTGTGATTATTAGTGAAATTTAGCATTTTTGATTTATTTTTGTACATTTGTATGTCTCCTTAGTGTCTGTTTAGTCCCTTAGCCCAATTGTTAATTCAGTTGTTTATATTTTAATGTTAATTATTTTGTGTTCTTTATACATTCTGAATGTCAAACTCTTTTTAGATAGACTATCTGCAAATATCTTCTCATGTGTGTTTTTCTCAATCTTATTGTTTCCTTTGCTGTGGAGAAGCTTCTTGGTTTGATGCAATTCCATTTGTCTATTTTTGCTTGTATTACCCATGCTTTTGGATTCTATCTAAGAAATTGCCTATGCCAATGTCTCAAAAATGTTCCCCTATTTTTTGGTACTAATTACATACTTTCAGAATTTTTATTTAGGCTTTTGATCCTTTTTGAGTTGTTTTTTTGTGTATAATGAGAGAAAGGGACTTAAGAGCAACATAAAATCAGCACATCTGTACACAAATAACAGACTTGTTGAAAAGAATTAAGAAACCATCTTATTTACAACAGTTATATAAATAATAAAACATTTAAGAGTCACCTTAACCAAGGAAATGAAAGATCTCTACAATGAAAACTATGAATCACTGATGAGAGACATTATGAAAGACTCAAAAAAATGGAAAGACATTATATGTTCATGGATCAGAAGAATCAGTATAGTTAAAATAATCATACTACTCAAAGCAATGTATAGCTTCAATGCATCTACTCATAACAATTCTAAACAGTTCTTCACAGAAGTAGAATAATGATCTTAAAATTCAGGTGAAACCAAAACAGACCCAGAATAGCCAGAGAAACCTTCATCAAAAAAGACTAAAAAGAATAGTGTGGAAGTTCTTTAAAAATTGAAAACTAAACATAGAACTACCATATGATTCAGCTATACCATTCCTGGTTATATAGTTGAAGGAAATGAAGTCAGCATACAAAAGAGACACGTGCATACCAATATTTATTATTGCACTGTTCCTAATAGCCAGAGTATGGAATCAACCTAGGTGTCCACCAACAGAGGAGTAAGTAAAGAAAATGGGATGCATAAACACACACGCTCACACACAGACACACACACTGAAATATTATTCAGTCATAAAGGAGAATGAAATCATGTCACATGAAGGATAATGAAAAGAAATGGAGATCATTAAAAGACTTTGTATATTTTTTCTCATTGTGAGAAAAAAAGAGAGAAAGATGACTTGAAAGCAGAAGAGAAACTATTAAGTTAGGAGAAGAGGTTAATGGGGGAAAAGGAGAGAGGGGAGGTGTATTATTCAGTGTTCTCTGGAGGAATAGAATCAACATGAAGTATAATTATAAAAGAAGGATTTGTTAGGTTGGCTTACATAAGCAGAAGTTGGATAGTCCGAAATAGCAGTCTGCAGGCTGGAGAACTGGAAGAACCAGTAGCTGCAATGTCCAAGATTCTTGAAGCCCCAGTACAAGAGGGATCAGTGATGCTACCCTACTCCAAAACTGAAAGCGTCTGTAGAATCCACTTTGGAAGAGCGAATAAGCAAGAATCTGATATCCTCAGATGCTCGCAGCAGTAATCAAGAACCTGTTCAAGAAGAGTTGAGCTTGCATCTGCTGCTGCTTACTTATTCTTCCAACTTTTATTCCATCCAAGCCATCATCCTATTGGACAGTTCAGCCCATGCTTAAGGAGGGTCTCCATTTCAGCTGGCTATCTCACATGCCAGTCATTCCTAGGCACACTCTCACTGACACACCGATAAGACCCTTAATAACCGGCATCTCTTAATACAATCAAGCTGATGATTGAAATTAACCAACACAGAAGAACTAGATAGGGTTTCAGGGAGCAGAGATATAAGTTAAAACCTATATATACATGTATGAAGATGTCACAGAGCCAATTGGCCACTTAGCCAAGAAATATCATAAGCTACCACTTTTATCATAAATGAGGTAATAATAAGATGTTGTACATCACACTAATATAAATTTAATTTTGGTTTTGAATTAAATTACTTACTAGTATTAATAAAACAAGACTAAAGACATCTCAAAACTGGACTTCAAAACATATTACAAAGCTGTAGTAACTAGAACAACATGGTACTGATATAAAAACACATATAGATAAATGGAACAGAAGGAAGAACCCCAAATTAATCCACCCTCATATAGTCAAACAATTTTTGATAAATGCACCAAGATATACAGTGGAGAAAAGACACTATCTTCAACAAATGATGCTGGTATAATTGGATGGGATTATGCAAAATGTATTTCTTAGGGGTCCATACAGAAGAGGACAACATACTCACAGGGACAAACAGAATAAGACAGCTGTCCAAGATGTGCTTACTCAACCAGTCAATGGCAAATAAGAGAGAGAGAGGATGAGAGAGAAAGAGAGAGACAGGAAGGAGAGAAGTAGGGAGGAAGGGAGTGGGGGGATAGAGGGAGAAACCTGTGGCTAAAGTCCTTATTGGGATCCAGGACCTTACACAAGCAGGTTTGTCATGAGGTGTTCTAAATGGTGGTGGATTTATAGCAAACAAACACGAGGAATGCTATGACTTAGAGATAGCCACTACAGCATATTAGCACAGTCCAGTCTGGGTATGGATGTTGTGATAAGTCAAGTAAGTTATAGCTCTCCTATAAGAAGGTGGTCACCAGGAGGCAATTGTGTAAGGCAGATATCTGTATAGACCACAGAGAGGAGCTCCAAAGATGCAGAGAACAGGAAAACTGTATCAAGGGTACTTAAACATTGCTTCTGTTACAGGCAAGTTGAACCATTATTCATAATGGATATCAAGGCATCATAAATTTATATCTAGTTTACTGTAGTACTCATCACCTTCCCATACAGGAAACATTATACCTATTTAATTTGTCAGTGGTAGCTGGGCGCGGTGGCGCACGCCTGTAATCCCAGCACTTAGGGAGGCTGAGACAGGAGAATCGCAAGTTCAAAGCCAGCCTCAGCAAGGGCGAGGCGCTAAGCAACTCAGTGAGACCCTGTCTCTACATAAAACACAAAATAGGGCTGGGGATGTGGCTCAGTGGTGGAGTGCCCCTGAGTTCAATCTCCAGTACCAAAAAAAAAAAAAATTGTCAGTGGTAACATATATATGTGTGCGAGTGTGTATGTGTGTGTGTATCCCACTGACAAAATGCAAGCTCCACAAGGTAAAAAGAAAGTACTTTTTCTCCTTTAGTTTTATTGTTTTTTTAATTGTTTCTTCATGGAACTATTTCAAGCAATTGGAAGAGACCCTGGAACAGAGGAGACAATCAAAAAACACTTGGTGAATTACTTAAGATACACGCTGTTCATTTCTTCTTCCTATGCATTCATTTAGAACAAACTTCCCAGTTTTAGTCAACTAAGGAAGACTTTAGTATTCCTTGAGAGACAGAAAACAAAAGTAAAAATATAGCTGGATTTAACCTTGAAGTGTTATGTGCTTTGGGGTCATTATTGTACAATGGCAACTGTTACATTCTGTTTTTCAATTTTTTTATATTGTTATCTGAAAATCTGATGGGTACCACAATGAAAATCATTAAACACTAATTGGAAAAAAAAATGTTAACAGAAATATTTTCTTTCTTATTCCACCCTCCTTTTGCCTTTTTAGAAATGTTGACTTATTTATGATTATTTATGATAAATAATGAGGCTTAATAGGATACAAAATGTAGTATTAATTTTATAAGGTTTTTTCCCCCCTCCTTCCCCCCTCTTTCATTCTACTGCTTTAAGAATGCTCTTCTAGGGGCTGGGGTTATGGCGCAGTGGTAGCACGCTCGCCTAGCACGCGGGAGGCACTGGGCTCGATCCTGAGCACCACATAAAAATAAAATAAAGCTATTGTGTCCACCTACAACTAAAAAATAAATATTTAAAAAAAAGAATGCTTTTCTATTTTTTTCTTTTCTTTTTTTTCTTTTTAAATCTCTCCTGCTTTCCTTTTGTCCACTTCTTTCTTCTCATCTCATTTACATATGACGAGTGCACTTCCTTTTCTAGAAGGAAACTCATACTGACTCTTTTAACTGTCTCTAATTACAAAAAAAGATGTAAGACAATTGTGCCAATAAATAACATTGATTCAAATGATAGAGGAGAAAAATACTAACTTCTTAGGATCTCTATATGATTTTGCGGTATTTCAGTTTCTTCATGAATACAATTATGAAAATAAGAGGACTTTAGTGTTCTTGTAGAAATTAAACTATTGTGCACATTCAAAGTTTATGGCTGGGGCACAGTGGCACACACCTGTAATCCCAGTGGATCAGGAGGCTGAGGCAGGAGGATCGTGAGTTCAAAGCAGGCCTCAGCAAAAGTGAGTCAGTGAGCAACTCAGTGAGACCTTATTTCTAAATAAAATATAAAATAGGACTGGGGATGTGGTTCAGTGGTTGAGTGTCCCTGAGTTCAACTCCAGTAAGCCTCCCCCCAAAAGTTTATAAATTTTTGCTTTGAAGATGCTAAAAAATTAATATTAGCCCTTTTTAGTTTGTACATTCATAATTTTATATGACTTTAATAAAAGTTCTCCATAGGTGGAAAATAAGTTTAAGCTAGTATTAGGACAATTAGATCTCAATAAGAGAAAATTCCTCTTATTTTGTGTTTGTTCTTATAGAATGGTCATTATATTACAGAGTTAAGGCCATTGGGTCGGTTATCATAAATGGTAAGTTGGAAGCTTATATTTCTCCTGAAACATACTTCTATATTGAACAATCATTCATATTTTATTACATTTTTTTCTCAGCTACTTAATTTTCCCATAAAGAAAATATACATTTATTACATTTTATGATCTTTTCTTTATCCTACATTTTTATATTTCTTCACATTCATTTTACTCGTTATGTCAACTCATTTCTTCACATTCATTTTACTCGTTATGTCAACTTAATAACATTAAGTACTTTAATGTTATTCTATTTGACCTTGAAAGTTAAAAACAATTTCTTCAGTTTTCCATTGACTATCATTATTATCTTTTTATTTAGAAAATGCTTTGTGAAAAAGGACAGCATGTTCTCTGAGACATTAAACTGACTTTTGAAGGAGATTGATAGCATCCTTTATTTGGATCTGTTCAGAGTTCATGAAAGACAACACATCTGATGGGGAATTATCTCACTGCCAAGATCAGAGTCAACACTCAATTTCAATTGCTGCATTTCATCTTTCAATTTAAAGGGAGTTAAATATCATCTAAAAATACTCATGTGCTTGGAAAGGCTTCTGGACCACTAAGCTTTTTCACATATGCATGGCAGCTAGCCTGTTATCAGATGCCTTCAAATTCTGCCCCTGTTCTGTCCAGGAGGAAGAAACATTCCCAAATATGTTGGCACCTGCTTTCTAGTTGCAGGGAGCAGGGAATTAACATCTGCATGAAGAAGATTACACTCATGCATCATTTTGAGGTTTTTACACACCTCTTTTATTTCCTCAAAACATACTTCCCTTGTGATATATTCTGTGACAGAGGCACCAATTCTGTAGGCAGTAGACAACCTTAAAAAATAATTAATGAAAATATTTCCTCACCAATATACTTGCTTTTTAAATTATTTTTAAAATAATGAATTATCTAATTTTTTATAAACTCCAAAATATCTAAATTTGACAAAGGCATTATTTTTGCAGACTGTAATGTATTTGTTTATATTAAGATTCAAACTAAGTATTTTAGGAACACAGGACATTTATGCTTGAGTTCTGCCATTACTACGTATAGGCTCCACGTGTGTTTTAGTAATTGCTAAATTTCTCTGTGATTCTATGGCTGTTCATCTTAGGTATGCTTAGTTTTACTTGTGAGTGTGAATGTGTGTGAAAATTCCTTTATGTCAAGTTAATTCACTCTGTTTTATATAGAAATTGTGTGTCTTGGAAGTATTTGCCATAGTAGTGAAAAATAAACAATCTATACAGAAAACTGTTGCTAACTCTTATGTTTATGAGTAAAATACCTTTTGTTAAAGGTCAAAATATAAAAGTCCATGATGACTGTAAGTGGGTGAGTAAACTGGACACCTCTGAAATTTTCTGTCTAGAAAGTGTACCTATTTGTCCAACCTAACTACATTGTTGATTTTGAATATCCCAATAAAAATGACTTATAAATATCTTCCTACATTAGTTAACTACCATTTGGTAATTATTAAGAGCCAGGCAATATGTTGTTCTTTATACATGTTATCTCAAGCAATTTTTACATCAACCATAGAAGAGGAGTATCATAATTACTTCTCTTTTACAGTGGAATTAATTGAAGTTCAGAGAGGTTAAATAATATTACCCAAAGCCATAAACAAATTAAGAGAAAATTTCTAAATTCAATGACAGAAAATTTAGTGAAATTTCGCTACCTATTAGAATTGTTCTATTTCTTTAAGTCATAATTTTCAAGCGATAATAATTTCCCACATAGATAAAAACATTACAAATTCTTTTTCTTGTTTTCTTTTCTCAGTGGAATCTTTTTAAGTCCCTTATAATCCTAGTGTGTAGATTTACTGGGGATTTTTAACTTGTTCTATTCATCATGCATTTATTTTTTGTTAATATAGTATACTATATATGAAGGTCAAAATCAATACAGATAGCAAAATTATTTATTTTCAGATTAATTTTATACAAAATTTAATTGTTGGTTTATGATTATACAGAAAATAATTTAATAATAAATCAGCCCTATTAACATTTAAAGAAAATTAATTTACATAATGCACACTATCAATTTCCATTCCATAGAAAAAGGCCCCTAGATTATTAAAATAATGTCCTAGTATATTTAGTCTTTCTCTGTTCTTTTTGTGAAAAGAAACTTGAAGAATACAAAATTTTAAACAACATTTTGATTCTCAGATATAAATTTGCATTACTGTCTCCTGATGTAGATTCTTAATATAATCATGTGTGAAACTATTCAGACCCAGTTATTTTTACCCCATAATCTGACAATTCATTAATCCTGTGGCATAAATATGATGCTACTTCCCTTATTTAATTGCTATACACTGAATTCTTATGTCTTCTTTCTCATGTAAGGGCACAATACAAGATTAATCAAGTGAAGTTAAAGACAATTGATTATAAAATATTAGTTACATTAGTCTGCTTGCATGGCCATAATAAAATTTTTAAAAATTCTTTTCCCCAACACATACACATTTTCAGGGATGGGCTTAGGGAACTTTCTTGACCACGCTTTGAGGACCAATTCAATGAATGTCTGGGTAGTGCAGAGATTTGTTAGAACACTAATTGGGGCATAAATTATTTGTCTTCATTAAGACCACTGATAAATTAAAATGGTTTGACTGGTAAGAATTCTTCTTGTTTTTTTTTAATTTGATGACAATACTATATTGCAAGCCATCACAATTTCAAAAGCTATTCTTTATAGGAAACTCAAAATCAATATGTTTTCTAAATTTTTTTTCTTTATAGTCTGGAAGGGTATAGATCACACTAATTTTCAACAGAAGAAAAACTTTGAAATGGCATTTGAATTCTGAGAAACACTATGATGTTTTAGGCTTTTGAAAGTGTCAGTTCTAAGATTTTGGCCTTTTCTACTATACAGAATGGTATTGAGGTTCATCAAACATTCTATAAAATAAATACACAGCTGTAAATACACAAAATCCTCCAGAAGTATTAAAGAAATGTTACCCTTACAACTCAGAATCACTGATCAAAGAGCAGGTCCCCATTTTGCAAATGTTTGAATTTCTTTTTGACTTTACAGTGGTGCAAGAATAGGACACTTTCAGTAGAAACAATACTTGGAATTTGAACTATGATCTTTTCTCAGTTTGTGTGTGTGTCATATGCTAATTAAGGCTCAAGGCCTTGAAGATTCTGTGAGAAATAAGATTTACTGTCTCCAAGGTTGCTTACATTCTAGTATAGGAGAAAAGAGGTAAGCAGATAATTGAGTTCCATAATAAAAGTGTGGCAAGTTGGACTTTTAACTAAGCAAGGAGGATGGTTAGGACCTTTACGGAGAAAATGACGTCCCCTACACAAAAAAATCATAATGTCAACAGGAATGGGGCTTACAGAATAAATCAGAATTTAAATTTAGATGAATAATAAATGTGTATACCCTGCTGTGCTTGACACAAACTTTTATATAACTCCAAATCGATTAAAATGCCCAGATCAATGAAGAGGATGGGTGAGAAAAGGCAGCAGGGAAGGCTGCAATAAACCCATACTCACTGCTAATATTTGACTGAAGTCATCAACACAGGAGCAGCAACATGACATTTTTATACCGTGAAAGTAAACATGCATATTTTTTTCAAAGAAATATTGAGAAATAAGGGGATTCTGTAGCTCTGTAACTTGGAGTATTTTGTAGTTCAAGTTTCAGAAAGGTAGGATGTACACTAATGTAATTATCTCTCTGACAAGAAGCAGAGGAAAGTCTCAAATAATAACTTAAGAGGTTCAATAAGCAGGTCATGATGAGATAGAAGGGGTGAGGGTCAATCAAGGACAAGGACAAATCTTCTAGAATTGACTTTCTTTAAAAATCCAACACAGGTTTCAGGTGGTGTTCATGGGTGGATGCTTTAGTTGTTATTTGTATGTTGGGAGTAAGGGAATGGTTATCAGATGGCAAAAATTCAATATAGTGCACGCCAAGTAGTGTGATAGAGAACACATGCTCTTTGTAAAGGAAGACATCTGGTTGGCAGGATATATGCCTATGGATGTAGAACTTAAGGGAGGTATGGATATGGTTTGAGGAAATTATAATATTTAACTAGAAGAGACCCTCTAAGGAGCAAATGCTATATCATATAAGAATGAATGAACATAACCCACAGTGTAGCACTTTCAGAAAGAGAGGAAGAGGGGCATGGCGGTGCAAGTCTGTAACCCTAGAGACTCAGAAAGCTCAGGAAGGAGGACCACAAGTTGCAGGTTGGCCTACAAAATTTAGTGAGACCATGAGCAATTTTGTGAGATCTTATCTCAAAATCAGAAAAAAAAATGGGCTGGGGATGTACCTCAGTGGTAAAACACCCCTGGGTTCAATCCTCAGTTTAAAAAAAAAAGGAGGGAGGAAAAGAGAGAAAGAGAGAGATGGCTAATCCAACATCCATTCTGAGATCCCATTTCTCTTGCCAACAACCTCATTCTTGAGATTGGAGAAGCCAAATACTTGCTTCCATCCATCTCTATTGCTGCTAGAAATGACACCTGAAATAATACTCACAAAAGAAATCAACAGCAGTCTTCCTGGGAAGCTTCAAAGAAAACTTTTATTTTTCTGACCCAAGGGAGTGATTTTTCTGCTGCCTTCACTTTCTCCTTTCTTCCTTTATTGACTATAATTAAGATGACTGAAACTGCTTAATACATCTCATAAAAATGGCCACCAAAATCTTAAGGAATGTTGCCCTTGCAGCTGAGAGTCACTGATCATAGAGTAGGAGCCACAGGCCTCCCGAGACATATTTTGATATCTTGAGATAATACTGAAGTTGCCCAGTTTGAAAGTGTTTGAATGTCTCATTGTACTTTGCAATGGTACAAATGCAGTATGTGTTCAGTAGATATCACACTTGGAATTTTGGATTTTCATCTTTTCCCAGGCTATGGATATTCAATGCAATCCTTTCTTGGGGTGCTGGTAAGGGTCTGTGAGTGACAGTCACAGAATTAGGAAGTGAAACACCTCTGCAGGGTACTGTACAACTAGTGAATGTGGGATATAGGTAGCCAGCAAATCATATGAGTTCTTCAACACTGTGTTACAATGATTTTGCCCAGTTGTAGGCTAACTTAAATGTTGTGAGCATGTTGAAGATAGGCTAAGTTAAATGATGATGCTAGTCAATGAAGTAAGCTATATTAAATACATTTTCAACTTAAGATAGTTTCCATTGAAATTACCAGGATGTAATCTTATCATGATTTGAGGAATATCTGTGATACTTCTCTTAAAGCAGCTAAATAGAAGCTCTGAACTTCTTGAAGATGAATGCATGTTCTCTATCATCAAGAGCAAGTAGTGGGTAAGAAAAAGAAGAATGCTCTAAGAAAAGTAGAGTTAAAATGTTAGTATCCACTGCTGGTTTTACAAGAAGAAATTAAGGAAAAGCAGATTCAAAATAGTAATATATATCAAGATCAAACAATTTAACTTGCAAAAATTTTGATTTGTATCTTCTAATTTAGAATACTTCTTCAAGTAGACATACATTTATTATAGAAACCTATTGTTAAATAATCCCTTCCAACCACTTAACAGTTAATGTTAAGCCTATCGTAAAAAAATATACTTTGATTAATTCAAAACATTTGATGATCAGAATATTTATACTATTAAAAGATCTTTTCTCTCTTTTGCTTCCAAACCGGAAATATTTTTTTTTTAAATCATGAAAGTAATAAGTGACCAGTAGAAAAAAATCAGATAATATAGACAAACATAAATAAAATATAAAAAAATTATGTGACTAAAGGGAATGATTTATCTACAAAGAGATGGAGGATTAAACTTTTTACTCTCAGAAATTAAACGTTGCTTACTAATTTATTTTTAGAACTGTCATATTAACAGAAAAGTCCTTTGACTTTCATGGTAATTACTAGATAAATAGCATGTGGAAAATAAAAATATAAGTTAGAATATAGTAATTAAGTTCATTTCAATTCATATTTTTCTTTGGAGAGTACTTAGGTTAATAATAACAAACAAACAAACAAAAGTAGGCAGACATTTAGGACTGATCAATTAAGAAGGATATTTAACTAAATAAATTAATCAGTCCAAGTAGAAATTTGGTCACCTTTACTTGGAAACCATTATAAAAAGTCCATGCCAACCCATTTTTAATTCACTTACTTAAGCTGCAAATCCATTTACTTTCTTCCCAGATGTGTTGCTGCATGGATGTTGTCATTTCTGTGTCTACTTCTGTGTTTATAGATATCGTGCTGACACATGAAGCTTTGTGTGTCACAGCATCTTAAAGCAGGTAACAGGACTTAAGCAACTGTGGGTGGAAGCACCTGGCCTTTCTCAAGACAAATGCATTTCTTATAGTGGTGTAGGAAAGTCTGCATCATCGTCACAAAGACCTCGGGGGCAATAAACAATTTAGGGAAAAAGCAACAGAAGGGATGCCAAAAGCCAAAGCAGCTCTTTTAGTAACAGCTGCCTCCTTTCTTCTGGACATTCAGCAGCACCTTGCAGTTAAGCCAGCTTGCAAGTCTGGTTGCCTATATTGTTTCAGAGAGCTCAAAATGACTAAGTTACTGTTTTAAAACACAGCATCTCATTGTGGCTTGTTATCTTTTTCTGGGGTCTAAAATCCACTTAAAATAATTAAAATTGTTAAATTGCAAAGATAAAAACACTAATCTCCAGCAGCAATGTGATTTGCTTTGATTCCAAGCTATTGATGGCTACACAGTAAAAAAATTAAAAATATAATTTGAAAGAAATGAACAGAAATGCTTTGCCACTATTTGGATACAAACTTAAAGCACCAATATTCTATATGCTTTAGTTTAAAGCCCTTTTGTTGTTTAAGCTTTTGTTGTTGTTGTTTATACATCTTCTCCCAGTACATAGCTGCTTTATAAGTGATCCGTGAGAGTCCCTGCATAGCTGTGTCTGCCTAAAGAAGGACTCAGGAAATTGAAAAAGATCATTCTGCTGTAATTTTTATAGGGAAATTTTCTAGATTATGCAGGAGACACTGAGTAGTAGCTCTGAATCAAAGTCTAAAAGAAGTTTAAAAGTTTAACTAACATACTTTGCACACATTCTCTTGCATATTGACAGTGAAGACAAAGTGAGGGAGATAAAGACATTATTTAATCAGTATTTAGTCTGCTTCTCTAAGAGGGTTAAATTTTCTACAATATTGTAGAATTACGTGCAGTCTCTTTGTTGTTTTACATATCTCCACACACATATATGTATACTTATACACATACATATATACATATACAGTGTAGTTATATATATAGTATGTTATATATTATTGTACATTTATATGATATCATACATATGTTATATATTATATACATATATATGACATTATTGATAACAGAGTGCTAAGAAACTCCTTGTTGAGCTTCTTGGAAAGAAAATGCTTAAGAAACAAAGGGATGGTTTGTGCAGTCATGATAATGCAGAGAATTTACATATTCGTAATCATCACTGTTGTAAATATGAGAATGGATATTATAGAAGTTTGTAACTTTTAAAAGTTCTAAGAAAGATGAACATCTATAAGTAAACTAGACAGTACCAATAGCAAAAAAATAAAACAAAAAATGAGCAGCTACTAAAAAAATTCAGTGACACTGAATGTTTATATTTAAAGGGGCTTCATTTTGATCACAATGAATTTGGCTTCTGCAGCATAACAAGGATTAAACTCACCCCACTCATAGATGAGAAACTGGATCCAGCCTTACATGTTAAATTTAATAGAACCAGAGGGATAGATGGAGGGAAGGAAACAGAGAGAGAGGGAGAAAGGGAAAACATGAAAAGGAAGATGAATCTAAAATCAAAAATAATATATCTAAAAACAAGAGATAAATCTGAGAATGAGAACAGTGAATTATATAATTAAAATGCCAACTCACAACAGGAAAAAAAAACAATGTTATTTAACAACCTGTAAAAGATACTATGTAAGAAGATTGAACATACACAGATAAAATTGAGAAATTTATCCTAAAATTTATAGACAGACACTATGAAACAAAAATATATACAGATATTCTAAGTCACTAATCAGTAAATGATTTTTTTTAAAAAATATAAATATTGGACAAAAAACAACATACTTTTTAGGGTTTGAAATTCAGAGTAGATATAAACCAGGGTATTGTGACATAATCCTGAGGATTTCATCACAAATGAAGCAGAAAACAAGTCCATAACCACCTATTATTATGTGGGTAGTAGCAGTAAAACTATTTGTCTTCTTCAACAATGGAAACAAAGTTGAAAACAAGCAAAACATTTTTTTAGAGCATATAGGAGAGTTCATGCCCCAAAAGAAATCCATGAACTAAAGTTCAATTTGATGATACTTCCTGTCTCCAAGAGACGCACAGATGGTTTTGTATCTGTGGAGAGATAGGGGATGAAGAAAAGACTTAGGTGAAAAAAAAGCAAGAGGTTTTCAATGACTCAAAGGAAAAGTGAGAATCGGCATAAGAGTATGCACTAAGAGTTGCAGCTGTAGGATAGATTTCACCAGTTGCCTTGTTCATAGAAAGATGGGAAGCACAGCAGGACACCTGAGAGAAACCCCCTGTGAACTACAGATACTTCAGTTTGCAGAAATACTAATGAAAGGTAAGAAACTGAGATAAAGACTGTACATTTCAGACTATCTGAGGCAGGCACCCACTGTAGTTGTGAAACAGCAGGAATGTAGGTAGAGACTGTTCTCAAAGCCAGTCTTGGGGCCTACTAATGATGGAGAAGTCTCAGAATCCACAGTGACTGTTAAGTACTGAGATCTGCAACTGCGTGAGAGAGGAAAGTCAGGAAGGAGAGAAGTCTCTCCTGGGAGGCAGTTGCCCAGAGCTAGCTAAAGGCTGAAGGCAGGGAAAGGTAATTGAAATATGATTTCCTACAAAGTAGAGCTTCTCGTTCTGAACTCCTTAAAAAATATTCAGCTTGACAGAAGAGAAGGTCCACAATTCTCTGTGTGCCAATATAAATCAGTTTAACATCAAACTTTGTCAAAAATGTCTCAAATTCATTAAACAAAAAATTACAAAACAAAAGGAATAGGATTATAATCTTACCTGGAATGAAAACAGTCAATAGAACAGAACAGAGGGATAATATGGGTTTTGTATGAAATATGAACTTAAAATACCTAAGATAAATATATTTGGGAACCTAATGGGTAAACGGAAACAAAATTCATGACACATGGAAAAAATGAATTAAATGAAAAGAAATAGAAGAGAAAATGAAAATTCTTGAAAATTATTATATAACAAATAATTTATAATTGGTTGCTCTTCAGCAAAGAAAAAAATGAAGCTACAAGTGCAAATACAACTTGATAACAAAAAGGTAAAAGAGAATTAAAAAAGACGGGCGAAATGGTGCACACCTGTAATCCCAGCTGCTTGGGAGGCTGAGACAGGAGAATTGTGAGTTGAAAGCCAGCCTCAGCAAAAACACTAAGCTACTCAGTGAGACCTTGTCTCTAAATAAAATCCAAAATAGGGCTGGGAATATGGTTCAGTGGCTCAGTTGTTGAGTACCCCTGAGTTCAATCCCCAGTAACCCCCCCAAAAAAGAAGAAAGAGAATCTAACATCTATGGGAGATTATCATACAGCCAAACACAGAGATCTTTATTTTCACCCCTAAAACATAAGATAATCAGTTGACATTAAAAATATTTGAAAGATGATATTTTAATTGTTTTTAATTGATGAATAATATCCATGGCGTTCAGCACATATAAAGTAGAGTATGTACAGAGAAAAGGAAACCTATGCACATTATATTAAAATGTCATAAAAATAGATGTATTTATATGGGAGAAAGGAAGCATTCTAAAAATGAAAGCAATTAGGATAACAACTGATTTCTCCAATTAAACAATAAAGATCTGCAAACAAGACATGGCATATTAAACGCTACAGGAAAAAATAACTATCAACCTAGATTTTTAGTGAAAATATCCTTCATAAATAAAGTCAAAAAAATATTTTTGGGGGACAATCAAAAACTGAAATAACTATCTTAAACAGATATACACTGAACATTTTTTAAAATGTATTTTTCATTTTTTAAATGAAGGGAAATACAACTTCATGAAACACTCTCCTATAAAAAGAAAATAATATTGATCATAATTTAGATTTAAAATAAAATGTTTTTAAATAAATTTTAATACAACATGAGATTTAGAGTATATATGTAGAAATGAAATAAATTATTTCAGTTATTAATAATATGTCCCTGAACATTTTTACCTTGTTGGTTCTATCTGAAGATAGCACCTGAAAGATAAAGACACATATTTTCACACTGCCAGTGATCACACAGGAATTCATTTAGAAATTTTCTTCTAATTGCTTTAAAATTTCCAGTGAAATAGTTAATTATATAATGAGCTGAAACTGGAGATGAGACAGAATGTATTGGACATTTGAGAAGAGAAGAAAACACATGAAATAGTTATCTAGAACTGAAGAATGTTTTATGTTTTCTACATGGTAGGAACCCACCATGATCAAGAATTTCATGTGAAAGTAGGGAGCAAAGTATTTTTTTTTCCATTGATGAAGATGGGAAAGATTATATTTTACCAGATTGTAAAATTGCTCAGTCAGTAAAATAGCAGAGGAGGAGAAAAGAATTGAATGTGATTGCTAGAGTGACATGATTAAAGGCTAATTTGGGCTAAGTAAAGGGGATTAATTTAGATGGAGTAAGGAACTGTGTGGGTTGGGGGTTAGGGAAAGATGGTTAAACCAATAGATATTTCTTTTTTTTTTAATATATTTTTTGTTGTTGATAGATCTTTATTTTATTCATTTATTATTTATACGTGGTGCTGAGGATTGAACCCAGTGCCTTATGCATGCTAGGCAAGCACTCTACCACTGAGTTAAAGCCCCAGCCCAAACCAATAGATATTTCTTATGGAATTAAAGGATAATAGTAATTTTGATTTTTAGAGAGAGATGGAAATTCACAGGGCATTGGTTATAGACTATAGTGCTACATATTAATGAAATAGTGAATATTTTAAATCTAATTTTTGACACAGTAGTTCTGCAATAAATAGAGTGTAGGAACACCAGGGTCTCATATAATTTGGACCAATGCCTAATTGTGCTCAGGGATAGATAAGCTCTTCCAGTGATTCCTCCAGATCTAAAGGCAAAGCAGCATTCACTGGAATGAAGTTTAGGGTATCTCATCTAGCACTGTAAGATAGGAAATGGCACACCAGTGTCCTGTGGTCCATCTGGAATTTAATCTCTTCCTAGTCTAAATTTCAATCATCAGAACTTCTTAGAAAATTTCCAATGCATACTTCCAGTCTGCAATGTATAAATGTTACTTTTTTTCTGAGAGATTATTTCTGCTATATAATTTTTTTCTACTATGCCAGCTTAGTAAAAATAAACTTGCATAACTGGTCAAGGTCAGTTGTAAAGGCAATGATAGTTATTATTAAGGATTTCAGGTGGCCTGTCAAATACCATTTCCCTGTATTTACTAAAATTAAAATTTGAAGCTGCCTACTTGGACTGCTTTAGCTAGTTCCATGTCTCAGCCATGAATCTTTTTGCTTCAAAGTTACAGACCAATTCACCAAAATGTTAAAGTTTTAAAATACTATTTTGTTATATGTTCTTTTTTCCTTTAGCACTGTGGTTTGAACACATGTGCTGACTAAGTCATGAGGACAAAGCCCTCAGGTGAGGATGGTATTCCTAAAGAAGGGCTCCAGGGAACAGGCCAGCCCCCTGGCCCTGTTGTTCTTTGCCACGTGAGAACCCAGCAACTAGACGCCATCTTGGAAGCCAGGAGAGACTTCAACAGAAATTAAAATGTCAGCACCAGGACTTTGTACTTTTCAGCCTCTAGAATTGTGAGAAAATAGATTTTTGTTGTTTATAAATTGCCTAGTTCTGAGGTTCTGAAATTCTGAGTTGTGAGTGTGTGCGTGTGTGCACGCACGCCAGACACCTCTTGTAAAGGAAGTAAAATAAGATTTAAAAAAAGACAGCTAAACTGTGATATAAACTTTAATACTGATAAATTCATTAACATAATGTGGATTTAGATTTGTCACCAAAAGAGAAGTCATCTATGAGTTTCCATTTTTATAGTGTAAACCATGGGCTTCTCAAGTTAGGAGAAATTGGGGACGGTAGAACACACTTGCCTAATTAGAATTGCTGCTTCAAAACAATTTAGGGTAAAGTGAACAAAGAAAAGGTGAATCCATAATGCTTTCAGGCTTTTCATAAATGAATACCTCATTTTCAGAAATATGTGCCAATGATGTCAAAGGATCATCAAGGAACATACTTACCCTCTAAGAGGGATAAATTAGGGGGTGGGGAAATTTTTATGAATTTTAATGTCACAGAAGATGCTTTGTGTGGGACTTCAAACACATGAGAAATAGTACCCTTTATCACATTAACATCATAAGATATTTAATCTTGAACATAATAACGCAATTCAGAACTGTGATAAGCTGCAAGCTAACAAATATTTACTGTACTATTATAGGATTTAAAGCACTTATTTAGAAATAAATATATTAAAATTATTAGTCAAAAAGGCAACATAAACTGAAGGTAAGCAAGTAAGCTGAAAGCAAAGTTTTAGGAGGAAAAACCAACAAAGTAGAAAACTTCAAAATTCTAATTTATCAGGATAATAAAAGAAGGGAAGAAGTGATAAATCAATAAAATTTGAAATAAGAAAATTATGTAGCTGTAAATGGATACAAAGTGCAAAAGATAAATAGTAAAATTGAAAAAGTCATTAGACAATATATAACAAAAATATGCCCAAATTTGGAAAACCGAGGAAATATTTGCATCTCTAAAAAATTAAAATTTGAATTTTTAATTCAAGGAAAAACTATAAAAGATCAAAAATTAGTTTCCATAAAAATGAAATAGAAATTTAGAATTCCATAAAAATGAAATAGAAATTTAGAATTGTATGTGCAAAATGAAAGAACTGAGCCCTTTCAACTTATTAAAACTAGCTTTAAAATTTTATATTCTCAATTTAAACTAGATTTTTAAATTAAGTTGGATATGAAATAATTCTTCCACTGTATTTTAGACTATAACTGTATGCAGACACATAAATGTATAGAGACTGTTTGAAAAAAGCAAACGGAAGGATATGTGTTCGATTAGATTTCCAGTCAAATACCATCTCCAGCCAACTAGATTAATATGAATCCAACACTTTCTAAAATGAATAACAAATATAAAATAATTTAAGCCTTGACTTCATAAAACTTTTTTCTAGAAGAGTGTTTGTATAAATGCAGATGTAATGAAAGATAGCCAGACAAAATGATATAATTTAAGTACTAAAATCTATAAAATCAGCTTAGAGATAGGAGAAGGGAAGGGTGAGAGTGAACATAGAAACAGCTGAAAATACCCTAAATAAGTTAAGCAAATAGTAGTGCTGAATTTTAAGCTTATGTAGGGACTAGCAGTAATATTCCAACAAAGCACCATTTCATATAATAGATCAATCTGCATTGGGTTAATTGAAAGTAATTTCAAATTTCAGAAAGGCCTTCCTGTGAATATTTGCTCACTTGCCATACAGACACATGTTTATGATGCATTTAACTAGTGGATTAGTGAAGTGGATATGTCAGAAAGATTCAGCTTCCTAATTAGTGTTCTTAATGAGTTTCTGTTATGTCACTCCCTAGCAGTCTATTTACCATTTTCCATACTGTGGTTTGGAAGCCGAAATCCTAGTGGGCTGCAATTAACTCAAAGTATTCTACCTAAATCAGCCCAGTCATAGGACCTAATCAATTCAATCAATAAAGGAGATAGTAGTAATGAGGTAAGATATAAGAGCCAAACAGAAAGGTATAAATATAAAGTATAGCAGAACATTAAGATGATAAAATATAGGTAGAAATGTGTTTAAGTAAAATATAACAAATATTTACAGAATGCCTGTTATTGTATTTGAGTAAATGAAGTGTAACGAACTTAGTCTTGAATTCAAAGTATAGTGGCCTCGCAAACTACATACCATGTGATAGATTATTTCACTTGAAAATCTGTGGTTTTGGTGAATACCCAGTGTCTTATAAGTAGTAACTGTATAGCAAAAGCCTTGATTCATAAATATATTGATACTGTGTTGTTATCTTTTTACAGTAAATCCTATTTCAGTTTGGCAAAGAATAGCAACATGAATATAGATGTCAGTACATGACTGCATATTCATGTTGCATCCATCTAACTGAAAGTTTTAGATCAGAGCAATACACAAGTAAGCAAATCTTAACTGTGCTATATATTATCAAGCTTTTGCTGTATTCTAAATTCACTTAAAAGAATTTAAAGTCAGATTTCAGACTTGGTGTGTCTAAGTTTGGTATAAAACTGAGATAGGTAAACTTTGTCCAAGGTGAGAACTTTCTTTTAACTTCCCTGAACTTCCTTGAGTATTTTTATGGGTGATATGTCATAGATATTTAGCTTTCCATAAAAAAAAAAAATCTGTTTCCATTCCACATCATACAGCTATATTAGGAAGTAGACCCTTAGCCAGGAAAGACATTTTCTTTGATGCTTTGTATTTGATGGCAATACAGCTCTTCCCAACAAAAGGTGAGCAGAAATGATAGGGACTATTTCCAGTAAAGTATACTGGGAAGCTGCTGTCTCCTTATTCTCTTTTCCTTTTGAGTGCCACGGCAGATAATTCTCAGGACCTAGGGGTTTGTAGAGCTAGAAATTGGCAGTAAGTTGGTTTCTGAATCACCCTGTAAAAGAACTAGTCCAACATCAGAGTGGAAAACCCCCCACCTTTGTCAGCTAAATGAGTTTTATTGTATTAAGCCACTGAATTTTGAGTTATTTACTTATTAGTTTACTTGGAGAGAGCAACTCTATGTAAAAGAATCACAATTGCTTTACACACACTTTTTTTTTAATTTCAGCATTCTCAGGGTTCATTTGAATGAATATTGGCTACATTTACAAATTAATCTTGTAATAAAGACTTATGAAATAAATTTCAATATATTTATATGCACATCAATTATGCATATCTAAACTAAGGAATAAAAGTCAATGTTGGATATTATTATTCAGGAAAAGACTCGGAAAACAATCTATCCACATGCACTCTTTTTTTCTTCCAGCCTACCAACATATTGTGCAATGAAAAGGTAAATAGGAAAACATGTTTTGTTTCTCTAGAGATTATTTCACCTCCTCTTTTCTCTTTGTTTTATTCTATGTGCCACTGCAGGGATGCGGGAGCCTATTATTAAAACTAACTTTAATCCTACGGGGAAGAATTCAAGCTGGTGATGCAGATGGGAACTGCGTGATGAGAATAGGATATAAGTAAGAAACAGTTCTATGAAATCATATTACAGAAAGAATATGCAGAACTTTGGTTTCCCTATAGAAATATATAGTTATATAAAATTAACTTTAAGTCCCTTTTGCTTCTTATTACCCAGTACTGGTTAGAGGCAACACCAAAATATGAAAAGGAGAAAAATCCAATTAATCACTTGGCTCTTTTTAATAAAATAACATTTTATTTACTCACAAATCACATCAATATTTAAAGAAAATTCCCATATGTAACTATCCAAAGTTCACTGGAAGGATGTGCATTCAGCTGTAACACCTCTATGATAGTACAATTTGAACACTATGTTTACGGAGATTCTGTGCCATCTTTTAGTCACACCCAACCAGACAAGAAGTGGGTACCTGTCCTAAGTTAAAACAAGCAAATTGTCTTCCTAAGGAGATTTTTGATGATATTAGAAATAGTTTTCTCATATCTTTTTAACCCATAAACTCATAGGATCTGAATGGTCTCCTTTGTCTCTGAGCTCATTTGCACATCTGAACAAGGTGACTAGTGAGACAGACTTTGCAGCCCAGCTTCTCAGGGCTGCCTGTAGGTCTTTGGGTTAATTGGTTCTCTTGTCCCCAGCTTGGCAGAAGACTCTATATCCTTTTAACTTAATATGACTTTATTCATTTTCTTTTACTTGAAATACAAAATGTTCTAGCTAATAGAAATATATAAAATATTGTTGGAAGTAGAAATGAACTTCCTATTCTAGTAAGTTCTTGAATCATTTATGTTTTTTGACTTGCAGAACTGCATCAGCAAAATGTAGTAACATCAATTATCTATGATGGGTTTAAAGAAAGAACAGATACCTTTTAATTTTTCTGAACTCGAGAATGTATTATGTTTCTGGAGTGTGTGAAGTTATTTTTGTTTTAGATATAAAAGTTTAATTTTTTAGAATTAGATCTATAGCAATTAAGGACAAACTTCTTTGTCTCTTTTGTTTAAACATGAGATTATTAGCATAGTTCTAAGTTTTACTTGCAAGTGATCAATTAATGGCTTTAAAACTCATATAACTCTTCCCAGCACTTTGGGAGGCTGAGACAAGAGAATCGCAAGTTCAAAGCCAGCCTCAGTAACGGCGAGACACTAAGCAACTCAGTGAGACCCTGTCTCTACATAAAACACAAAATAGGGCTGGGGATGTGGCTCAGTGGTCTAGTACCCCTAAGTTCAATCTCTGGTACAAAAAGAAAAAACTCATATAACTTAAGCCATAAATTATACTAATGTTGGAAATATAACAAAATATGCAAAAAGATTAGATCCTGACATTACATACTGTTGAATCTCAAAATATTAACTTTAGCTATCAGAATATTGTGTTATTAAAGTATCATCTTAACATATTAACTAACAGAATTTAGCAACATTTAACACATTTTTAGCAATTATTACTCTTGATTGGGGAAAATGATGAAAACAATATTTTTCTTAAAAACCTTTTCATTTTGAATGAAGAATATGGTATTCAGCTTATTCTTTACTTTACTTCTTTTTTTTTTTAAGTTTTTGTATAGTCACTGCATGACTGACTACAAGACCACATTTAAATATAAGGAATAGACTGAGTTTCTCCAAACAAATCTCATGTTGCTGATAGAAGATGTGAAACACCAAGCAGGACACAAAATTCATAGTGATGAGTGTAAATGATACTACGGTGCCCACTCCTGAGCTGATAGCAAGTAGTTCAAGATGTCATGTAAACTAAGAGAGCTTGTTCCTGTTTGGGCAGATCCTTGAATGAGGATCGATGTACAGGAATTACATGCAGGCTCTAAGACATCTTTGTGCCTTGGTTTGGTTGCGAACTTCGCTCATGGTGTTAATACTCAGATGTGGAATGGATGCTAACAATAGACAGCCTGGGAAACATAAATTTTACACAAACTACTCAGCACTCACACTAGAGATACCTCTCAAAAACTAAGAAACTGAAGTATCCCAACTGTAAATAATTTACAGCAATTAACTCTCAGCATGACATATTCACTTTATTTTTTATGAATAGAGCCCAGGAGGGTTGGTAGGAAGGTATTTTATCGTACCAAATCCCTTTTCCTTCAGGTACACATACATGACTCTATTCAGAGTGACAGCTCCACTGTGTAGCCCCAAAATACATCATCTGATGATTTGTAGAAAACAGACATCTGGATGATTTCACATGTTCATGTCAAGAAATAGATAACAAAATTCACAAGCATCTACACTGGAGTCCAACACTCCTAGAGAGCTAGAGGCTTCCTTGTTTGTTTCATTTTTTTTTTTTTTTAACTTGGCTTATCTTGAGATCTCCTGGAAAAGTCCACACTACCTCCCTGGAGATGTGGAAGACTGCTTCTCCATGTAGAAAGTGAGCACGTGGCAGGGACAACAAAAACAAGATGCTTGGATTACAAGGTGCAGGCAGCAGCAGGAGCTTGCCCTCAGCCAGGCATGCCAAAGTCTACGTCTCACTGGCCTAAGCAAGGTGTCCTTTGCCCTTGTTTGGTCCACTGTCCACCTAAAGAAAAAACTGAGAGAAAGAGGCCACATATCTCCATACCCCCATGCCCCTGGTCTCTAGGACACTTGCAATGAGGTTGCAGTTCTGCACTGGTGAAGCCAAGGCAGAGCACAAAGACTGGACACTGAGCCTTCTGCACAGTCTTGTTCCCCTTGTGTAGAGCAGAAAAGGGAGTCACAGATCACACTGTGGAGCATTCTTTTTTTTTTTTAATGTTTATTTTTTTTAGTTGTAGGTGACAGAATATCTTTATTTTATTTTTATGTGGTGCTGAGGATCGAACCCAGTGCCTTATGCGTGCTAGGCGAGCACGCTACCACTGCGCCATAATCCCAGCCCCATGGAGCATTCTTTTATGTTCGGTGGTCAAACTAGTTGACAGACAAGGACACAGAGAGGCTTTTACTGTTCTAAAGAAGCTTACAGCATGTTCTGTGGGGATGTCGCTGCGTATCTGAGTGCTGCCAAGGTTGCACATATAGTGAAGGGACATTGAGAAATCACGAATAGGGGCTGCTAGGATGCTCTGCTCTTCTGTTGGTACAGGCATTTGTTGTGAAGGGAAAATTCTTCCTCCAACCTCTGAGCATCCCATAATTGAATCTATGAAGTAAACTAACAGATCTTTTATGGATTATTTATCCACAGGCAGATACTGGAAGTTAAAAGAAAACCCCTACCTGAATTTGCTCTTTCCCAAGTGCCCTCAGTTTGAAGTAATTAGCACATCAAAGTGAAATATTTGGGGGTTTTATTTTCTGAACTTCAGAATCAATGTAATGAAAAATAGTTCCCAGAACACAACTGCTCTGAATATTTTCAGTTGTCTGAGTCAGCTCCAGCACTCTGTCTTCTAGAAATCTGAACTTCTGAAGTAGCAAGCCGACATAGGTGAAATCCATGAATATACTTTACTAGATTATTTTGTGGGTGGATCTCCATTCAGTAGCATGTATATTTGGATGCTTTCTTAAAGTTGGTATCCACTTCAATTCCTTCTTACTGCTCCTGTACGGAACAAGTTTACCACTGAAATCCAAATCCTTCCCTTCTTTCAGCCTTTGTTTCTTTTGCATGTTTGGCACATGGTTTGTGGAAGCTCACTGCCCTCAGTTATGGTATTCTCTCTATTACTTCCAATGTCCTCTTTGAGATCAAGAGACAGACATAGGCTGGTAAACTCGTTTTCACCCTTAGCTTGTTAAGCTGATGCCACCCCCTGATGCTTCTCATGGTCGTCGTTTACAAGGTTTTCTTTAAATGAAGAAGCCCTAGGCCCTCAAGACCCATCTCACTCTCCTGTTGCCCTCACTCAATATAAAAATATCCCAATATAAAAATATCTCACCCATATTTTATTGACTTATATAACCAAATTTTCAAATACATTGTAATACTACTGCAAAGACTTTTGACTCTGACCACCCAGCATTAGGCCAAATTTCACATGTTAAAAGCATGGTTCTTTATAAACCCCCCTGCACCATTAAAGCCTTAGGTAAGTTTGCAGCTGCTGAATTTGGCAGATTAGATCTGATATACAATAAAAACACTCTTTTTTGTGGAAGATAGTGTTCATGTTAGCAATTATTTGAAAGCAAAAGCAAAGGTAAAAAGTGAGAGAGAGAGAGATGAAAATACATCACCATATTGGGGAAACTCCAACACCTGCAGTCATGCAGCTGAGGAGTCCTGGATCAGCTTTTCACAGTCATGACTGAGACAACCTGGAAGGAGTATCCTCTCTGTGGGTGAGACTCCAACGTCTTATTCCTAGAAGGGCTCCTTAAATACAAGTGAGAACAAAGAAAGCTCATTTTTAATGACATACATGTCCTAGTGATCTCAAGGACACTTCATGACCCCAAGATTTAGTCAGATCCCTGAAGGTGTTTGCCATGAGATAGGTGAATGTGTCCGAGTTCTCCTGAAGTGAGCCAAACCCACAGAGAAGTCTGCATTTTTTAGATGTCCCATCAAGGATGTGCAAATATCATGGCAGGCACATGGACAGGGAGAAATCTTTAATATTTTCCTTATCCTTTTACACCCTCACTTCAGATATGAGTTACAAACTTAGGTGTCCCAAGGTCACCTCACTTCTCACCAGCTGACAATAAATTCTCAAGTTTTTATTACCCTGTGAGATGTGATAATTTGCTAGAATAATTAAACAAACTCAGAAAGAGCTAAATTACAATATCAGTTGTATTATAGCAAAAATATATGTCAGCCAGGTGTGGTGGCTCACGCCTGTAATTCCAGTGGCTCAGGAGGCTGAGACAGGAGCATGGTGAATTCAAAGCCAGCCTCAGCACAAGGGAAGCTCTAGGTTACTCAGTGAGACTCTGTCTCTAAATAAAATACAAAATAGGGCTGGGGATGTGGCTCAGTGTTTGAGTGCCCCTGAATTCAATCCTTGGCACACACACACCCTGCAAAATATATATATATATATATATATATATATATATATATATGCATATATATCTGACGTAGATATATATCTATGTCTGAACCAGCCCAAGAGATATATCTACATAGGACATGTCAGAAGATTCCAACCCCATGTACCTTTTCTTGGAGTCATGACATATGAAGTATGGAGGGAACACTTTCCCAGGACCTTGGTAAGTTACAGTATATAGAATTACCAACTAGGAAAGCTCATAGAAATTTTGGTGTCTGGTTTTTTTTAATTTTTATTTACTTAAACAGCATAAGTAGAAGAAATCATTGGCCAAGCTATTGGATTCAACCTCCAGCTCCTCTTCTTTCCCCATAAATCTGGTAGATATTGTGGGGCTCAATACTCAAATCCTAAATCAGCTCTTTGTCACAAATTATCTAGCAGCCCACTCTGAGGCACCTCAGCAATACCCTAAGGTGTGGTCATAGCAACTGACCATGAAAAACCAACCAAGACATCCCCATCAATAGAAATTTTGAAGAATTTATGGGTTAGATATCTGGAACTAAGAACAAAAGCCAACTAACTTCTGTATTATCCAACTGATTAATCACAGCCAATAAAGGATTAAAGACCATTTTTGTAGTTTCATGAACAATGAAATAAAAACTGAGAAGCAAATCCAGTGTTCCAACTCAGAAAGTGACTCATTCAAACTTTGGAAAAATTAGCCCAATGTTATCTGCAGATGAAACTAGAATAGTCTTGAGGAAATATTTTTTGGATATTTTCTAGTAAAAGGGAAAAATAGAATATTTTCTCCAAAAATTCCATACCACAACAAATATCAGAAATGGTGACATTTTTATATGTAATCCTAATCATTAATTAAGAAAGTGTGTATTGGGCTGGGGTTGTGGTTCAGCAGTTGAGCACTTGCCTTGCATGTTTGAGGCACTGGGTTTGATCCTCAGCACAACATAAAATAAATAAAATATTGTGTTCATCTACAACTAAAAAAAATAAAAAAAAAGAAAGTGTGTATTTAAGAGGAAAAAGAACATAGTCAGAAATGACCATATTTGCCAGAAAATTCTAAAGAGAATAATTTCTACATATGCCTACAGAGAAAATGAGGAGTTAAAATCACACATTAGAATCTCACACAGCTTAAATTAATAAATGATTCTGTAATATCTGTGGCCCACCTGCAGAGGAATTATGTACAGATACTGCAGAATCCAATATCACAATGTCCTTTTGAATGCCTCTTCTGAAGGCAACCTGCCCAGGTTCAAATACTTATCCACCTACCAGCTGTGTGCCTCTGGAAAGCCAATTAACTTACAAGTTGAACTTAATAATACTCACCCAGAAAATTGTTAAATTTAAACTAAAAAAGAATTCCAGTGATTAAATAATGTCTGACCTTACAAAGATTTAATAAATGCAAGCTAATAATAATAACTGCTGTAGTAACAATAGGATCAGTGGAATTTTTGCCTACTTTCTCCCATTGAACAATGTAGGATTGTGGCTCAAAGTTAAAAATATAAATATGTCCTTTAAAATAATGGAAACATTAGTTTTAATTAAAAGATATAAAAAAGATAGAAAATGTTTATTTAGAAGGAATAAAGCTCCAGCTTTTGCCATTGGCATGCAAGTTTTGAACAAGAAGAATTAGGGCAGAGCACTTGCTTGATGGTGAGGCTGAGAGTGTTGTGTTGCTTGAATGCCTCCATAATGGCTTCACTGAAGCTGCTAAGGGGTTTCTTCCAAATAGTAAATTAGGGCATCTGTTTGTTTATTCTTGGCTTCTACTTAATTTGTATTCAGTGTTTATTAATGACATTTCTTTTAACGATCAAGGTCATTTACAGTCATGTTATTTATCTATTCTTGTTACAAATTATCACAAGTATAGCTGTTTAACACAACACGTATGTATTTTCTCACCATTCCTTTGGGTCAGAAATCTGGGTATGCTTTAGCCAAGTTCTTGGTTTCAGGGTGTTGGGACAGCAAGGGTGATGGAATATGATGGTCATAATAATCCTAACTCTATGTATGACTGCATATATGTTGTGATTCTATACAACTTACAACTAGAGAATTGATATGTTATCCTCTATCTATGTACAATGAATCAATTTACACTGTTAACATGTAAGCCTAAATAAAACAAAACAAAACAAAATAAAACAAAACAAAAAATTCCAATTTAAGGACTATTTATTTTCTATTATGGCAATAGTATCTAATTCTGTAAATGACTTTTAAAATATTTAGTTAAAAAGGAATTTTAATATCATAGGGTGGTAATTACTAACATGTTTATAATCATATTTAATTGGTCACTTTTTAACTACCAATACAGATATATAATTTTAATTGGTAATAATTTTATCTACCAAAGTTTAGTGATTTGAATGTTCAGATTACACAAAATGTATTATCTGGGTTGATATGGCAATTAGGAATTTTATAAATAAGTGTTTCTTATTGCACTTAAAAAAAGATATTAATCAAGATCAATGTCTCAACTTGAGCAGCTCATGGGATTTTCTACAAATATTACTTCCCTATAGATTGCTAGAATAGGACTGAGTACTCTGCTAGCTGCTGTGCAGAGGTTGTCTCATGTCCTTGTTATGTGGGCTTTATTAACATGGCTACTCACATCATCAAAACAAGTTAGAGGAGAGAGAGAGTTTGCAAGGCAGAAATCATGTTAGATATACTAATTACAAAGGTGAAATTCCATCTTCTTTGCTGTATTCTATTGATGAGAAGAAAGTCACTGCACCAGTCTACATTCAAAAGATAGATTGTATGAAAACATAAATCTAGGAAGTGGAGATCACTGGGAACCAAATGAAAACCTACTTGATAAGTTACAAAGTGATCAGTGAAGCAATGGCCCCATTAAGATCAAGAAAGCCTAGTGTAGTTCAGATTGCCATTCAAATCCAGATATTTTTGTAGCTTTGTAGATGAGAACTAGGGCAAAACTCAGATATGACACCATATTTTTCCAGACATTAGACAACCAGATCAACCTTTTTATATCTTCTTTAGATTTTGGAGTTGGAAAAAGAAGAAGAATTATTTTTGAGCAACTGTGAAATGTACTTATTTTTGTTCTGGTTCATTTAAAATAAGACTTTTGCTGTTTTCCTTGCTACTTTATTTCATTCAGGTTAATTAATATAATCAGTAATATAACTATTTACCAAGCTAGTTATATATAAATCCAGTACTCTTAATCCTTTCTTACCTCAATCACCAGTTTAAGAGGTCAACAGATTTGAATTAAATCAAACTTAAAATTTTTCTCCCCAAGTGATGTCAATACACATATACATTTATTTATTGTTCTTCCCTGTGGAAGAACAATAAATGTGTATTTCATTCCATCTCACATCCTAGAAAATGAGTGTAAAGCCAGGAGACCAAAAGGTGGTAAATAAAACCCCTGGGAAAGACTTTATTGGGAAAAAAGCTTCTGGGCGAATTCCCCCTCCAACAGAGCGGGTCCAGAATTGTGCACGTGTTCCATGGTACAGAAAATTTAAAGAGCCCGGTCAGGAAGGGGAGGGCCTAAGGCATAAAGATAGGGGCTGTGAGGCAGGAAGAGGAGGTATCTAGAGTCCTGTGTCCTCTGAGATTGGTCAGGAGATCCTGCTGAGGTCAGAGTCCTTCTGGAATGAGTAGGAAAAGTCCACTGATTGGTAGGAGGCGCCATTACTGCTTATGTATCAGCGTCTGGTTGGCTGTTCCTTTGTGCATGCGGGCTGCTTGATGCTTTGTTCCCCATGGCTGCCTCGGCCACCCTGAACCAATCTAACAATGAGTTCTTACTATTTTCTAAAATAGAAATTGAAAAGAAAGTGCTAGTAAAATCCATCACAAAATACTAACTTTCTTCCATAATCTGAGTTGTTGACAGTATCAAGCACAGGTAACACTGTCGTAGGCACTGCTTTATTTGGGACTTGGCGGCCTTTAGTAGTTAATTTGCAGAACCTGTAAACTTTTCTCATAAACCCTTCTGGTCTAACTGAACAATAAATATGTTAAGTACTTTACCCTTGGCACTTAATATATCATTAATTAAAACAGAAATTGCTGGGTATCCTCCAAGTTCACATTGTTTTAAAATAAAAATGTCAGTGAATTTAAATAATTCCAAAGTTCCATTTAGCATGCTTTACTAAAGGAGAATATGGAGCCAAATTTGATAGCATCATTTCCCTCAATATTTGAAAAGGGAACAAGTACTCCACTCAATACCACATGCAGATATTCCAGTAATATATTCTGATTAAGTGAACCAGGCTTTGATAACACCATTGCTTGTGTTAGTACAATGGTACCTTTGGAAAATGGTTTTGTTTATTTGGTGATGTTATATATGGAATTCAAGAGACTGCCATTTTTCACTGAAGAGTATTTCCTGGAGAACACTTTGTGTTCTAGGAAGATATTTTTGCCTATTGGTGTTTAAGATAAGAAGATAATGTATTTGTAAGAGTAAAATTTTAGTATAAAAATGAGAACTAACTTGAGTTCTGGACTTAACAATATTATTGATAGCAATACTTTCTGTAATAAAACTTATTATTCCTGAAAATATTACATGTTAATATAAATGACTTTTAAAACAAATTGCATTCCATAAAAATGAAATAATTATTTGTGTATGCTCTCCATATCAATATTTTAAATATTTTCGAACGGTGATCCTTTGTTATCAATCTGAGTAAAATTTTATCCATGAACTCATTCATGTATTCTTACAATTATCATAGTTTACAGTATAAAATTACATTAGAATCATCATATATAAAATAAATTGCATCCATTAACTTTGATTTGTATCAAAAGTGAACATTTTTAGTATTTCATTATATAATAAATATGGTAACAAATATGGGAAGCATGCCCAAATATAGGCAGATGAGTAGTTCATTTGAC
Organism: Geosciurus inauris; assembly: GCA_004024805.1. Taxonomy (NCBI): domain Eukaryota; kingdom Metazoa; phylum Chordata; class Mammalia; order Rodentia; family Sciuridae; genus Geosciurus; species Geosciurus inauris. Next base: position 101,417 of record PVHX01002026.1, read on the forward strand.
AGCTGCTAGCTTGACAAAACCATTATAAGTCTTATACCAATATTTTTTTTCCTGCGTCTAACTTGCTATAACTAAACTTCATTAACACTTTAGGAAATATGAGCCTTTCTCCATCTGGCACATGGTTTTTAAAACTCATTTGCTGTAATTTAGAAAATCTGCAAACAGCTGGCAAAAATATATTTTTATTAAGTTCTTTAGCATCAAATTTGAAATATATGTTGCTTTGCCTACACTCCTAAAATCCAGAATATTTTCTTCATTTGTCAACTCTGCAATCTCTATAATCACTTTCTAAATTTTAAGGAACAAGGTGATTAGGTCTCCAGTTGTCAATCTGTACCTTAATCTTTTGGGTTTAAATTTTATATGTGGATGATTCAACTGATCATTATCTTTGAAAATATTAAAAGCATGATTGTTTCCACAATAAAGACTTCAGATGGTACCTCTCGATATGTCAGATCATTAAATAAATACTTAAAATGTTCCTAGTTTCAAACTTGCTTATTATAGATGTTACACACCAAATATACATATATATGTGTGTGTATATATATTTTTTCTAAAACTCTGTTCATAACCACTTGTCTTTCTGATTTTCTAATGCTCTTTAATATTGAAGAGTAAAATCGTTAGTTTGTAAAGATTTATGCATATTACCAGAATGTGCATATTGGTAATAGATACATATAACCTTGTAAACATACGGTTCATAAAAGTTAGTAAAATTACAGTATTTTGAAGAAAAAAGCAAACTTTTCTCCTTTATTCTCTTACATGAACACTCAAAACAGCCTTTCAGTTTCATCAACCAAGTTTGTGTCATATAATTTAAGTCAAGCTGGAGATAGTATCAGATCCACAGGTTGAGGGCTTACTCCCATGAGTTTTCACCCCACCTCAGATGTGAATTTCAAGTCATGTTGTCATCGATACTTTTAACTATCCAACTATGCATTGAGGATCCCAAGACATCCTCTTTGGTTATGATTTGTTTGCTAATGTTGCGCACAGAATTCAGTAAAAAATTTTGTTCTCATTTATCCACTACCTATTTGTATTCTTAAAGAATACATATAAACATTTTGGTGGATGGGATACATAAGACAAGACATGTGGGCAGGCACATCAAATTGCCATGTCCTCTTTGGTGTGCCACTCTGCAGAAGTTATCTGAAACCAGTCCTTTAGGGCTTGTGTAAAGGTTTCATTATAAAGTGAGTGATTGCATCATTGGCCATAGATGATCTGCTGAACCTTCAGTCCAGCTCCTCCCAAGTAGGTCTAGCGATAGAGTCAAAGTTCTAAACCTCTCTCATGAGACTGGTTTTCCTGGTAACATCTCTACCCTACTGGATCCTGAACTCCTCACAAACCTAAGAACAGTAATTTCATCAGAACAAAACATTTCCTATCACCTAGCAAATTTCAAGTGTCTTAGGATTTCTGTGTCAGTTGCTGCTATCATTCAGGGAATTACAAATTTCTTAGGAATTCTGTGGCAGAAACTGGTGTCAAAGACTTAATATTTTAAGAAAAGATTCTCCTTCTGCCCCAATCTAAAAGAGTTTCAGAAGTTCTCTGTCAGGAACTGGGTACTGTGACTGAATATACATATCTTCTTACATTACAATATTACCAATTTCCAATAATGGCAGGTAATAATAACTATAAACTCATTCAGTTATTAAAATTGAGTTAAGTTTGTATTAAAGAAGGTGAATGGATATCCAGAAAACAAAAATACTAAAACTACGTATGCAAACTCTATAAAATATCTTAAACATGTTCTAGAGTTATTTATTCTATTTAAACAAATAAGGGAACCCAGAATGAGGGACAACTTTGCTCTAGGGACATTAAGCACAGAAATGATGAATTTGACAGCTTTCATTTCCTAAGCATAATCTGCACCAAGTGTTGATAGTGTGGCATACAATCTCAATACTGTTCTGATTTTGAGAAACTTCTCATGAAATTTGCAGTCTTTCAAGACTATAGCTTCTGTGGAGGTAAGAGAAAAGTCTAAAACCCTTTTAACTCCCCTATCTCAAAAAGATTGTCATAAGTCACTCGTTTGGGGGAAGGAGTTCCAGTGAGAATCTTCTTGAAATGATGTAGTCAGAAGAATATCCTAATAGATTTGAAAGCCAAACACATAATATTTGCAGTCTAAAATACAGATCTACTAAATGCCTATGATAAGCAAGTATAGGACACGTCATCTCTGAAGTAGTTTTTCTCAAATGATTTGTTCAAATAATTGTTGAGGGAAAATGAGCAGGTCATGGTGAAAAATGAAAACCCAATTGGATGACCAGACATCACACAGTAATATAAAAGAAGACCTAAGAGTGTAAAGAAGTCAATTACCTCCTAATTGGGAAAATTGACTAAAAAAATAGCAATTTAAATCTCACTTTAAAAATGTCTGTCTTTGATTGTACTTGACAATATTTTCTAAAATATATTTGGAAATACTATGAACAAAGACTGGCCAAGATGTTATTAAAGAATTCTAGAATTGATGGCTTATTTTAAACACAAGATTTTCCATAAAGTGAATTAAGACAGAATTACATCAGTGCAGAAATAAGAGAAAAATAGCAATGCAACAGACAAGAGAGTTCAGAAATAGATTGCCATTATATGAGCAAATATTTAACTGAGATTATATGGGGGATCAGTTTGCAAATGATAGACTTCAAAAATATATTATATTGAGTTTTTGATTATTCAACTAAAAATATTATATTACAGTATTTAAGAACACAAATCTGGAGTCAGATGCCTGCATCCAAAAATCAGATGTGCCTTTACAAGCTTTGTAACATTGAGCTGTTAGTTTATATCTGTGCCTCAGTTTCCTCACCTGAAAAGAAAGGATGAAAATGTCATGATTTCTTCAGAGTTTTCTTTTAGGACTTCGTGAGTTAAATATATAAGGTATAAAGATGAATAACACCTAGTCAAAATAATATATTAATAATTATCCACATTATATTTACTTTCATCATCACTAATTATAGGTCAATATCACAATACAGGAAAATAAATTTTTAATCCTATATTGTAACAGACACTAAATCATTTGATGAAGGATAAATGCCTAAATAAGAAAAGAAAAATTTTACAGATATTTTATTTCTGTATTTGAATGGATCAGGAGGCTTTGTTGGACATAGAGAAAAAAAAAGCCATTTAAATTGTGATGAGAGTGGAAAACAGTCCTAAAATTCCCCAATGACTTTCTAGTTTACAATATTGTTACTGAACTGGGAATGGTAGGATAATTGTTTTTATGTATATTTGTGTTTCAGTAAATTTTATAATTTTTAAATTTTTCATCCACCTTCTCCTCCCAGCTTACATAAGTAATTCACAAATTTCAGAGATGACAATGCCTTATGTTCTCCATGAAAGTTTGCTTGCTCATCCAAATTGAGAGTTACCACATTTGAATATTCCATTACTGTTCACAACACATATAGCATTCATCATTTCCTTTTATAGAACTCCTAAATTGCTTAGTGGTCAAAAATTCTGAGTCTGGAGGAAGGCACAGCCAAGTTTGAGAAAGAAATTCTAGTAGTTACTATCTAGACCATCTGGGTAAGTGATTTCTCTAGACCTCAGTGTCCTAATGTAAGAGTAACACTGCCTATCTTATGAATGCGTACTGGCATTAACCTCAATGTAAATAATGTGCTTAGCAGAGTGTACTTGTAATTTACATTTTTACTGTAAACGTCAGCAGAAATCATTATGCTATATTTTTCATATCTTGCTTTAGCATCATCCAAAATAAATTGCACAAAGAAATATTTACTAAATATTGTTTGCTATGGGAACTGTCTGCAGAAGTTAAAAGTTCAGTTTCCCAGTTTTTCTCTGCATGGTCTTTTGAAAGCTCTGACCAACAAATATAATTTATTTTATCTTATTTTCATGCATTTGGTGTTTTATAATTATTTAATAAGGAATACATTTTCCTCATTCTATTGTTGCCACATAATTATAAAATACAATTTGAAAAAAAGAAAAAAAAATCAATGGAGTAATAGAATTTTGCGTTAGTGTATGAAATATATTAGAGGTAATGATCCCAGGTATTTTAGAGTGTTTTTATCTAATGACAATACATTATTTAATAATAACTTTTTTCTTGCTATTGTTATTATTTTGTTAATTTGTTTAAAATTCTTAATTCCTTAAAAGAGTTTGCTTTTAAAAAATGAATACTTGACAGGACCTTCTTTTCACAATTTTTTTAAAACATATTTTTAGTTGTAGATGGACACAATAGCTGAGGATCGAACCCAGTGCCTCATGCCTGCAAGGCGAGCACTCTACCACTGAGCTACAATCTCAGCCCCCACAATTATTTTTTAGTGAATCCTTGCTACTGCAGAATTTCTCTCTCTCTCTCTCTCTCTCATTTTCTGGGAGTGGGTAGTATTTTTTTTCTCTATTGTGTCATAAATAGGGAGAAATACAAACATTCTTTCTCATTATTAGAAAACAATCTATTTGGTTTACTTAGGGAATCTGATATGCATGCAAATGACATTTTACTTTATTTTATTTAGGAAACTAAGCATGTTTTAAGTAGTTAAGGGTCTTGGTTTTCAGGGAATAGTTTCATGGAATTCATGTTAAATGTAAAGACAGAGCCAATCAATTGCACATAGGCTTAGTGAAAAGAGAAATTATAAGAGGTTTTCATGTGTAAAACATGAGATTTCATTTCAACACTAATGTGTCTCTAACCTCTGCCTGAGTACAGCTAAACAGGAGATAGCTGGTAGTTAATGAGGATCATTCAAAGTTTTCCCATATTCAACTATGAAATATTCTTTAATACCAAGACTAGGATTTTCTTCTTAAAATTTTTACTCAAGTTTATCCTTACTTTTGGAACCACTTAAAACAATACTTTTACTTTTTTTCATTGCAGAGAGAGTTAAAGAACATAATAAACTTAGTAGCAACAGTTTTATCACAACAAAATCATTCTAACTCTCCTAAGTGTTCTGTAAAAATTTTATCATGCAGCACTCACAAATGTTTATTCAGGTAGGTATTTTTATTCTAGAGTTTTGAGGGACAAAGAAAAACAGGACACATATTCTGATATTAATATCCAGCCACCATGACTTTCCCATGAATTTCTTCTCTAAGAAAAAAAGCATTTAGTTTGTTCATAATCAGACAATTAAAATTCCTCCTTAATATCATTTTTATTTGTTCTTTTTAGATAAACATGACAGTAGAGTGTATTTAAAAATATTATACATACATGGAGAATAACTTATTCTTGTTATGATCCCATTCTAGTGTTTGTGCATGATGTGGAATTTCATTTTTCATGTACTCATATAAGAACAAGGGAAAGGTTACCTATGTTCTCTTCAAACAGATGAATGGATAAAGAAAATGTGGTAGATATACACAATGGAATATTACTTGTACTTAGTATCTTGATATACATGTATTAACCATGTTTGCTACCTTTATTTTCTTTAAAATGTATCTTTAAAAATAATTTCCAGTGGGAGAAGAAGGGGGAAGAGAGAGAGAGCACTAGAGAGAAGGGAAGGGGAGAAATAGAAAGGCAGACTGGCATCCTAAGCTGTGAAAATGGTTTCCTTTATTTCTGTCTGTAACTATCTACATAAATACAATTTGCAATTTTTAGTCTCCAAGTTCAAAATAAAATATTTTTGATGCACTCATGATTCCTGTTTCTAAGGTGTTACAATATTTGATATTATTCTAAGCACTGCACGTGAATAGGAAATAACTACGTTTACTATTTTAATCTTGTCATCTGTGAAACTGAGTATCATACAAATGGAAGAAAAGATAATTTTAACTTTTGTAATCATTATTTTGTAGTCACTTTTTCATGAGTTAAAATATAATTCTAATGCTCCCTAATGAAATTGTACATAGCACGAATAATAATTTGTATCTCACTAACATATTTTGATCACAGATAATACACATTGTTTATATTACTAAAGATTGATTCTCAAATTTACATGGCTCTTGCTCTTTTTACTTTTGATAATTTTACCTATTTAGGGAACATAACACTATTTATTACTTGGCAGCAAATATCGTGTGGCACAAATATTCACACTTTACCTATGATTAATTTGTGTAACCTCCATAAAAACCTAATGCAAATACACCTTGCAATTCTTTTCCTTTAGGAACAACGCTGCTGTCACAAAGAGGTTAAGTGACATAATCAAAATGAAGAAGTTTGTTAATAGCAGTGCCTGGGTCTCAGTCCAGGCAACTTGACTCTAGACTCCATGCTCAATCATTAGTTGTCATGTAAGAATACATTATTTTAAACATTCACAGTCTCTAAAAAAGGCAGCTTATATTAAGTGTCATTTGTTTAAGAACTCACGGCACATGACATCATCTATCATAACTATTGATTATACTCGCACTATCCTGGTGAATATACACAATTGTCTTCAGTGGCACACACTCAAAAAAAATCATTGTTTGTGTCCTATCTAAATTCAAATTTATTAACTTTAGAGAGGAAGTGGGGTGATGGTCTGTAGTAAAAGAATTCTGAGAGCTTATATATATGTGTTTGTATAAAATACATATATATATTACACATATAATACATATTACATATATAATATATATATATTTGTAAATCTCCTACAATCATCACTTTTCACTCCCTTCCTTAGAATTCTTGAAAATAACATTTGAAAGCAATGCAGAACTTTTTTTAGTTTTAGTTCAGAAATGTTAGTTCAGAAATTTAGTTCAGAAATTTTTTATTAAATTTTTTAAGGGATTAAAAGCATAAAAATTGTACATATTTGTAGTATACTTAGTTATACTATTATACATGTACATACTAAATAATGTTTAAATCAGGTTAAATATAGCTGTCTTCCCAAACATATGTCATTTCTGTATTGTGTAAATTTTCAAAGTCCTTTCTTCTTGCTTTTTAGAGTACACAGTATTATCATTATCTGTAGTCACCACTGCTGTACAGTAGCAGACTGGAGCTTCTTACACCTACTCTGCCTTTCCCCTCCAAGAATGATATGAACCCCAGCATTAGCAACATTGCATGCAACTTCTAAGAAACATAGACTCTTAAGTCTCATCTCAGATCTATGAAAACCTTATTTTACCAAGATCCCAGGCAATTCATATGCACTTTAAAATTTTAACAACTACTTTTAAAGTGTTGAATGGACTTTAATATCTAGTAGCCTACAATTCTTCTGTGCTGTACAACCTCTACTCACAGTGAGGTTTACAGTCAAGTGTAAGTTATTGAAAATGGTAAAACATCGAACATTCAGTACTTTATTATTACCAGCACATTCGTGTTCATTATTTCCTTGTGTTGAACTAATGTGTTCATTAGTTACACATGTGGAAGTAGATATATTCTGGATATCACTGATAGAAAATATTCCCATCAGTCCTTACAAGGACTTCAGAACCCTATAAAATGTTATATATCTAATACTCGAATTATTTTTTCAGGAAAGGTCTGTCATTCCCTATGAGCATGGAAATTCTGTTTCCTTCTATTATATCTCCAGAGCCCTAAAAAATCCATTTCACAGTTAATCCTTCTTCAGGTTACATTAAAGTATAATGTTCACTAGGCAATAGAGTAGATGTCTTAACATAACCTGTTTGCTTAAGATTTGAAGAGATATATAGCAGTGTCAGCCCTATATGACCTCAGAATTGGGGGGGGGGGTGTATCTATGCACTTGACTGAAGTGAGAATTTTTCTTATTCAAAATTTAGAGTCTTTTACTGAAACTAACTTTCAGGGTTTAGGAGATTATCTCCTCTTTGAAAGGTTTTCTTTAAGAGTGTCCTCTGCTCTTCTATTAGAGGCTTCTAGTGAAACTAAACATTCGGTTTTCCAATGTTCCTATAGTTTTCTGACTCTTAAAATTGATAGTAGCCCAGAATGAAGTGACATCCTTGCAATATAAACATTATGCGAACAATTGAAATTATTTCAAAAATGATTTCCAAATTCTTGAAAACTCACACATTTAAAACAAAAGCACTTTTATAAGATGTCTAATTTTAATGTTATTTAATGGTGAATACAAAGTAAATGAAGTTCTAAGTGAAACAATAAAGCATTTTATTTTATCATTTTGTTGACAGTCTTTCACAATAGTGGGGAAAGGATAATACTTTAATACTAAAAATACACTCTTCTATCTCCTTTGGACTAATCATCTCATTCAGGTATATTGTGCTCAAAGTAATCCCTGCTATTAAAAACTGGCCATTATGTCTAAGTAGAAATAGAATTTTACAGCATGTAGGAAAAAATTTGTCTATCTCAGCCTCATTAAATTATTTGTATGATTATGTAAATTGTAAATGTTTTAATAATGGAGTTACTTGAAGTACATAATGCTACCGACAGCTAATTGTATTGTAAATTGTGTTATAGCATGTTTGCTATTTCAATTTTACTCCTCAGCCAGGAGGTACGAAATTGGTGGCTAAGTAGTCAAAGTGTAATTACTTTAATAAATGTGCCATACTTCGCATATATTTTCTAGCTTCTAGTCATTATAAGAAGTGTAACTATATTCCAAAAAATCTTGATTTTTACATATCAAAAGGTAATTAAATTTTAAAACCATAATATTTAAATGGAAAGGTAGTAACAGTTTTGGAAGCATACCATAGAACACACAGAAACAAGATAACTAAACTATTTTCAGGTTGTATATTATTTAATTTAAAAATTTCATTATCACCAAAAAGTACACTAAATATGGAAATAATATTGTGTGGATATATAAATATAAATATTATATATAATATTTGTATGTATATTTACATATATAGAGAGGAGAGCTCTTTGGTCAGAGAACATGAACAAGAATAAGATCACACATGAAGATAACTACAAATACCTCTCAGTGCAGACAGAGAGACACAGGGATAAATCTATTGTATATCTTTATTACTTGTTTGCTATCAAAGATATTATGCTTTTTCAATAAAGGACTTCTATTCCCTGTAAGAGCCCCTCAGTATTTGATGGAGTAGTTATACCATGCGATTCCAAAGATTGGAGCAAGGTGTTTAACACAGTGATGTTACTGATAGAGATAAACCCTAGAACTTAGATAAAGAAATTATTGTATATATCACACTGAGTATTACCTATTTTTTGTCTTCTTTACATTTCAATATCTCCTCATGAGTGTGAACTATTAGCTGCATGTTTCATAAGAAGTACACACCTAGGAAAAAATCCTGTTAAAGACTTGTCATAAGACCTTGTGATCTCACTGTGTCCAGGTAATCCCCATGAACCTCAGTGTTCTCATGTGAAGAAAACAGTTAACTTTGCAAGTCTTCAACTGCTTTCCTGGGAAGGCTAGCTTCATTAGGTGTGTGATCCTTGCACACACCTAAGCATCAGTCCCTTAGCTGATGCTTGAGGACTTCATGGGTAAACAGTTACTTATACAACTATGAAACTTTCCTCAGTGATAAGACTGGTTTACTGGGCTAAATCTGTGGTTCATGCTGATCATTTACTTTCATTCTAGGAGTCTGGAATTGGGGAATATGCAGAATTAAAGGATTCTGACTCTGTATTTCATGAAACAGTTTTTAATTTAATTATATATGTACTACATAATGTTTAAATCAGGTTAAATATAGCTATCTTCCCAAACATATCTCATTTCTTTATTGTGTAAATGTTCCCTTCCCTCTTCTCCTCCTGCCCCACATGTGGACAAGGTAATAAGAAAGCCTGGATACTCCTTTCACTTTTAGCATGGTAAAGGTTCAAACAATGTAATACTTTACCCCAGACTCATCCCAAACCACCATAAGAACCCCAAGACTTTCTCCTGTCTAGGACCTGCTTGGGTGCCACCCACATGTCCTCTCCAGAAAGTCTCTTATGTTAGTATAAATCTCTTCATATTCTCTCTCTCTCCCTCTCTGTCTCTTTCCTTCTCTTTATGTGTGTATGTGTGTATGTGTGTATGTGTGTGGGTGTGGGTGTGAGTGAGTGTGGGTGTGTTTGACATCATCAGTTTCTATATACAATCCAATTTTAAAGTGGAAGTCCATTATGCTCTTTAGGTTGACCATAAGATAGTGAGTACCAACAACAGGAGCCTTGCACACACCTTAGAACTAATTCTCTAATGAGCTTTCCTTATGGACATTTTTCACCTGTCATGAGTTTTTGCTACAGAGCTAGAGTGTCTGTCATCTGTGAATTCCCTGGGAGATGGCTCTTAGAAGTTTGACCTGGTTCTTCTAGATTTTGCCCATAATCTCTTCCTCTGTGAACACTGATTTGTATAATTTTACTACAATAAGCCCATAACTTTAAATAAAACATGTTTTGAGTGCTTTGAGACCTTAGGGTGAATAGCAACACCTGGAATTGTCTTAAGGACTGATTCATAGCACATTAATACGATTCCAATGGATTGAATTAGATTTAGAATTGTACATAGTCCTCCTCTTTCATGTCACATTCACTACCTGGAGCCCATTTTTGAAAGTGATTGTGACATCACATTTGTCTAATGAAGAGATTTTTCACAATCAGGAACTATCAGGATTTTTTCCTGTAGACTTTCCCAACAATATCCACTTCATTTATAATAACACATTACAATTGTAAGAAATACCAACATAAATTTGTCATCTCGCTGTAAATAAGTGTTCTCAAATATTTTTCTAATAAAAGTAAATGTTAGAGAAAAAGTAAAGATTTAGAAAAGTACTTCTGTATTCTTCTGAAGAAATATTGAAATGAAAGCACAAATACATGCTTAGAAGGCCTTTAAAAACACACAATTATTGTATTTATGCAGATAATTATGAATACGCTTTAGAAAAGTAAATGCATTTGGGACTGATCTTGAAAAAAGTATACCTTTCTGTTTCAATTTACATCATTCTCATTATGAATGTGATTTATGTTCATCTTATCCATGTAAATATTAGAGAAAAACAACTTTTAAAAACAAAATGACAGGTTTATTCTCATTGTTCTGAGATAACGCGGTCTGGATTTGAGTGTGTCCTGCATGCGTATGCCTTCCTTTATTTTCTTCTTCCTCTCCAAATACTAATTATCTAATTACTAATGATTTTTATTTTTTTATTTTTATTTTTTTGAATTTTTTTTAGTTGTAGATGGACACAGTACTGTTATTATTTTTACGTGGTGCTGAGGTTTGAACGCAGTGCCTCACCGCATGCTAGGCAAACGCTCTTCCACTGAGCCACAACCCCAGCCTTAGTAATGATTTTTAAACACCAGTCACTTAAAAAAATGTTATGAGAATTTCAAGGTTTTGTTTTCAAAATATGATTTTTTATGATCTAATGTCATAGTTTTGCTACTAACCTTTTTTATTATTCTGGAAGAAATAGGTACAAACAGTCAAAAGATAAAGGCTATCAGGAGAAACCTTATGACAATTCATTTGACAGTTTTTGTGAAAGTGATAATTTTTTGAAAAGCACAATGTAAAAATGAAGAAGTAATAGATATTCTATGTCTGATGTCTAATAAAGATAAAATAAACTATAAAATATTCTACAGAAATAATCCCTAAATTTAAGCCCAAATGAATTCCTCAGATTTCCTTAGATTCTTCCAAATATATATGAAAACAATAATAATAATTGTACACAAAGTCATCCAGATAAGGAAAAAAAGATGGTCTACATATCAATTATTTTATTGGGCCACATAACTTTGATCACAGTATCAGATAAATATATTTTAAAAAATTAAAAATATGTAAATATTGCTCTAATGAACATAGATATAATAGCCATTCACAAAATATTAGCAAAAGAAGTTAGGCTATAAAAAAGGTATAGAGTATTGGGCTGGGATTGTGGCTCAGTGGTAGAATGCCTGCCTCGCATGTGTGAGGAACTGGGTTCGATCCTCAGCAACACATAAAAATAAACAAAATAAAGATATTGAGTCCATCTACAACTAAAAAAAATTTTTATAAAAAAAGATATAAAGTAATCTTATAAGAAAGTATATTAATTCACAGAGTTTAAGAAATGATTTAGCATTCATAAAATGCTCAATTTAATTTACATCGTTATCCCCGTCAAAAGTCAAGAGTCCCGTCATTTCAATACATACAGAAAGTTCATTTTGTAAATAATGAATCCAGTTGTGATATTAATCATTGGTAAGCTAGAGAGGGTGACCTTTTGTCCAAATATAGAGTAATAGCTCAAAAATGTGCAACACATATGATAAATGATAATGAAATATGAACAGTTAGCTGAAGTCTGATGAGATAAGAATTGTAAGTGCAATAAACATTCTACAGAAGTGGGCCACACCAAACATGAAGGCCAAAGAAGCCCTACCAATGCACCTCACTGCAAGATCCATAACAGAGGGCTGGACATATAGCTCAGTTGTTAGAGTGCTTTCCTCGCATGCACAAGGCCCTGGGTTCAATCCCAAGCACCACAAGGAAAAAAAAAAAGAGAAGATCCAATGCAAAACAATATGTAGAAAATGATAAGCATTTTGTTTGGAAAGGAAGGAACAACTGTTATTATTAGCAAGTGTCAATATGTACCCACCAGAGGCCCTGAATTCCTTAACAAGACTCCTATAGCACAAGAAATAAAAGCAAGAATCAATAAATGGGATGGACTTAAACTAAAAAGCTTCTTCTCAGCAAAAGAAACTATCAAGGAGGTGAACAGAGAGCCTACATTCTGGGAGCAAATTTTTGCCACATGCACATCAGATAGAGCACTGATCTCCAGGATATATAAAGAACTCAAAAAACTTAACACCAAAAAAACAAATAACCCAATCAATAAATGGGCTAAGGAGCTGAATAGAAACCTCTCAGAAGAAGATATACAAGTAATAAATTTATATATGAAGAAATGTTCATCATCTCTAGCCATTAGAGAAATGCAAATCAAAACTATGCTCAGATTCCATCTCACACCAGTCAGAATGGCAGCTATCCAAAATACCAGCAACAATAAGTACTGGCGAGGATGTGGTGAAAAAGGTACACTCAAACATTGCTGGTGGGACTGCAAATTGGTGCAACCAATCTGGAAAGCAGTTTGGAGATTTCTTAAAAAACTTGGAATGGAACCACCATTTGATCCAGCTATCCCACTCCTTGGCCTATACCCTAAAGACTTAAAAACAGAACACTACAATAAAGCAGTCACCTCAATGTTTATAGCAGCACAATTCACAATTGCAAAACTATGGAAGCAACCCAGATGCCCTTCAATAGATGAATGGATAAAGAAACTGTGGTACATATACACAATGGAATATTATTCAGCAATAAAAGAGAATAAAATTATAGCATTTGCAGGCAAATGGATGGAATTGGAGAACATTATGCTTAGTGAAGTAAGCCAATCCCAAAAAACCAAATGCTGAATGTTCTCTCTGATTAGTGGATGAGGATACATAAGGGGGGTGGGAACAGGAAACATAGGAGAAATGCAGGAACTCTGGATGCAGCAGGGGGGAGGTGGGAGGAAGGAAAGGGGAATGGGTATAGTAATGATGGTTGATTGGGATGGTCATTACTACCCCTGGTGCATGCACGAAGACACAAATGGTGTGACTCTATCTGGTTTGCAACCAGAGAAATGGAAAAACTGAGCTCTGTTTATGTACTATGACTTGAAATGCATTTAAATAAAATAATTAAATTTAAAAAAAAGAATAACTAATACATCAAAGAAAGACAAAAGAAAATATAAGGGCGTCCTGAAATGCTTGACATAATCTGTTGTTGAAAGTGAAAACTGGTAAACTTTGGAACCCTGACCTTATATATGCCTTATGATTAAGCCACTGCATTTCCAGTTAAATATTTAACAGAAACATGTTGATGCTTTTATAAGAGAGTTTGCACAAGAAAGGTGCAATTTATTTCTATCCCAAACTAGAGATTAGGTAAGTGCTCATTAACTTTAGAATGGAGATTTATTATATAACAGATGCTAATTGGTGATTAGAAAGAACAAATTTAAAATTTTAAATGCAACAATATGTAAGAATCACAAAAGCATAATTCATATTAAAAATGCAAAACCAAACAATATTTTCTGTAGAAAAAAAATCAAAGCAGAGAAAACTGAACTTTGACATTGGAAATCATTGTGGTAGGAGGGGTTAGTACCAAGAAAGGAACACAAAGAGGACACTGTTCAAATTTTGATTCTTGAATGAATAAGATTTCAATAATTTCTCCTTGATTAATATTTTTAGTGAAATTATTTTCTGTACATTTTTATAAAAACAATGAGCCTATGTATGCTAGTCCTTGTTGTGGCTCTTCCCTCCAAAATTCTTGATGAAATTTGATTCCCCATGTAATGATGTTGAGAGATGATGATTGAGTCATTAATAGAATTAATGTTGCTAAATAAAAATTACAAGAGGTCATGCCTTTGGACTAGATTCCTACACTGAGTCCCAATAGGCCAGATGAAAAATCAGAAGGGAAGGACTCATGCTGAAGTTCCATGTTGCCAAATCAAGACTTAGTTACATCTGACCTTTCAAGAAATGAGGAGTTTGAAAGATAACCAATTTCCCAAACAGGCCAATCAAAAATAACAATGACATCCCACCATTTTAATCCTTACAGACTTTAGTACTTTAATCCTTACAAAATTTAGCTGAAATAACATGACATTAAGCAATCAGTTATTGTTCTATTGACCTATCTCTTTATCCTCACATTATAAGAAAATAACTTTGAAATGACCAATCTGCTTTTCATTTTTTGTTTCTGTACATTTAGCTCTTCTGAGACAAAACTCTACCTCTTCTACGCAGCTTATAAGAATACTTTTTTAATTCTTCAGAACAACAAATAGTTTGTAGATTCATTAACTGAAAATAAACTATGTTTAATTGTTTTGTTGTTGTTTTTCTCCCACTGACAGTGCATTTCTGGTGGTGGTGAATTCTGGTTCTCATGGGTCTGGAGCAATTACTGTGAAAGTGAATTCTCATAAAAATGACCAGCTTTACTAGCATATGTTCTTGCTTCCTCTTTTTCCATATTCCTATTTTGCAAGTACTTGCTGCCCTCTGCCATGAGGACTTCAGCAGAAGCTGAACAGATGCCAGAATTATTATTCATTTAGAACTATGCAACTGTGAGCTAAATAAGCCTCTTTACTTTATAAATTATCCATTATACTTAATAAATATTTTGTTATCATAAGAAAACGGACTTAGGAAAGGTCTGTATTTAAAAATTTGATAAATATTCACTAAAAATAAAATTTTATTGTGTACACATCTCTTAATTTGATAGAACAGACTTATTTTAAATTGATTATTATTGATCCAGATAAACACTAATATCTCCTGGATTGAGAGTTCAATAGTTTTTGTTTTCATACATAAAAACCTTGAGAAAAATTTTCTACTAAAAATCAACAAAAGACGGAAAATAGAAGAGATGATATTTTCTTTCCACAGTGGTGTCTGTCAAACCCTGGCTATTTCTTCTGTTTTTGACATCATCATAAAATATTTTCCATAATTTTTTCATGTGAGAACTGAATTTTGTTTCCTGTTCAATGTATTGAGAACAAAGAAACTGAATTGAATTTTTAGGAGTTGTTACAAGTACACTGGAAGTTTTCATTTTTCTAATTGTCGTTAGTGAAGTAGTGTATTTTGAAATGTTTGTTTGTTATGCTGAATCTATTCCCAGGATTTTAATCCATGATAATATTTCAAATATGTGAGACATAAGAGAGAGTGAAAAATTGTGAAAGTGTAGGTGAGAAAGAATTGACAGAGGAATTTTATAACGATCAGTTTAAAGGAGAGTGTCAAGGATGAGATTATGAAAATTAATTATTTTAAGACACTTTGTGGTCTCATGAACTTTGGAAAGGTTCATGATTCCTGACATAATCATACATCATTTTAAAGATTGCTCTACTGTTCTGCCTTTCAAGTTGATGACTTTCCATAAATCCAACTATAAAACATTCTGTAACAGTAAAGATTGTTCCATGAAAGAGACTGATTCACACCATAGAGGGCTGAGGAAGAGCTAAAAGGGACAAGCCATGGATTTTGTGGGAGAATGGAGAGTCAAGGGGAATAGAGTATGAGTATACCACTTAACTATTCTATACTTATGGGGATGGAGTGGAAGGTAGGGAAAAATGCATTAAAGCAACTTAACCAGTTACATTGAAAACATATTCAGTGACTGTCCATGGGACTTAATTTAAAAGAAATTAGGATTTCATTTTACCAAATCAGGAGATAGTTTATACAAAAGTTGGAGAAAAAAATTAAAATAGCAAAAAAGCTCATCTCAGGATTGCTTTCCATTATTAAGAATGATTTACTTTCTTAATGTTGAAATAATTTTTAATTCCAGGTAATTACTTTAATTACTGCTTTTATAATGCATTTTATTATGCCACTAAAGCAGAGAGAGGTTATATATATACACACACATATGTATGACAAATTGCTTATTATTCTGTATATGGTTTAATATTAACAAATTCATTAATCTTTTTATTCCAATGTGATATACATCCTACTTATATAAAGTAATATTATTGATTCTTTTGACATATTGCTTTCAAGCGTAAAAATAACACTTTACTGCCATGATTAATCATTTTTTCATGCTTACTTTTAACTAGACACTTAGGTTTATTTGGGTAACATTTTAAAAGAAGGACATAGATGTGAACATTTTAGACTTATTTTCTGAAATCAGGAAAAGTCTATAAAAAGTTTATTAATGTTACCATTCTTATTTTATAATATTTCTCAAGGATGGATATATAATACTTGCTAATCTTTTTGTCATATGGACTAAATATCTGTGTCTCGCCAAAGTTTATATATTGAAATCCTGACCTCATTATGATGGCATTAGGAGGTGAGGCATTTGGGAAGAAGTATGAAACCTTCAGGAAGGGGATTAGTATCCTTGAAAGAAGAGCCTCCCCCTCTCTGTCTCCTTCTCCTTCATGTGAAGAAACAGGAAAAAAATTATCATCACAATCCAGGAAGAGAGGCTTACCCAGATACTGTCTGCTGATGCTTTAACTTTGTACTTCCCATCTTCCAGAACAGTGCCATGTAAATTTTATTTGAACCACCCCATCTACTGTATTCTGCAGTGGCACCTGGACTGATTGAGAGATTTATCTTGTCTTCAATTTGTTTTAACATACATAAGCCCTTAGATAATGTAAATAATAATACCATTGTTGCTTAGCAAAGTGTTCTTTGCATGGAGGCCATTCGTATGAAGGTTGCCAAATAATTTCCCAACATTATGGCTCCTACTGTAAATTCCTAAGAGTTTCTACATAGGAAGTTTGGATATTGGGAGAAGTTTCTCACTCACATTGGTTCATGTTGTTACTTTTTAGTGTTTTCCTCTATAGTCTCCAGATTATTCTCTCTCTCTATCCTGGTAAACTAAGGTTATTGAGGGAACATTTTACTTCTACCTTGCCTTGGTTATGGAAGTTGCTATAATATAATCTGAGAGAGCTAAAATTAAAAAAACAAAAAAACAAAACGAAACGAAAAACAGAAAGTGAGATGTTTGCTCTTAGCTTTGGATATCAGCTTACTGAGAGACAGTTTGAAGTGTCTCACTATGAAAAGCAATAGAAGAAGGATGGAATTGTATTGTTTTATTGTGAATAGTTTTCCCTGACTTGGAAATAATTGTCTTCTATCAAAACAGTAAAATTTACTTCATTTTCCTGAAGAGCTCTTTCAATTTATTTTCTTTTTCTTTCTTATTTACAGTCATGCTTTACCCTTGACAGATAAGAAATTTATAGTGAAGTTTGTCCAGTGATTTACTCACTCCATTCATTATGAAAATTTGCATTCCTTTATTAATGTTATTATTTGCTAAACAGCAGATGTCAAATGTTGTAGCTGAATCTGCTTGGCTGCCCAAAACAACCCTTTAAAAGTTAACTTTATACTTAGTGCTAACTTGCAAAATGAGCTTCTAATGAAGCCATGTTTATTGTCTAAAGTTGATTTGTTAAATAATTGGCCACAGTAGGTGCAAGTTCAAACATAGGTCACTATGCATTTAGCATCTTTCCACACCAATTATTACAGATTTAAATATAAATATAGGGTTAATATTAAAATCTTAGCCAACAAAAACAATACTAAATAACAAATGAATATGTAACCATTAGAAATAAGAGTATAATGAAAAGCAATAAGTAATGAAAGCTGTTACTACTTAGAAAGCTTATATGGACTTACTTTCAATACTATCAGTATGTTTATGTAAGCAAAGACTATAAGGTAGGGAATTGGCCATCATTATAGAACAAGAACAGGGTTTTGGCTTAGTAGTAGAGTGCTTGCCTAGCAGGTGTTGGGCACTGGGTTCGATCCTCAGCACCACATAAAAATAAATAAATAAAATAAGGGCATTGTGTCCATCTACAACTAAAATAAAAATTATGAAGAAGAAGGAGAAGAAGTACAACAACAACAGGCATGCTCTGGGCATAATGGAGCATGCCTGTAATCCCAGTGGCTTGGAAGGCTGAGGCAGGAGGATCATGAATTTGAAGTTAGTCTCAGCAATTTAGTGAGGTCCTAAGCAACTTAGTGAGACCAAGTCTCAAAATAAAAAAGTAAAAACATCTGGGGATGTGTCTCAATGGTTAAGCCCCTTTGGGTTCAATCCCTGGTAACATTAAATAAAAAAGAACTGACATGTATTATTGCATTATCTTTTGGTTTGAACAAAGACAAAAATTATTAATCATTTAGTATTTTATAATATATTTCTGAATGTACAGTATTATCATTAGCTGCATATAATTTCTACTCTAATCATAAATTCAAATGATTTTATATTATCATAAAAAATACCATTCCCTGCCCAATTTCTTCTATTTTTGCCATTTAACGGTTGCATAAGTGCAAAATATAAAAATAAGGCTAAAGTGTACACAGTATAATTTCATTGCCACATTTCACATTATTTTAAAAGCCCACAGTATAATTATGTAATAAGCTAGAGGAATGTGTCTGTGTTGGTATTAAGTATTTTATCTGAGCCCAGATTATGTGAAGTACATGGTAGCATGAGGATTTTTGTCCTATAGAAAAGACAATCCCAGAGTGTCTGGTATAATTACCTGTGGTAATTCACTAGTTTTACTGCCAACTTAGCCATATTATTTTAATATCCTTTATTAGTATTTTTTCCAAAAATGACCATCAATGCATAGTTTTCTTAACTGCTCTTTGAATTGGCATGTTTATTTTATTGTTTTATTATTATTGAGTAAATAAATCTTTGACACATTTTCATGTCATGCTTGTATAAGAGTCAGGTTTTTGATTTTTAAAGATTATGTTTTGACAGTATGAAACCTGGTTCTCTCTGCCAATACTTCCTACATTGTATTAGTGAATTAATTTTTACAATCTATGTCCATAATTGAAGTTGATAAATAAAAAAGTCCATTGCAGTTTTAAAAATGTTTAACTTTCTGTGGTTGACCAAAAAAAAAGAAAAGAAAAGAAAAGAAAAACTTCTTTTAGATCAGCTTTTATTCCCATATGATTTTACAGCTCACAAAAATAGTGCAAATTAAAGTTGAATTTTCTGAAACTCTTCACTTTGATCTCACACTGTTTAGCTCTTGACTTACCAAAGCTCAATAACCATTTTAAGAGACAATTTGTTCACTCATTCATGTGTCTATTTCTTTTTGTAAGTCTAGAAAACCTAAACCCATTTTATCCCATCCTTCTGGCTTGGTTCTTTATACTCTCTAATTGGAAGTATTTTCCTCCACTCTCCTCTGTCCTAGCTTAATTTAACAAAGAAACCTGTAATGAAGTGCATCTTATTATACTTAAAATTCAACTTAGCTCATAAGAAGGATTTAGCCATGAGCTTCCCTTATCTGTTGGGAACCAAACTATATGTCGTCATGATATCAATTGAGACCATACACACATATTTAACTCAAAAACAATAATAAGTTAAAATTTTAAATGTGAATACTTAATCTCATTTATAAAGTACAATAATCATAGCATATTTCTTAAAGCTTATTTATTGAAAGAAATGTAAACATATGAGGGAAAAGATATGCAAGTTTCACTTGGGTTGAGGAGTCAGTGTCAAGAAATGATGTCATTTGCACTGTGAAATGTTCGTTACAGTTGGTATAATAGTAAAATCTCTCCTTTATTGAGAAAATTGCATCTCTACTGCAGAAGGCAATTTTTGCCATTACAGAGCAAAACATGCTAATGTTCTGAAAGTATCTTAGTTAATATATGCACATGTTTCTTCATATATGTTCTGTCAGTTCTGAGTTTCATCAACTGGCAGCAGGTGAATTGTTACACGTGGAAACCATCTGCCCATCATAACAAATATGTCTTGCAAATATGTCTTGTTTACTCCATTAATGTAAACCAGTGGATCTTATTTCCTACCATTAAAATAATACAATAACATTGTAGAACAATGGGGATCTTTTTTCTTATGCAAATTACTATATGGAAGTGTTTTCTGTGCTCACTTAAGAATTATTTCAAAATTTGTGAAGACTTCTTCATGTTCTCGTTTGCAAAGTAGATTATACTTTCTGAAAATTCTCATATGGTTCATGGTTGATAATATTATTTCCATTACATATATATATTATATATATACTATCCTTTTATATACTCTATTATATATATTCTATCATTTTCAACATATAATGCATATATAGTACATATGTGTATACATACATACACACTATTCTTATCTCTTATACAAATAAAGAAAAAATTATTTTAGATCTTTCTTGTGTATTCTCTCACATTGTGTAATTTCTGAGAGTTTATTCTGAAAATGGGGATAGGATTATTATTTTTTAAATATTGCATTATTTGTATTCCAAAACAGTTACATTCCCATTTTAAGAAAATATATCATGCAGTGCTTGATCAAGGGAGCAGAACCACTGTGTGAGATAAAAGGGATTTATTATGGTGATATGATCTAACATATTTCTGAGACTGAGTTAAGCAAACTGTATAAATCTGTTACCCCAACATCTAGTGCTTTTCCTGAAGTCAGCTGGGCTTGCCGTCGGGGAGCAAAGATGAGCATGGAAAGGGGGTTTCCAGGCAAAATGTAATGGTGAGTTGGAACTCAGTGAAATGAACTGAAACTTGTGTTTTTCCCTAACAATGTCTATCCTCCAGCTCCAGCAATGTCAGAGACTTGCAGAGTTGGTAGACTTTGCCACAGAACTGCATATGAAGCATGCATAAGAGCTGAGGTCGAAAAACAAAAGGAACTGATGAAAGCTGATAGAATAAAAGTTCAGCTGCTACACTAAGGAGATCAGCAGAATTTAGAGGAAATGAGACCCCTGAAGCCATAGTCACCAACAGAGTGAACCAGCTAGTGTAACAATGTCCTCCAGCTATAGCAGCACCTGAACTACATCAACTTCCTGTGCTTCTTTCTTGCCTAGTAAATGGTGTGCAAATTTTCTCTTATAGCCCACCTCAGAAGAATGCCACTGTGGCTTGCTGCTATCTCATACCTAATTTTACCTATTTGTGATTACCTTTATTCATCTATCATTTGGCTAGAGTATGGCTGGAATAATATTTTCCAGAAAATTAATACAGATACTGAATTCTTTTATATACTTGTGCTTCATTTCTCTTTACACTTTTGGGTCTCTGTGCAGCTTGCTATGATTGTCGTTGATGGCATCGTTATTGCTGCTGCAGTTGCCATGTCATATTATCATTGTTGCTGTTGACTTTAGACATCTAACGTCACACTACACCGTATAAGTATCATTTTTTTTCCCTATAAAGATGATTGTGGGCATTATTTGATCTTTGAAATTCAGAATTTTCATTTGTTATAGTTTGACGTTGTCTCTTCCCATTTTTACTGAAGTAAATGAGCTATTTTCAGCAGATTCTTCTCTGTTTCATATCAGAATATTTTGTATTTCCCTTAGTAAATGGGAGTTTACATATGTTCTAGAAGCTAACTCTTAAGAAATCTGTTAGGGGGGCTGGGGTTGTGGCTCAGCGGTTGAGCGCTTGCCTCGCATGTGTGAGGCACTGGGTTCGATCCTCAGCACCACATAAACTAAATAAAGATATTGTTTTCATCTACAACTAATAAACAATATTTAAAAAAAAAAGAAATCTGTTAGGAGTCAACGTTCAGTCTTATGCAATTAATTTTTTTAAAACTTTAAAAGAAGTACCTTGTCATTATCTGTTAGGAAATATTTTGGGTCTTAAAGGCTCTTTCACCATGTTATTATTTAGATAGTTTCTTCTGGCTGAGTACACTTTTCTGTTTTGGATGATGGTTTAAATTTGTCTCTAAGATTGTTTTAATCATTTGTATTTTCATAAATCTGATGACATTCTTATACCAATATTTATATAAATATTTTACTCTCTTTAATTTTTCTGTCTTTTTTTTTCAATTCTTAAAAATGGTTTGTTAGACAAATAATACTTGTACAGGTTTTTGACGTATTAGTGATATATTGATTTCTGTTTACATTGGGAAATAACCATTTCAGGATAAATAGCTTATCTATCTCTCCCCACTTCACAGGGCCAGAGTTCCTTCTATACATTTGTGTATTTGTGTGTGTATAGCTAAAGAACCTTTTATCTGCTCTTAACAGATTTTCATTAAACAATATACTATTGATTTGTAACCCTTGGCCTACTTCTCCTCACTTTCTTCTCTCCACTCCTGGCACTACCACTCTCTCTTTTTCTGTTATTTCACCTTTAAAAATCTTACATGTAAGTAGATAATGCAGCATTTTTCTTTATGTGTCTGACTTATTTCATCATGTGTGACATCTTGCAGGTTAATCCATGTTGTCCCAAATGATATTGTTTCCTTCTGTTTAAAGGCTGAAGAACATTCTATTGTTTCTACCACACTCTCTTAATCAGCTAATCCACTGATGACAGGTTCTTTCCACATCTTGGCTCTAAGGACTAGTTCTGACCTCTCTACATGTGTACGTTTTATTTCCCTTGGATATATACCCAGTAGTGTAGTGGGATTTCTGGATCATGCTGCAATTCTATTTTTAATTTTTTGAGCAACCCACACAATGTTTTCCATAATGACTATAACATTTCTCTTTCCTAACATAATAACTATAATATTATACAGGTGTTCTTTTTATCTTCAGTGCTGAAAACTCTTCCCTTTTTGATAAATAGCTACACCAACAGGGGTAGGGTGGTATCTCATTGTGGTTTTGATTGGCATTTCTCTGATGCTTAGTGATGTTGGACATCTTTTCTAATAGCTGTTGATCCCTTTTATGTTTCCTTTGAAACAATGTCTGTTTAGATCCTTTTCTCATTTTTCAATCAAGTTGTTTATATTTTTCCTATGTAACTATATGATTTTCTTATCAGATACTGGGTTTATAGGAATTTTCTCCCAGTTCATAGATTGTCTTTTCATCTTGTTAACTATTTCCTTTACTGTACAGAAGTTTTAACTTGAACTAGTCCCACTTGTTAATTTTGCTTTGCTGTTTGAGTTTTGGGTTATACTAAAAAAAAGAAAAAGTCATTGCTAATGCTAAATATTTCAAGAATATTTCCTTGTGTTTTATTTTAGGAATTTTAGGGTTTTAGGTCTTTATTTGAATCTTAGTAAACTATTCTGTATTGTATTTTTTAATTGGATCCATTTTTATTGTTTTTTATGGATAGCCATTTTCTCTAGCATCATTTTTTGAAGAGACTATCCATTTTTTTTTATTGTATCTTATGGAGGTCATGTTGAAACTTAGTTTGCAATACATGATTTTATTTCTTGGATTTATTTCTAAGTTCTGTGTTCTGCTCCATTGGTCTATGTATCTTTTGATGCCATTATCATGTTCTTTCAATTAGCAAAGCTTTGCAATATAGTTTGAAATCAGTAAATGTGATGTCTTTGTCTTTCTCAAGATTGTTTGGCCATTAAAATTCATTGTACTCCCATTTGAATTTTATGATTTTTTTCTATTTCTGTGAAAAATTCCAAGAGAATTTTAATACATAGATCACATCAGATAACACAGACATTTTAACAATATTAAATTTTCCAACACACAAATAATATCTTTTCATTCATTTTTGTCTTCTTCATCACTTTTATTAATTTTTCATAGTTTCTACTGTTTGGATCTTTCACTTCCTTTGTTAAATTTATTGCTAAGTATTTTATTATTTTTGATGTTCTCATAGATGAAATTGTTTTCTTGATTTATGTTTGAAGAATCATTATTGGCATAAAGAAATGTAATTGCTTTTTCCATTTTTATTTTTAATCTGATATTTCACAGAATGCATAAACATACAAACAAAATTCCATAACAAAACATTAACAAGTATAATCTAACACTATATCAAATCAATGGCACACTAAAACCCAATTTTACTTATTCTGGGAATGCAAATCTGGTTCAATAATTGAAAATCAATTAAATTTACTCTGTCACACCCTCATTCTAGAAAAGAAAAAAAACAGGATTATATCAATTGATGCAGAACAAGAATTTGGAGCAAATATAATGTATTCATAAAATAAAATCTTACCAAGAAGTAGAAGTAATTACTAGAAAGTAATCCACAAAAAGTTAATTATGAACAGTGATTAATGATGAATGGCTACAGACAGAAATAAGACAAGGACGACTACTCTTAGCACCACTATTTAATATGGTTCTTGAGGTGTTAGCCAGGAAATGTATTGGGGAAACAGAGAGAAAAAGGGAGGGAGAAGGAAAGTGAAAGTACCCACTAGGAAGGAAAAAAAAAAGCTGTAAAAAGTGGCATTGAAGTTTGATAGGCAATTTCAATAAGGAAAATAAAGCAAGGGCAATTAATGGATTATCAGAGCTGTGCACATGGAATAAAGAAAAAAATATATATATAAAATTTCTGGACTCTCAGTGTAGTTCAATGGTAGAGCAGTTGCCTAGCATGCACTAAGGCCTACATTAAGTCTTAAGGACACATATGTACATATGTACATCTGTATACACACATATGTACATATGTGTGTATGTATTTGATATGTATATGTAATTTCCAATCTGTTTGTATTAAAATGCATGTTTTTTTGAAATTAAAAAATGAATTGCTAACTTTTGTTATATTGCCACTGGTAGTAAAATGCTGTATGTTTATTTTAATAGATACAGAAACCTAACATTTTATAAAAGCCAATACTCTTTACAGAATATTAATAGCAAAAATTAAAAAGTTAGCTTTCTTGATTAAGTGAAGGTGTTTACAAAAAAAACTAAACTAATATATTGAAAGTTTTCCTCCAGAGACTGAGAACAAAAAAAGGATTTCTATACAATTACTTGGCTGAACATTTTACTAGCAATTCTAGCTAGCTTATTAATGTGTGAAAATATATGGCTCTTTGAAAATAACAGAAAAAATTCCTATTTTATTTTCAGTTGATATGATTTCCTAACAAGAAAACAAAAAAGAATCTCTTACATGGAATCATTGTTATTAATAAGACAATTCAAAGAAATGCTGAAAAGAGATTCAAAATAAAATAATTGAGTAACAATTAAGAAGGGCCTAGCAATTTCATTTCTGGATATATACCCCAAAAATTGAAAATAAGTTCTTAAAGATAGATTTATATAGCAATGAATATATCAGCATCATTTGCAATAGTCAAAAACAGAAGCAACATAGGTGTGTCTGGATGAAAGGGATGAATGGAAAAACAAAAGGTGATATTTACACAAAATGAAATATTATTCAGCTTTTTCCAAGGAAAAAAATTCATTACTTGATACGCCATGGATGGACATTGTGGGCATCATATTAAGTAAAATAACCCAGTCACATAAAGACAAATACTTTATGATTGCATTTGTATGGTGTAACCACGGCAGTTAAATTGAAAAATGACAGGAAGTGGAATGGTGATTCTCAGGCACAGAGAAAATGGGGTATGAGGTATGCAGTTCTTAATGAGTATAAAGTTTCAGTTTCTGAATATGAAGATAATTCTGGAGATTGAATTTGCAACAATATGAATGTACTTGACACTACTAAACTGTATGCTTAAAACTGGCTAAGACTTAAAATTTTATGTTACATTTATATTAATAAAATTAAAAAATCATATGCATTTTTATAAACCAGGAGTGAACATATAGACACTGCACATTTTTAGGGAGATACTTTTTTTTAAGTCATAGCTCTGCAAATCTCCCAGGAATAGCTTTTAGAAAGTCATTTGATGTGGTATCTCCTGGATTTATGAAATTTGCATCCCTATATAAAGCTTTTTATATATTTTTTTCAAATTTATCTATTTTCTATGAATAAATCTAACAAAATGTATGTAACACCACATATATGTACATAAAATATAAATGTATCATATTAAGGAAAATCTAAATAAATGATAATTTAAGTCATTTTCATATTCATGTATTGAAAGACTGTATATACGAATTTTCTGCAAATTGATATACAGGTAAGTATAATTAATAATTTTTGAGTATATGTGTATGTTAACTGATACTAATTTTAAAATGCAAATAGAAGTGAAAGTCACAATGTTTAAAATGAAAACAATATGAGAGAATCACACTTTCAGATGCTAACATATATCATTTGCTCATATCACTTAGAAAAATGCAGTATCTGTTCTGAGATATAAAAGAAAAGTCCTGAAGGAGAATAGTGAACCATGAACAGATCTGCACACAAAGGAATATTGCTATGTAGGAGAAACTATATATCAACCTAGAAAAAACTGACTTTCTGTTACTGAGTAATGTAAGAAATATATACATATTTCAATACTGGGTATTGAATTCAGGGGCACTCTACCACTGAGATACATCCTCAGGCCTTTTGGTTTTTTGTATTGAGACAGGTCTTCCTAAATTACTGATACTGCCCTTGAATTTACTATCCTTAAGCATCAGCCTCTCAAGTCTTTGAGACTAGCCATGCACCACAGTGCCTGGCTAAGTACAATTTTAATAATAGGATATTTTCCTATGCAGTTATCTCAAAGTATTAGAGTGGAAGAAGGAGATCAGGGGGACTGAGGTGAGGAAGATTAGGGGAAGCATTGGGGAGTGAAATTGATCAAATTATGTTATATGGTTTTTCACAAATGCCACAGTGAAACCAATTGCTCTGCAAAATTAGTATGTACCAATAAAAGATTGTATTATTACTGTATGAAAATTCCTTGATTTTTCAAAATTAATAATTTTTCTTTGTGAAGGGCTAAAAAGAAATCAGGTTATTCCATGATCAATTAGTTTGGTCAGAGGGAAGTATCATAAATAGGACTTTATAGATGTAGGAATATAAACGACTGGTAGAAAGAAAGTAATGCAAACTTTCTATAAGCTAAAAAAAAAAAAAAGAAGAGAACAAAAAAAAACCTACAATTACCACAAATCACAAATGTTAAGTCTTAATCTTTATAAACTATTTTGGCTTATTATAAATTGTCTTTAGTTTAATCCAATATAACCCTTAGTGTAACATATATATGTT
Organism: Geosciurus inauris; assembly: GCA_004024805.1. Taxonomy (NCBI): domain Eukaryota; kingdom Metazoa; phylum Chordata; class Mammalia; order Rodentia; family Sciuridae; genus Geosciurus; species Geosciurus inauris. The sequence continues at coordinate 129,108 of PVHX01002026.1, forward strand.
AATCCCATAGTGTTAGTTCTTCTCTTCAGATTTTTCCTTCTTGACTGCTTGCTTTCTTGTCTTCTTTATAAAACTAATATATATGGTACTATCACAACACTTTTATTTTTGAGGGCTAGGGGTTGAATCAGGGTTTCATACATTCTAGGTAAGCACTCTACCACTAAGCTACATTCCTATCCCACAACGCAACTTGTTTTATTTATTTTTTCCTGAGTGGCGCATTTTTTGAGACAGTCTCTCTCTAAGTTGCATAGGGCCTTGCTAAGTTGCTGAGGCTGGCTTTGAACTTGCAATCCTCCTGCCTCAGTCTCCTGAGTCACTGGGATTATATATTGTCATTAGAGACCTTGCATGTCCTCATCGGAGGAGTATGTAAGCTTCTGTAGAATGACATTTAACCCTTTACCTAATACTGAAGTAGAGAGTTGAAAAAGGCAACATAGGAAGATGGGAATCACTTTCCAAGTAAGTTACATAAGATTCCTCCTTCCATCTACTGCAAGACTTGGAGAACCAGGTGTTCACATGGGGATCCAGCAATGAAGAAAAGTGAAAGTCTATTTTTATGTGATGTTTGAAAATCAACAAATGCCTTTCATTTAAAATGTCTCAGCATGATTTAAAATATCATGAGAGCTTAATAACTTCTGGAATAGCAGCATATGGTTCATTGTAGACATACTTTTCAGCAAAACAACATAACTAGTAAAAATTATAAATAAATACAATTTACAGACCTATGGAAATTAAAAAGGAATATAAAATGAAGAAGCTTGTCTTCAAGTAAGTAAATGACATCTTTTTAAGAGCAGTGGGCCTACAGTGGTGGAGTTATGACTCTCTTCTTATACCATAAGCTTCACATGAAAAATTGTTCACTTTTTCAGATGTAGCTAAGAACAAAAGGCTTCCTATTCCCTGCAGAACCAGCCAATGACTAAAATATCTTTCCAGAAAAACAAAAAAACAAACAAACAAACCCATGTGACCAGCTGTTTTAATCCCATATTATTTTACATTTCAGAAGTTTTAATTCAGGAAAGAACAATTAAGAAGCCTGAGATTCTCTTCATCCATCTAGCCTGACTTGCAGGGTAGAAGCTTCATCTAAGAAATGGCAGATTACATGTATGAGGATCCAAACAGATTTCACTACACCTTGATAGTGGTGTTGAGGTTAGATCGTTGCAAAGATAAATGCAAAAAACCGTAGGTTACTCTATTTTGGGGTATCCCATTCATATAAATAAAAGAGTGTCACTCCAAGAGAAGAGGCTTACTATAACTATGCCCCCATCTGGAGAAATGGCAGAGTATTTGTCCAGGGGGAATCCTCTGAAACTATTCACCACTCCAGCCCCCAAAAACTGTCTTTATTTGGAACAGAGATTGGGGAAGATTACATCTAAAGCCCCTTTAGAACGCATTGGTGGTAAGAAAGTTAGAGCAGGCTGGTTAACTTTATGAAGTAACAAGCTAAATTTCATGTACCACATGTATCAGAGAAAATCAGGAAGATTTCTAATAAGAGAAGGTATTAAATCAGAATAAATCTCAAAGATTAGAGAGAACGAATAGCCATGAAGAAGTGCCTAAATTTAATTTGATCAGACTGTGGAACAATTTATGCCTGAGGGAATTAACAAAACAATAGATGAATCAGGTAGAAATTAGTAGAGGATAATTCAAATATGCATAGAAAGCAAAGAGCATGGAAAGGGTAATTAAATTTTTTTAAAGAGATTCACAAACTGGAGAATCAAAACAAGATCTCACTCTACCATTTACTGGAGATGTACTTTAAATTAAAAAAAAAAATTAGTAGGGGCTGGGGGTGTGACTAAGTGGCAGATCACCTACTGTGTTATTCAGGTTTTCATTACTGTTACCAAAATACCCAAAAAGAAAATACCAGAGGGGGAAAAGTTCATTTGGAACCCATGGTTTCAGAGATCTCAGTGCAACTCCTTTGCTCTAGGCCCAGGATGAGGAAAGGCACCATGGTGGAAGAGCCCAGGGAAGGAAAGTAGCTCAGCTTCTGGTGGGGTCATGAGGCAGAGAGAGGGCAGGGAAGGGGCCACAGGGCAGATGAATCCTTCTAAGGATTAACCTCAGTGACCTACCTCCTCTGGCCACACCCCAGCTGCCTACAGTTACGACACAGTCTGTTCAAACTAGGAAGGACTAACTAGGCTGCGGCTCTCATAATCTAACCATTTTACTTCTGAATATTCCTTCATTTTACAGGACTTTTAAAGGGATATGTCATTTCAAAACCATAACACTTTTTTACCTCGTACAAGACTCTAGATTCCATCCACAGATTAAAAATATGTTAAATATAATAGAATAAAGAATCTATTATATTCTACATATAATAGAATGAAGATTTATTATGCAAATAACAATATGGAAGGGCTAATAATATGACTCAGTTTTAGAACACCAGCCTAAAGAGGCTCTGGTTTCAATCTCCAGCACCATAAGAAAATTAATACAGAAGATTGATTGAAGATAGCAATTTATTTAAAAAATACTGAATTTAAAATGTTACTGGGAATAGAATATTATTGACCATAAAATGAATAAAATACCAATTTATGCTACAGTGTAGATTAATCTGGAAAATAATATGCTAAGTAAAAGAATAGTCCCCAAAGACCACTATTGAACAATTTTTCTTAAATGAAATGTCTAGAATAGGCAAGTCTATAGAAACGAAGAGTAGTTTTTTCTTATGACTAGGGGTTTGAGGAAAAATACGATTCCTAAAAGTAAGAGATTTTTAAAGGGTTCAGAGATTCTTAAAGGGTTCCAGATTTGGGTTATTGTTACCCAGTTCTGTGGCTACAATAAAAACCATTGGATTATACATCTTAATTAGATGAATTACATATTATGGGAACTACATCTCAATAAAATTATTAATATTTTCATGAAATATATGAAAACATGTGTTGCCAGGCATGGTGATGTATGCCTACAATTCCAGCATCTCAGAAAGAGGCTGAGGCAGGAGGATTACACATTCAAAGCCAGGCTTATCAACTTAGTAAGTTCCCAAGCAACTTATGGAGACCCTGTCTTAGAATAAAAATAAATAAATTAATTAAAAAGGGCTGGGAATGTGGCTAAGTGGTTAAGCACCCCTGGGCTCATTCCCCAGTAACAACAATAACAATTAAAAAAATTATAAAAGCGAACCAAGTATTACTATCCTATAGAAGCTCTTTTTTTTTTCAATTTTATTTATCCATACAGATATTTTATCTTGAGAATATTTCATTATATTCAACACAACACTATTCATGGAAGAAATGAGATAGTTTAAGCAAAAATTAAAATGATAAGAAGCTATCATGTTTATATTCCTTGTAACCCCCAAGAAAGTAGGCCAGCAAACCTAAAACAGTCACATGCTGTGTGTTCACACACTCTCACACTCTCAGCTAGTACAGGTTAAGAAGTGTGATTTGAGCCGGGCACGGTGGTGCATACCCGTAATCCCAGCACTTTGGGAGGCTGAAACAGGAGAATCATGAGTTCAAAGCCAGACTCAGCAACAGTGAGGCACTAAACAACTCAGTGAGACCCTGTCTCTAAATAAAATACAAAATAGGGCTGAGGGTGTGGCTCAGGGGTCAAGTATGCCTGAGTTCAATCCCTGCTACAAAAAAAAAAAAAAGTGATCTGAGCCCATACAAAAGTCCACTCAGTGTGGATCAAAAAAAGCATCAGAACAGAAACTGCAACTGCCTGAACTAAAAATAGTGAAAACACTTCAACATATAGTGAAAACAAGAATCAATAAATGGGATGGCATCAAATTAGAATACTTTTGCAAAGCAAAGGGAATAGCAGATTGAAGAGATTAAATATAGAATGGTAGAAAACCTTTGTCACCTACTCTTTTGACAAGAGGATTAAAATCCAGAATATGTGAGGATAATATAATCATCTTTAAGAGACTACCCACTTTGGGTGAATACTGAAACTTAGAGTACAGAAGAAATTTAAGCAGGTGAAAGACAGTGAAGTGTGTAATTAAAGTAAAATTCCCTAATGTCATCAATTCTAAGAAAATTAAATTACTACAAATTCATATTATCAATTAGATTTAAATACAAACTAAAAAGGTTTTAACAAAGAAGGAACATTATAGACAAATAGGAATGGCACAGAGACCTACTGATATTAAATAAATGAATAATCAGTGATCTATACTACATCACTAAAATTATGAAGAGACATAAGATAATTTGAGGAACATTGATTCATTGTATTGTTGAATAAATAGATGGTAAATCCAAGATTCTTGAGAATACTACCAGATTAATTTAGATGCAATGAATTTTATCTGTACACAAAAATGATATATAAAGTATGTGTGTGTGGATGATTTAAAATAAATACACAAATTTTTTCTTTAAGAGTTAGAACCTTGTTTCTTTCCCATTGGATATGAGTTTGAATTACTTATTTATTCCATTCTAACACACAGAATGTAGTCAAAGGAATGCTACATGATTTCCAAGACCAGGAAAATAAATGTGATTGTAAAGACCAGAGGACTAGAAGGAGATGAATTAAAGCCACTGTGCAAGGCTTTATTGGAAATACACGCTCTCGGGCTGAATTCTCCCGTCCATCGGAGTGTGTCCAGGAGATATAGCACCTGTGCTCCGGTGAACAGTTTCAAAAGGCCCGGTCAGGAAGGGGAGGGCTTGGGGGCAGGAAGAGAAGGCCAGAGTCCTTCCTGGATAGGTCAGGAAAAACCTGCTGATTGACAGGAGGCGCGTCTACTGGTGATGACGTCAGCATCTGACTGGCTGCTCAGATCTGCAGCTGCCCTGACCGCAGCTGCCCTGACCAGTTCCTCTAATTGGACATCCTGGGCCCTGATCCGACCTAACAGTGATATCTTTGAATTTCAAAACAGGTCATTATACTATTAGAAGTTTTTAATTTTTTTCTCATATGAAATAATATTCAATTTGAAAGCATATGTCCTAAATTATTTTTATAATTTAATACATTTGTTAATTCAATGTAGTTTGTGGAGAATTAAAGCTGAATAGCAAAAAAAAAAAAAAAGACTGAAATAATCTTGATTTTCTAGGACTACTAAGTTTTCACAAAAGATGATACATCAGCACATGTATGAATTCCCCACCCAACCACAGTTTAAAAAAATGAAATAAACAAATGGAAAGTAGCAATCAGCAGGAATAACAGATTCCTATGTGAATTTCAAAGAAGAAAGACATACAATTCTGTTTGATGATATTTTAAAAAGGCATTTTTGTAGAAGAATGTATTTTAATTATATTTTAAGTATGAATCATCTTTCAGAATCTGTGAAATTTACCTAAATTCTCTCAAACACAGAGAAGAGTGAATTTTAGAAAAACAACCAAAGACAAAATATAAAGTAAGTAAGATTAAGTTATTTTCAGAAAAACATTGATCAAAGTTCAGGAAAGAAAGAAGAGGGGGATTAATATATTAATATGTATGGAAAAGAAATCATGAAATAGAAATGTGATTATTTTACAATAGAAATGAGAAGACATGAGAGAAATTTTATGGATTCATTTCACATGATTCAGTCCAAGATGATATAGGGGAAAAATTAAGGAAGACTAAATGATAACTTTGATTTGCAGCATAATTGTGAAATAATTGTCTTTATTACATATGTATTTCAGAACAACAGTAACAAATATGACTTTATCTTGGAACATTCTTTCATGAATTTAGTCAGTATCATGTTAGTTGTGTGAAAATGTTACTCATATAGAAGTATAATTGCATCAGACTATGAATACTTACCATTGAATATCATTGAAAATTTGTAAGAAAAGATAAACATCAATTTAAAACCAAAAAGTCAAAAAGACATTTTGTTTGAATCTTCTCCTGGTATCCTGAAATATTTTCAAGTTAATTGGTATTTTTAATAGTGAATTTCTAATAAATAAGAAGTATATACTGAGATACTTAGATTCTGCTCTACATTCGTTGATACTAGAACTTGCTCGGAAGCACCATGTGTTGAAGAGTTGCCAAAACCTTTCAATTAATTAAATCACTATATTTGGCTCTGTCTCTGGTGGGCTTTCTGCTTATCCCAAGCAGGTGTTGATGGATTAGGACGTTTCTCTCTAGCTGATTCCTGATTAAATTTGGACAAAGAACCTGACAGCTGTCATGTCTCTGCTTCCCGTAAGTCTTTTCCTATTTCAGAAAGCACAGAGTTACTGCACAAAAAAAGCAAAGGGTCCATTTTTTTTGGAAGTAACTCTCAATTTAGAAAAACAATTTTAAAATCCACAATTTTCATCACCTCTCACTCACAGCATCCATTTAAAATGAACAAGAGCAAGAACATTTAAAATTTTTTATTTTTTGGTTAAAATTTTAAAAAAGAATGAAATATTCTTTTTTTTTTTTAACTTTTTGGTTTCTTTTTGTTTGGTTGGTTGGATTATTTTTGTTTTGTTTTATTTTTTTGAGACACAGTCTCACTAAATTGACAAGGCTGGCCTCCAATTTGCCATCCTCCTGCCTCAGCTCCACAAGGAGTTGGGATTGCAAATGTGCACCACTTTACCTGGTTTAATTTTCCCTACTCTTTTGTCCTGTTCACTGGCAAAATATTCCTATGGAGGCACTAAGCAACTGAATGAGACCCTGAAAATATACAAAATAGGGCTGGGAATGTGGCTCAGTGGTTGAGTGCCCCTTAGTTCAATCTCTGGTACCACCCCCAAAAATATATTTTTATGATCTCAGAATTATCACTCTCAAGATCAATATGGGTGGCTATCTAATGTTCACATATGAATTGTGACTAAGCTTACTGATTTCCTTCTAAGGTCTTTTTGTCCAGTGAAAATCAATAAAGAGATTAGAAATGCGATTGTTACCAAACAAAAATTTTTAAATTTTCCTCTATTTCTTTAAAATATTCAAATAATTTAAGCACATTTTTATATGTCTAGGACAATTAATTTAGATTAAAATTTTTATGTTTTTTTTATTATTTCCTTATACTTATATGTAATTTGGGGCTCATTTTGTTATGATTATATCAGCATGGAAAGTAATTTGCTCCACTTCAATTCTTAAGTAACCTTGATGTTTACATATATCTTTTATAATGGTCAGGCATGAAACAAGTTATCACTCATTTTATAAACAATAATTTAAACATTAACTGCATCTACCTATTGCTTTTTTTCTTTCTGTGCACTAATAGCATGCCTTCTTTTGCAGCAGGGAAAATAGATGTCTATTCACTCATCCCTCTCCCTCATATTTCCTCTGCCCAGAGAAATACACAATAGAGCTGCTAATGAGACAAGTGAGGCAAATTGTATTGTGCATGCATTCTTCTTTTCCTTGGTTTCAGTGGACTGCGTGTTATCTCTATCCCTGCTGCTCCGTCTTCACAGAACATGCCATAAACCTCCAGTAGCAATAACAAGAGATTACGTATTTTTGCACCTAAATTAAGGCAGAAAATAGCTGTAGAAAATTGAATTTATTAGTACAAAAAGTATAGGTTAGTGTGAATTTTTAGTACAAAGATAATGATATCACAATAAGTTTAATTCATTGCATGATTTATAAGTTTGTTAAAGTCTCTTAACCTCCATTCTGTATTTTGTGATTGTGGAAAGATAGTATTAGTAGAATTTTTAAAGAGTCAAATTAAATGAAAAGTTGTGTCAGAATAGAACAAATGATTAAATGCTACAAGCATCATTTCCTTTTCACTTGGGTAACAAGTGTCTTTTCTAATGATAATGGAAGTTAGATCTCATTATGTCTCAGCCATTTTGGAGCTTAGAAGCCTTTATATGGTTTTGTTGAATTCATTTATTTATTCTGCAAACATTTTTGGTTAAGTTCTATGCATGTAAAACAGCAGCAAGAGAGAGGCAGGGGAGGGGGAAAGAGCAAAGGAAAAAGAAAAGAAAGGAAAGTTCTTGTTCTTTTGCAGGGTATGCTTTAGCAAATGGGTTCATTTCTGCTTCTTTAAGCCTTCACAATAACTGGACTATTTTTCACTAGCTAAGTTACCATCCATAAACAAAGTAAAACACCCCATGTTGTCCTTTGACAATCTAATGTTGTTTGTTTTAAAGCCAAACTTCTATGGTCTGGAAATACTGTTGTAGTTTTTCTGACCTCCCATTAACTCCTCTACCCACTGTAATAGAGCTTCCACCCTCTACATTACCAGTAAAATTGTGTTTTGCCCAGTTCATAAATTACCCCGTATTTCCAAAATATAGCAAGTCCTTTCCAGTTCCTTTCTCACTTGACCTTTCTGCACTATTTAATCTGTGGCCCATGAATTTATTCTTCAAAATATCCTTAGTTTCTACAACACTGTTCTCTACTAGTTTTATTTTTTTTCTTTCTCAATTCCTTGAGACATTAAAGTTAAGCACTGAATTTCAATTTCTTCAACTTGTCTCTTTGGCTAACGAAAGTGTTCCTATTCTAGGTCCTCTTCCTTTATTCAATATACAAGTCTTGCTTTAGAAACTTTTTCCTGTTTCTGTACAGTGATTTTCCCCCACACTTGGTACTGCTCTGTGCATTGCATTTCTTCATCACTTTCATATCCACAGCTTTTGATATTTTTCTTTTAACATATTTAGAACTTCTGCATTGTGAAACCCAATAAGTAAGTAGGACTTACTTTATGTTAATGTAACTGATTTCTAACATAGTGAGGCTTTCCTATACTCTCAAGAGATGTGGTTATGAAACATAATAATTCAAAAAAGTGATTAGTGAGTGATATTTACCCACTACCATAGCATATACTTTCCCCCACTTTTATTCTGTTACTCTCCTACCTATATTTCAGTTCCTTCCTTGAAGTTTCAAAATGAGCCCAGAACTATCATTGTAAAATAGGCTCAAACCTTGAACCCCTTACTAAAGATGTTTCTGCATCTCCTCTTTTTTCCCAGGATATGACCCAAAATCCTTAGCAAGGAATAGATTCCTCACTCACTCACATTTATCTACAAATGATGTTCAGTTGCTCCTTGCTATTGTGATGGTCATTCTGATGCATCAACTTTTCTAGGCTGCCATTCTAATTTATCCAATCAAATGCTAACATGGACATTGCTGTGAAAGTGTTTTTCAGATGTGATTACACTCCATGATAACCATGATCAATTTAATTGTGGAATATCATCCTAGATAATCTGGGTACACCTGATCTAATCAAAGGAAAGGACTTAAAAGTAGAACTGAGGTTTAAGGAAAAGAAGGGAATTCATCCTGTAGGAAACAGTTTCAGAATTTGGCAAGGAGATCAACCATTCCCTTCTTGGTGACCTGCTGACTGCTTTTAGACTCACCTTCCTAGCTTGCAAAAGTGTGTAAGTGAATTTCTTATAATAAATATCTTAGTGTGTGCCTTTTGCTAGTTCTCTAGAGAACCCTGACCATATGAGTTTGGGATTGAGACTAGTTTTAGACTAGAATTTTAAAAATGAGTTTTTGAATTTCTATGTTATGACATAAAATTGGATTTCCAATCTGATAAGATTTTAAGGCACTAATGATTTTATTTTTAATGGAAGAGGGAATGATGGTAGTCCCTGACATATGTGGCAATATAAACACAAAATATTCTTAAGACAATGTAGTTATTTCTCTTTATCATTATAAATTTGATTTTTTGGAACTCAGTCTTCTATCCACGAGACTCAAAATATTCTTGTGGTCCACTGGAAAGAGGAAAGGCAAGGGAAGTCATGTTATTTATGGAGCTTAAGTTAGGCATCTAAATCCACCACAGGGTTATTTCCAAATTTCACAATGTGGAAGAAAAATATGTTTCCTCAAGTAACTGGAAGAATCTCCATATTAGTTCCCAGACCTGTTTTGGGGACTGTTATGGTAGAAATGCCAAGTAGAAGACCTTAGAATTTTCTCTACCTACAAACATGATAAACCAAAAACAATATCACATTCATGCATGCATTAGAGAAATTAGTGCATTAAGGACCTGAACGATGCAGAGGTAATTAATCCCAACATATCCTCCAATTAACTTGCCTATTTGAGTTTTACAGAAATGGAGGACAATGGATTACTGTGAATTTACACTGGTGACTAAATGCAGCTGCTGTTCCAGATGTAATTTTATTGCTTGAGCAAAGTAATACATCCCCAGGTACTGACATGCAACTATTCAACTATTCATCTGGTAAATGTGCCTTTTCCTCTTCTTTTAGTAAATACCACAAGAGACAGTTCTTTTCTTCAGGGGGGGAAATCAGCCATTTGTGTTCATTGACTGTCTTCTGTGGAAGTTACATCAATTCTTCAGCCCTATATAATGATATTGTTATAAGGCACCGGGCTTATGACATCACACTGTCCATCTCTTGGATATTTTATGCTGATTCAACTTTGTGAGTAGCAAGTAGCAAATATCTATAGATATATTCATAAACATCTTTATTTTGTAAGGTAAGAAATAAAACTCACTCGAATTTAAGGGTCTTCTACTTCAGTGAATTTTGTTGTGGTCTACTGGTGTGGACTCTATCTTAACATACCTTAAAAGCACAAAATAAGATGTTGCATCCCTTCCTAACATAAAAACAGAAACTTTATAACAAAAGCTTCTACTAGTCCTCCTGGATTTTAGAGGCAACATACACCTCATTTAAATGTTCTACTCTGCCCCTTTTATTAAATGGCTTAAAAAAAGCTGCCAGCTTTAAGTGGTGCTCAGAAAAATGAAAGATGCACAACAATTCAGCCTGATATGCAAAATACTTTACCACTTGGGATCTGTGTCCCACTGGTGCTTGAAATGTGAGAGATGAAAAGAGATACTAGGGAGACTGAAAGCTGGGCTGCTCCTCCTGAACAAAGTCTGATGACCCGTACCATAAAGATAAGCATGCACACCTACATTCTACTATCAAATGAAAGTGATATATATGAGAGAGAGCTCAATTTGGCTTTGAAGGGACTTGGAAATAGAACAGATACTTGCGGTATGTTATCTTTTTCACAGCTTAAATTTATGACTTCATTAGGAATTCCATGTTACCAATGGACACAGGAAAAGGAAATATGATCCTGGTTTACAGATGGCTCTATGTTCTGGTATCCCTGAAAGTGGACAGCTGCAGCACTGCCATTCCTATACGGGACAGCCTAGAAGGATACGTTAGAAAATCCTGCCACTGAGCAGGGTATATTCTGTGGAACGCTAGGAAATCCAAAAAACCCACCACATTTAAGTTTTATCTACTGTGAAGTGCATAGAAACAATAATATATGACTATTTTGAAATATTTCATATATGTACATTTATAATTTAGAACAACATAAGCTACCTTTTAAGCATGTAATTTATGTCTGCTGCTATTGCTTAAAATCCATTATAGCATTTCTTGATCCTTCTTAAATAATGTCCGTTAATATTGTAAAAAATATCTAGTATAATAACTACTTAGATATTAAAAGACGGAGCTTGTACTGGGCACAGTGGTGCAAGCTTATAATCCCTGCTGCTCGGGAAGCTGAGGCACGAAGATCCCAAATTCAGAGCCAGCCTTAGCAAAAGAGAGGCACTAAGCAACTCAGTGAGATCCTGTCTCAGTAAAATACAAAATAGGTCTGCAAATGTGGCTCAGTGGTCAAGTGCCCCTGAGTTCAATCTCCAGTAACACCTTACCCTCGAAAAAAAAGGAGTTTGTGAATTGACAGGATTGAACATTGATTTCATTTTAATATTAGAGGTTACTTGATTGAAACAGGCACCTAAATGTCAGCCAGGTATATATGATTCATAATATATGAATGAACACTCAGAGTGGTATAATGTCATTAAAAAGATTTAATGTGAGTCTAATGTTGAAAGATGGAATACTTATAATAATTAATGATATGCCAACTTACATACTTTTTCCTGGTTTTGATTCACAAAACATATTATCCATAGCAGCATAAAGTGTCACAAAAATAAAAGTGAAAAACAAATACAAAAAAATAGTGCCAAACATTTTGAATTAAATCGACAAAGGAAAACCTAAAACTGACATCCTTTAAAAATACCATTATGAAACAAGAATTCACAACAGGAGTTAGAAATGTCAACTACTAAGAATGAGTTTCTCTGCTCTTGTCAATGTAACAAAAGGCCTCAAATACTGTTTTGAGTACATTCAATCTTTTCATATTTAAAAATACCTCAATGGATGAAAAATCGCTATTATCCCAATTTAAAAGCATATTACACATATACCTTTTATGCATTCATTTTATTGATAACTCACTGGTATTTTGCATATCTATGTAGTTGTCTGACAGGCATTGTTAAAAGTTGAAATAATCTGCTGGGAATTGTGAGACTTTTTGAAAGTTTTCCTTTCTCTGAATGAGGGCACGTGGTGAGAACATGTTGTTCTATGATTTTAGATTTTCCTGTGTGAAGACTGATTTAGAATGACTCTGTTCATTCTAAAAACATGAAAGAACATATTTGAATAAGACACAGCATGATAAAAATGGCAGGGAGGATACTTGATATAATCTGCCCCTTGATGGTTTTCATGATATTTCTCAATGATACTATGGAGTTCCTTAGTTAATTTATCCTAAAATTGCCTTCCTTTTAAATCTTTCTATCAACTGAAAATGATAAAATTTATCTCACTTGAAGATACTTCTGAGTTTTTATTTGTTTTCCTTACTTGATCATAAGTATTCTAACGGATGGCAATACTCTGAAAGATGTCTGAATTCAGATATCATAACTCATTACTAACCTGTGATTACTCTCATTATCAGGAATTCATGGCAATCTGTAAATTACACCCTGAGGGAAAAATTGGACTGGTACCTGTCACCTGTCAGGAACACTGACCCACCCTTAGCGAAATTAGTGAAGAGAATGGATAATAACTTCACATAAATGTCTATAATGCCAGATTCCATGAAATTTGGTGGGATTTAGTGGCTGGATTCTCATGGACTTTGACTTCAGAAACATGGTAACAGAAACTTAAGAACCAAAAGTCAATTCTTGCTTATTTTAAAATTATGATGTTTCATGAAGTAAGTACCCTTATGGCTTTGTGAGGTAAGCTGTGCCTTTTAGGATACAATGTTATAGTTAGTTTAAAGGGATCCATATTTTGGTGTCCTAATAATATATAAATATATAACTGTAACAGAGGTATGGCCCAAATGTAGCCAAAAGTAATCTATAAGGGATTTTAGCTGTTGACTATACTGAAATTTTTCATGTACTGTATAGTAATTTGAGGACAATGATTAATATAACCTCATAAGTACTATCATTGTGAATTCCATTACTGATGTTTACACATTTTTTCTTACTTGAACATAGAAATTCTTATAGAAATTGAAATTCTTACTTGAAACATAGAAATTTTTCTTACTTGAAACATAGAAATTCTTAAAGAAATACTGATGTTTACACATTTTTTCTTACTTGAACATAGAAATTCTTATAATGTGTCTGTTAATTTTGTATTATGTAAAGTTTGACTTGTTAATCGCCTTCTCTCACCATTCATATGTTTTACTGTGTATACTTTCAATTTCATAATAATCAAATAGTAGAACCAATTTGAGACTATATTCTGTTTTTGAGTATGAGGTGTTCCACAAAAGCTTCTGTTGATTCAGGGATATTCATAAGAAAAAATGATTGGATTATGAGAGTTAGCACCTGTTTGGTCCATCCAAGTTTAGACTGATTGGTTGGTAATTGTATGCAGGTGGGGCATTGCTGGAGGAGAAGGATGACTGGAGACATACACTGGAGGATGCATCTTACCTGTGGCTCATTCCTCAGCCCCTTTCCCTGTTTCCTTACCCAGCCAGGAGCTGAGAAGCTTTCCTCTTCTGGGCCCTCCACCATGCTTTGCAGCCTCACCTTGAGTCCACAGCAATGGAGTCAGCTATCTATGGATGGAGAGCTCTGAAACTGTGAGCTCAAATCCCAAATTTTTCTCCTTTAAGTTGTTCTTTACTGGATGTTTTGGTCATAGCAACCCCAAAACTAACAAAAATAGAATTTAATATAATTTAATAATTCTAATTTCTTCACCAAAGAATTTTCATTTCAATAATAATTAAAGGATTCACCTGGAAGTAAAATTAATTCACATAGTCAGGTGCTATGTTTGAAATGTTTGATGTGCTGATAAGAAACCAATAGGAGATATTTCAGAGAGCCAAACGAAAATGCTGCTTTTAAAATAGACACAAGTAAACAAAAGAATTTTATGTGACTATACTATTTCCTTAATCATAGGTAAAATTATTTTATTGTGTTGTCACAATAATTACCATAGGTTCTGTACCACTTCACGTGTTGGTGTGGCGTAGGCTATCTCTGCAAATATGAAATGCTTACCTATAAGATCTGCAGATGGTAACATTTTAATATATTTATGATATCACAGGAAGTTATAAAACATGATTGAAGGTATTTCTTGGGTTTCATGTACTGTTAGTCATTTTAGATTTAGTTAAATTTAAATTTAACTTGTTATTTTTCTATTTATTTGTCCCAACTAAGTCTTTTTATTACATACAATAAAAAGGGTACATTTGTTGATTTGATACAATTTGCTGTTATTTTGCTGTACCATTTTCCAAGACTAAGTCAAATTAGAAGTGCTTCTGTCAGTTTCTAAATCTAGAGCGTAATATAATGCTTTGATTTTTCCATAATACTTGTGGTATTTTCTTTAGTTCCCTTGAAAGTATAATTTTCCCCATTTTTCTCTCTGAATATCTTCTTTCAAAGTATACAATTCACCGGCCCCTAGTGTGCTGCTTTTCTAACCAATTGTGCAGTTTGCATAGTCCTTTTATATGGTTGACTCACTTTCTTGACTTATTGACCTCTAAGCACACAGGTATGTCATTGTGAAATCCTGATATGAATGTATTTTTTCTAGCTATTTTCTTTATTTGTTTTCATAAGGTTTCTTTACTAAAATTAAAAATGTGTCTACTGTGTTAAATTTTATAGTTCCTTATTCATTTCTCTCTGCTGACTTTATGTCTTGTAGCAACACCAGACAATGCTTTCAACTCAGCTGAAAATAATAGAGACTTTCAAAGATTTCCTTTCAGTTTTTAATCATATTTAAATATTAAAATCCATGTAACAGGTAAGTGCCCATATCATCTTCCTATTTTGTTCAAGTCATTCCATAGTTTTCTTTTGTATGATATGAAGTTACAACCTCTATGTACTTGAACATTTGTTTTTGTTTTTATTTTCAGAATACTTTCAAAAAGAGTGTTAAACTTGCGTCAGCAGCCCATTTTTTTCTGAAAATTTTTCTTGATATTAATAGATAAATATCTAACTTCTTTAAAATTCATTGTGGCCTATTTTAGAAATAACTTAAAAATAACAAAAAATACTAATGAAGATATAAAGAAAAAATAAACTGTTATAAATAGTCTGTGTAAATATAAATTAGAAAATACATTAGGGAGAACAGTATTAAGATACCTCAAAACTCAAAAACAGAACTATCATATGGTTCAGCTGTCCTACTTCTGGGTATATATCCAAAGGAAAAGGAATCAACATGATTCCACATACCCATGATTATTGCAGCATTATTCACAATAGCTAAGATATGGAGCCAGTCTAAGTTCACATCAAGAGATGAATGGGTGAAGCAAATGTGATATATGCACAATGAATATTATTCAGCCATAAAGAAGAATAAAATTTTGTCATTTGCAACAAAATGAAAGGACTGGAGGATATGATGTTAGATAAAATATGACAGGTACAGAAAAACAAGCTTCTCCATGTGAGGAAGCTAAAACAAATCAACTTGAGAGTAGAAGAGTGACTACTAGGGATTGGGAAAGAAAGAAGGGTGAAGAGAAAGATAGAAAAGGGCAGCTGAATTTAGTCAGTGCATGCTCCATGCATATTATGGAAATATCACACTGAAGCGCATTAATATGTACAGTTAATATGTGTTAATATAAAAGGTAGGAATGTATAATTTGTGCATGTGCAAAAAGCACATTTGTGTGCATTTGGAGAGAGAAAAAAATTTACCTATAACAATGAATAAGCATAGTTTAATGAAGAAAACTAGAATTTGAAAAAATATGGAAATTACAATTGGAATTTTTAAAATTCAAATAAAGACAAAATTCTAGATAAATCCACTTTTCTTTATCAACAGACATATTATTTTGTCACTTGTCTGAAAATGACAAATCATTCCACATACAATATCACTGAATTATTTCTTTTTTTTTTTTCATTTATTGTCATATCCATACATACACATTCCATTTTCTCTCCCATTAATTTGGATGAAGTCTTCGAAACTCTTTGGATTATCAATGAAAAATATATCAAATTTAACCTTTAATCTATCGGCACATCCTCAAATAGCTAATAATTGGCCTCAAAGCCCAAACCTATCCATATGAATATTACTTAATAGGCCCTCTGGTTGCTGCTTCTGCAACTCTCACCTTGCCCCCTATAATTGGTGACACCCAGCTTTGCTTGCTGTATTTTACAGTCATTGACCTTCTCTTTGGGTTAAAAATACACCCAGCATTTCCTGTCTCATGGCCTTTACTCTTGCAGCTATTTGTCACTGAATTGTTTCAGTTAAGGATTTTTTTTTTCCATTTAAAGTTGCAAGTTTTCTACACTGTTCTCCTTCGGCCATTTTGTATTTATTTGTCCTTTTAGCACTTATAACACTCATGAGTTTGGCTGATTTAACAAGTCATTTGGATCAGGTTAATATTTACTCATATTCTGTGAGACAGTAGGTTTTACCATGCTGATAGTAGTTTGTATACACAACAGAGTAAAATAGATTAAAATTTTAAAATGTTGCATAAATGCCTGCAACATTTAATGACATATAATTCTAATTATGTATTGACATGATAAACAAAAATTGATTCACTTACCACAAAACATACCAAAGAAAAATTAAGCATGAATGCTTCCCTTGCATAACATCTTTGAATGAACATATTTTCAAAGTGATTCAAATCTGGGTAATGATGGCAAAAAACAACAACAAACAAAAACAAAAACAAAAACAAAAAAAGATGAGCCTCTAATTTACCTGCCTCCAAAAAATTGCTAATACCAGAATCAAACAGATTTACCAAAAAGTTAGTTCATCTTAACTTTAGGGTATTTAATTGCCTAGAATCCTTCCAAGATCCCTTCTCTAGTTTTGTATTTTATTCACATTTTTTTTGAATTCCTTAAAAAAATCGAATTTAAAACTAAAGATTGCTTTTACAGTAAAATAAAGTTTATTCTTTAAGGTAAAACATTCAGGAGCAAGGAAAAAAAGGAAAGAACTGCAATAAAATGGTGAGAAATGGAAAACAAATAAATGAGGGACAACTAACTCAGGAGGCCATCAAAAGATAAATTCCAAATTGGAAATAGGGAAAGCTATATATCAAATTAAAAATATATACATATGTGGGGCTGGGGTAATGGTGCAGTGGTGGCGTGCTCGCCTAGCATGTGGGAGGCACTGGGTTCGATCCTCAGCACCACATAAAAATAAAATAAAGATATTCTGTCCACCTACAACTAAAAAATAAATAAGTACTTTAAAAAAATATATATGCATATGTATATAACAAAGACCATTTAAAAGATTTATGACTCAACAATCTGATATCGTTGATAACACTGAGGTAACAAAATTAAAACAATTCTTTGAAACTATGAAAGAAGCAATAGATTCATGAGTTTTCCCTTTATAGCATTCTATAATCTCATGTCTCTGTTTTTCAAAGAGGAAGAAAAGTACCAATTTGTTCTTTGAAGATGGTAAAGAATGCCTATCAGTCAGGGGATTTGAGACGCTTTTATAGGCAACGGTACTGGACCAACACAGAAATCCTTATTATGTAAGCAAACTAAAGTTGATAAGCCATCTCTTCTTTCACCTGTTTCTCCTATACAGACTTTCAGGAGTAATTCTTGGAAAAACTCACCAGTCTAAGATAAATATCAAAGAGATTATGGACCTCTTCCTGTTTGCAACAATCCTATCAACATCACTGAAGCTCCTACTAAAAATAGTACATTAAAAAGCAACAACAGAAAATACAAAGTCCATGAAGATATGAAATATATGACACAAACCCAGAATATCAGAAAACAATCAGGAAAATATTCTACAAATTAAAAACATGAGTCAAATTTAAAAATATGTAAAAACACTTTTGGAATGTGTCAGAAATAATTTAGAAAATGAGAGATATGGAGAATAGAAGAATAAAGAAAGGATCAGCTGAAGACATTAAGCATAATAATATAGATTATTTCCAAAAGAGAAAACTGAGTAGAAGACCTTCAATAAGACAATAATTATATTTCCAATGATATTACTGAGGTCCCAGTATAGTGGATGAATGTCATTTTACTAACACAGAATAATCTATAATAGAGAGAAAAGGAGGTAAAGGAGGACAGAGGAAGGGAGGGAGGGAGGAGGCAGAGAGAGAATAGGGATCATATAAAAAGATAAGAGAGGAAAATGACCTCATATTTCTCAACAGGAAAGCAGAAAACCAAAATATGATAATGAAGCTGGAACAATGCCATCCTCATTTTGAAAATAGATTATTATCTAGTTTATGCCTAGCTAAACTGTAATCATGTATCAGAGTAAAATAAAAACATTTTTCAGATATACATGTATTAAGCATTTGTCATCCTACATACCCTTTTTTGGAAGAGAGTACATACTGAGAGGTGATTGTGATAGTTATCTAACTTTGGGTCAGTTTGAGTGGGCCACAGGTGCCTGGATTATGTATTTTTTCTAGAACTATCTGTGAAGGCACTTCTGGATGACATTAGGATTTGAATATGTGACCTCAGTCAAGTAGATTACCATCTGCTATGTAGTGTGCATGTTCTATCTTGTTGAAGACTTGAATAAGATAAAAAATCATTGTAAGGAGGAATTTATAACCATTTTCCTATCTCACTGACTGAACTAGCATATCTCGTCTCATCCTTTTCTTATCATTGCACTGGCATTTACATCATCAGCTCCAGGAACTCAGGTATTGAAATGGGACTGAATTAAACCACTGACCCTCCATGGGTCTTCTATTTGCAGATGGCAGATCACAGGACACCTGAACCTCTGTAATTGCATGAGCCAATTTCTCATGATGAATCTCCTTATATATTCCCTTATTTTTATTTGTTAAGTAACTGATATACATGAACATCTAAGGAGAAGATTAAGTAAAAGTGAAAATACAGACTAAATTACTGATGTATAAAAAATTAAGTGAGTATAAGGCAAAACAACTCCGAGGAAAATTAAAATTATGCAGACATAAATAAGTAAGTATATATATGATGTGGCTTATTTGTGAAGATAATTTACTAAATTTATAGCAATATCAGAATTTAATATTGATCTCAGCAGCATAATGTTATGTTCATATTTGGAAAATTTTTAGATGGACAATGTATATCTGTGAGTTGGGTTTAAGGGGAAAAAAGAAAATTAAGTCTTCAATTCCTATAATGGGAAGTCAATAGACAATGACTGAAAGATCAATTTAAGCATATTCTCTAAACCCTGACCAATATATCATTTCTCAGAATGTACCCTGTACCAATTATAAGGATACTTTAGGGGGAAAAAAACTAATACAATGGACTTTAACTTGCAACTAATTCACATGTGTAATGAAAAAATGATTATTCAATGAGAAATGCACTTGATAAATTAGAGAGAACTGAATATGCTTGTACATTCTTTGATGATACATGGGTACTGTATTTAGCCTGAAGTGGTGTTAATAAGATCACTAGAGAAATGTACTGTGTAGAATTCCCTTTTAAGTATCAGTAAATTTACATTTACTCTTTTTATTCAGTCAGTCTCTCCTTTGTTCTTTTCAGAGAATGAATCAGTTTTTCTCAAATAAAGCTTAATGTACTTTTATAGAGTGGAAGTTTATTTTTGGAATTTGTTTCTCTGCTCTGTCCTTTGGCTTTTTAAAATTTCAATACATAGAAGTTTTCATTTTATTTTCTGTTTCTAACTTTAAGGAGTGTGTACTAAAACATTTGGGAAGTCAAATAGTAACAATTTAATAAAAAATTGTTGATATTGCTAGTTAGATATGGAATTAGTTAATATCCCACAGGGCAATGAATTTGGGGGATTTATCATATATTCATCAGATAGAAATCATTTGTATCTCTATCAGACAAACAATATGTAGTTTAACAGATGACTACCCTGAATTCAAGTCCTTTAACCAGTGGTCTAACATTGAATTGATTCTGCCATTAGGGAGAAAGATGTTTAGACTCCTGATAAAATTCTTATAATCATGATTTTTAATCCTTTCATATATTCTCTGCAACATTCACCTTGATTTGGATGCATTTTCTATATGCCACATTTGAGCTATTTCAGTTCCATAATAAAAAAATTTAGAAATATCCATTCTAGATTTTAAAAGCCTTATTTTTCAGAATATTATGGTTTAATAATAACATATTTTTTCTTTCTTTCCTTTTTTTTTTTTTTTTGTGGTACTGGAGATTGAACTCAGGGGCACTCAACCACTGAGCCACATCCCCAGCCCTATTTTGTGTTTTTTTTTTTATGTAGAGACAGGGTCTCACTGAGTTGCTTAGTGCCTCGCTGTTGCTGAGGCTGGCTTTGAACTCGTGATTCTCCTGTCTCAGCCTCGCAAGTGCTGGGAGTACAGGCTTGCGCCACCGTGCCCGGCTTGATTAACATATTTTTATTTGTGCATTTTCACAGTCCTATTCTTTTCTAAGGCAAAATGTAAATATCATACTGATTAGGCGAAAGGATATAAAAACATGCATGTATGTATTATTTAAGTATCATTTATGTATTAAATTTAAGAATTAAATTCCCTACGAATTTTACTTCACTACCTTCAACAGTTGACATCCAAACTACTTATGAGTTATTATTCCTAGTAGAAGAGATGATATGAGGACATTACAATAGTTTTGCCCAATTACAGAAAAGTAAATGCACAACAAAGTTTTCAAAAAGGCTCCTACTAAATTCCCCTTCTTCCAATGTGTGGGGTTTTGGAGTTGTTGTTGTTGTTTGTTCATTTGTTTATACCAGGGATTGAACCCAGAGGTGCTTAACCACTGAGCTGTATTCCCAGTCCTTTTCATTTTTATTTTGAGAGAGGGTCTGGTCTCTAAACTGCTTTGGGCCTCCTACATTGCAGATACTGGCTTTGAGCTTTGGAATCTCCTGCCTCAGCCTCCCAAGTCATCGGAGTTACAGGTATGCACCACCGTGCCCATCTCAATTAATGAATCTGTAACTCAAGTCATTCATGTAGCATATGGCTGATATGTGACCTGAAGAAATTCCTTGCCTTCTTTTAATTTTTTGGTCAATAATTTCTGACTTCAGAAAAATACTTGCTTTATTAAAGAACAAATCAATAGCTAAATCAACGAAACTTAAAAATCCACAAAAGATAAGAAATTGCAGTTGTTATTATTTAACTCTGAGAATGTATTTAGTAACCATATTTATACTAAATTACTTGGTTACTGTTTTCAGGTGAATTGCCATCTTATTTTCATCATATGAATTTATTTTACAGATTATTCAAATCAAAATTGCCTTAGGAGTAGTGTTATGGTTTAGAAAGTAGGTGTCCTTCAAAAGCTCGAGTGTGAGGCAATGCAAGTAAGAAAGTTTGGAAGTGAACAGGAATGATGGTGCACACCTATAATCCCAGTGGATCAGGAGGCTGTGGCAGGATGATTGCAAGTTCAAAGCCAACCTCAGCAAATTAGTGAGACCCTGAGCAATTCATCAAGACCCTGTCTCAAAATAAAATATAAAATAGGGCTGGAGATATGGTTCAGTGGTTAAATGCCTCTGGATTTAATCTCTGGTAAAAAAAAAAAAAAGTTTTGGAGGTGAAATGATTGGTTTATGAGAGTCTGAACCTAGTCGATGCATTAATCTCCTGACAGGTATTAACTGAGTGGTTAACTCGCAGGCAAGCGGTGTATGGCTGGAGGAGATGGGTCCCTGGGGGAGTGCCGTTTGGGCATATTTTGTCCTTGTTGAGTAGAGCTGTCTCTCTGCTTGGTGCGATGTCCTAAGTCACTTTTTTCCACTACACTCTTCTGCCATGATGTTTTGCCTCACCTAGAGTCCCAAAGAATGGAGCCAGCCTTCTATGCACTGAGACCTCTGAAACTGTGATCCCCCAAATCAACTTTTCCTCCTTTAATTGTTCTTGTTAGATCTTTTGGTCTCAGCAGTGAAAAAACTAAAATAGCTGGTGGAAAGAAAAAATAATTGTACTGGTTGTTTAAATTCTTTATCTATAATATCAACATGACTATTAAGTGAATTGCGTAGATATAAAGACTGCTTATTAACAATCTTTAGTGTATTTTGCTTTATCAAATTAAATATTTATTGATATTTATTTGCATGATGCATTCCTAACCAAATCTAGTAGTTCGAAGTTTCTGGTTAGAAATAAAAGCAAAAGGGTCAGTTTAAAAATAATCCAAGGAAAAATACTAGATAAAACAGTTTTCCACAAAATCAAGTACAATTGCAAAAAAAAAAAAATATGAATTAGGATCATATTCTAGTTTTCCTTAGTATAGATATCTCTGTTATCAGAAGAAATATTGCTGAAGATATTTTTCTCCAGGTGAGTTGAGGATTATGGATAGAAAATTCACATTTTTATGTGAATAGATTTATATTTTATTTTAAATAGATTTATATTTTAACAGAACTGTTAGAACATTTAAAAATAATTTCTACTAAAATATAGACATTTTAACAAATAGTATTAATGAATATTTAATAAAATATGAAGTAATTGGATTACAATATATGATTTTTAATGAAAATTGAAGTCATTATTATTTATTTTTCTGTTTCTGATGTCTTTTTATCAAGAAGGAAAAGAATTCTTGACATATTTTCAGTCTTTCTTTGTATTTAATAATTGTTCTATAGTGTCTCCAAATTTTGCTTTTTTATTAATTTCAGAAATATTTTCTTATTTCTTTTAGTAATGTGTAATATTTTATTATTTCTATTTTTAATTATAGAGTGAAAACTAACCAAATTTAATATTTTGGATCAGGAAGTAATGTTAACAGAACATACAAAAAGACATTACAGTTTGCTTATGGCTTCAGCTGAAATAACAAAACCTTTTGTTTTCATCTTTTATTTTAAATTAACCTTGAAACCAGGTTGCATAGAGAGAAAACATCTCTAACTTTTTTAGGACCAAAATATTTCCTGTGCCTTGTTATTCAGTTCTTCTTTTTCAAAATCATAAAAAAAAGTTCTTGTGATGAGGGAAATTTCTGTTCCCAAAGAAATGTGGAAAACTGAGTTTTTCAGACTATTTAATATGCTAATAAGCTTTATACATATTTAAGAGGATGATACAATGTGCAGCATTATTTTTAATTTTAAAATAGAATTTATTTTTTACTTTTTTGTTCTTTTTATATATACATGACAGTCGAGTTTATTTTGATATATTATACATATATGGAGTATAACTTCCCATTCTTGTGATTATAAATGATGTAGAGTTTCACTAGTCATGTGTTCATACATGAATATAGGAAAGTTACATCTGATTCATTCTACTCTTCTCTGTTCCCTTTCTTCCCTTCATTCCCTTTTCTCCAATCAAATGAACTTCTATGCTTCCCCCCACCCCTTATTGTGTGTTAGTATCCACAAATCTGAGAGAACATTCAGCCTTTGCTTTTTTTGAGATTGGCTTATTTCATTCAACAAAATAGTTTCCAGTTCCATTCATTTACCAGCAAATGCCATAATTTCATTCTCTTTATGCATAATTAATATTCTATTGTGTATAAGTACAACATTTTCTATATTAATTCATCTGTTGAAAGGGACTTAGATTGGTTCCATAACTTAGCCATTGTGTATTGAACTGCTATGAACATTGATGTGGCTGCGTCTGTTTCTGATGGCTTTTGTCTAGTTTGATATTAGTTTTTCTATTTCCATGGATATTTCTTTTGTTTCATTGAGCTTAAGTGGTCAAGAGCTCTTATAATATTCACAGTTATGGTTCTCAACATTCAAGGACTGTTTTCTGATTTTACTGTCAATTCAATCATAGATCAAAACTAATTTTTATAAATATTACATTTTAAAAATTTATGAATTCTCAAGTATATTATTTCAACGGCTTTTATTACTAGTAGTGTTGACCAGGGTCATGTCTTTCAATAATGTGAATGTCAATTTATGTATTGACAAGTTAGAAATTTGACTTCCACCTGTTTGTGTGTTACTCCTGGTTGGATTCGTCATTTTGGCATGTACGGGGTTTTACCAACTGCCCCACTGCTCCTAAAAACCAAGAAATGGAACCTCAATTTCACCTTTACAAATACATTTAGCAAAAACATTAGATCTGAGTTTCTTATTTTTCTTAATTCGGGAATTTAATTATTCCTTATCATATTAATATCTTAGTAAGCACATTGCTGGCAAATTTTTAAAATTCTTTAATCTTCCATTTTTAATACTTTTTTCTGTTTTCCCAGTAAGATCATCAATGAAGGTACTCCATTTTGGAGAAAGTAATCATATATTTTTAAGAATTATGCTCAGAAATTTTCTCAATATCACTTTCAGATATATAGACTCTAGTATAATCTTTCATCCATACCAGTCATATTTTAATTATAATTAATATCAAACACCTATTTTGTATTACAATTGAAAAGGAACACTTTTCTCCATACTATTCTTACATTCCACTCCATAAATAAAAGAAAGTGGTCATTTACCTCATCTTTTTATGCCAAAATCATAAGCATCACATTCTGGTTGATTATTTTATTGCTCCTGATGACCCATAACTCCCAGTTCTGCTACCAGGAAGTCTCATTGTGCTTGATAGTGGGCTTGCTCGTGAGACTGGCTTTGGTTGATGAAACACTACACTGTGATAGAAGGAGGAGCTCAGTAAACCTCTCTTAAAGGCTTGTCCTCTAGAGTGTACCTTCCTGAAGTACAGCTACTATATTGTAAGCAAGATCAATAAGGGACATGATTGGCAGAGAAAAGCTTTGTAGTTGCCGGCCCCACCTGAGCTCTCAGCTAACACCAATTTGGCAGCTGAGGGAGAACATTATTAAAGTATATACTTCCAGCTGAAATCTGGCAGAAACTAAGTAGAACAATAGATAATGGATGCTATTATTGGTAAATTTAGAATATGACCTTTGAAAATAAATCCTTATGTATTAACAAAGAGTAACAATACCCTAAAAAACCTTGGATAGTCTTAAGATAAATAAACATGGATATTCGTATTAGAAGTCATGTGTTCTTTTGAAAGCAAGGTCCTTCTTAATATTATTTTCTTAGATAATTCACTTTACTATTATTTTTTTCATTTTTATCATCATCTATAAAGTGAAAAAAATGTAGTAACAATTGACTTGTTTGAAATTTGTGATTAAATGGAGCAATATATTTGTAAATGAATATATACAAATCACTGATACATAGGCAATAGTATGTTATTTTATTCAGAAAATATAATTTTTGTATTTCCATTATATTTATTGCTGTTTTCAGTTTTTATTAGTTCAGTAACTTAGAACTTTTTCAAAATCTTTGTGCAAGTGGTACATAAATTATACTTAACACTCTCAAACAAAGCAGATATAATCTGCTTCTGTAGGGATACATATAGTTATTTTTTAATTTCTTCTTTCCATATTAACCCATCTTTTTCATATTTTTCTGACCATCGTTCCAACTTTCTACACCACACCTGCATAAAATAATGAACAGCTTGTGATTCATTGCAAGATGAATTATATATTTAATTTTTTCCATTGCTGATGATCATCACTCAACACCACAGTTCTTTACCTTTTCTTTTCTTTTTATCTAGTTACATAAATCAAACTAGAATCCTCTATTGAATAGAATATTCAGTTCTTACAACTAAAAACTACATACTTTGACATGTTTAGCATGTAGCTAAAATCATAAATTGGGCACATTGCTAGAGGTAATTATTCTCTTTATCCTGTGTGTTTTCATTGCTGAAAATAATCTATTTTCTTGGGTTTTAGGCTTAATATCTAGTTGTGTTTAAATTTAATAACTATCTTTCCTGGAAAAGACTGCCAGAAGCCATTTTAGTTATTTCTATCAAGGGACAAAAGATGAATTAAGAGTGTCAAAACACCCAATTTGTGACAGTGCATTGTTGAGGAACAAACACATCTCCTAATTGGTAATTGACAGCTTTAGCATTAATTTGAACTAATCATTGCTAACATTCACACTAGCCTTCATTTCCACAAGCTCTAATAAGTCATTAAAATGCCATGACAATCTTCTCCACAGGTGTGGAAAACCAGATCCTTGCCTTTGGCAGACTCAATTAAGATAACAGCTGGAGAGTTAAGCTTAAAAAAGAAAAATCCAAGAGATGATAATATTTTTCAAAGGACCCAAAATGAAAAGGCTAGCAAGGGAGTGGCCTGGTTTGTTGCTATCCCAATTTTCTTACATGGGCATTATCTATTTCATAAAGCCTTACTAAATCAGCGAGGAAGAACAACTAAACCACACAAATCACATCATGTTATGGGAGTGAAGCTGTCACTGGCTTGAACATGGGTCACACTAGCATGCTTTAGGACCATGGCTGCCTAGACATACACTTAAATAGTAAGATATGATAGATATGATAGAGATTTTTAAAACTTCTGAAACTCATACAATCTGATTTCTTACAAACCATTTGGCTTTCTTAGTATAGGACTAATGTAAGTAAATAAATTAAAATTCATCAGTGCCTTACAATTGTTCACTAGAAAATTGGCTTTCTTAGTATAGTCTGTACTAAAGAGGGAAGGCTTTTCTTAAATCATATTTTCTACTTAAATCTGACCTTCTAAAATATATACATAAATAAAATCTGATCCTTTCTAAAATATATACAGTTTTTCTGATTCATCTCTGTTTTCTTAGACAAAATCCAAGACAGTTAGATAGTATCACTAACTTATTTCAAATAAATCCCTTCCTCACAGCTTTTCCTAACCAGGCTTTCCCTGTGAATAAAAATCACCTTGTCAGTAAATCCACCTTCTGGCAATTTGCTTCCCAAAAAAATCTCCATTTGAATGTGCCCTAGTTTGGAATGGATCTCCATTACCTGTTCAGATATCTTATCTCTTCCTTCTATTAAATTATTAAAACAGCATATGCCTTGTTATGTTTTTACATTTACTATTTTTAAAATAAATTATTTTTGGATTTTCATAACATATTTATAATTGTTTCCCGGACCTAACATGTTAAGTGAATATATCAAAATTCATCAAATTCTTATAGTTGTTCAGTAGAAAATCATCATAAATATGTTGTATCACATAACAAATATCTCTAATAAGTGTCTTTTATCACCCCTTAACGTGGCCTAGGGTTGTTGTAATGGTGATTGTCATCCATTGTATTGCCACAGGCAATGTTTTCTGACTGGGATAAAGGAGAAATGAAAGAAACTTCAAGGTATGTAAGAGTGTTAAAATATAATTTCAGTAAGATTTCCTAAGAGTACATTCCAAATTCCAAATGCATTAATCATGAAATGACTTCTTTATCATAATAAAAATCTACTTTCCATTCAACCCAAACTCACATATTTCTAGGAGCAAGGTTGGTGGAAGTTATTTGGGCTTCAAAATTAAACATATCTTGTCTGAAATCTATTGTGCCACTCAGTAGTTTGCATAATTGGATAAATTATGTACCTACTGCCTTTCTTTATCTCTAGCATTCAAGAATATCTTGAGGATTAATGAAGATAGCCCATAATAAATCCTGCACTGCCCTGGTAGATTATCTGTACATGACACAAAACTTATTAGGTATTCACAGTAATATTAGTAGATTATCCATGCATGATACATGCACTTCATTATTTTATTCTCCATAGCATCACTCTTCATGCTGTTTATATAATGAACTTTAATCATATAATTACATAGGTTGTTTTATGTAAATCACTTCCATGTTCATGACAGTCGTATGTAGACTTTCCAGGTTGGATTTGCCAGAGAAATGCCCAGTGTTATGACATGTCTTAGCATTTCCTCATTTTTATTTTAGAGAACACAAACTCTCATTCATCTTGTATCTTATTTAGGATACAAATCAAATATCCTGAAGATAACCAAGAAAAAGACAAATATAAATTTGATAATTGTTAGAAAAAAAATAATTTTGCAGATAAAATGACTTAAAAAGTTTCCCTCCCACAAGCTGAAATACCTTTGAATATTCTTTATGGCATTACTTGTTTCTAAAAGAATGTAAGATGTTATGTAATCATTGACTTGGCAGGAAATAAAACAGAACTATGACCATCTACTTGTTAGTGTTATTGAGATTTCTCACTTCCTAATTCCCTATACAAAATGTATTGGCACAGGCTGAAAACAGTCACATTCTAAACATCAGGAATATTTCTATAGAGAAGTAAAAATCATTATTTTAAACATCTTTTGTCTTTGAAATTAATTTACTTGTCTGCTGAATAAAAACTTTTTATTTGATTACATGCTTATATATTTTTAAATTTTATTTATGTTGATGCATTATACTTATTCATAATAGTGGGATTTATTATGGCACCTTTGTACACACACATACTATAATTTTCTCAACGTGCTTCCCCAGTATCTTCCTTTTACCTCCCCTTCTCCCTCCCTTTGATTCACTTGTTCTGCTCTACTGTTATCTTTTTATTATTATTATTATTATTATATTATATAAATATAATTATACTACCATTCTATGTATAAGCAGGATTCATTGTAGTATATTTATACATGGACATGCATAATTTGGTCAATTTCATATGTGTTTAATATACTATAAATGTAGAATTAAATTTCAAATTGCATCTATTATTTCCTCTCTATAGGTATCTTTCCATTTTTGGATGATTTGTATACCTCAAATTTATTATATTAGTCATAAACCCCAAAACCTCCTAATGTGACTATATTTGGCAATAGCATCCATAAAGAGGTAATTAAGTTTAAATGAAGTCATTAATATGATATGTGCTTATAAAAAGATGAAATCTGGACATAATATGCATAAGGGATTCTACCTTATGATTGCTTTGGACTAGAGCTGAGTTGCAACTGACTTTCCCTGGATCCCTAGCCTGCAAGTCTGCTGTCTACATCTGTAGAACTCAGACTGGCCTCCATTGACAATTTCATGAATCAACTGTTTAAAAGTTCTCTGTCCACACACACACACACGCACACATTTTCCCCTGTTTCTGTGGAGAATGCTTGTACTTTATTTATATGTCTGTCTCTCTACCTATTAAGAAGGAAGCACAAGAATTTTTGCTAAGATAAAATGAGGCCTGGTGTGGTGGAGCACACCTGTAATCCCAGCACTTAGGGAGGCTGAGACAGGAGAATCCTGAGTTCAAAGTCAGCCTCAGCAATGGTGAGGCACTAAGCAACTCAGTGAGATCCTGTCTCTAAGTAATACACAAAATAGAGCTGAGAATGAGGCTCAGTGGTCCCATACCCCTGAGTTTAATCCCCAGTACCACACACAAAAAAAAAAACATAAAATGAGTACTTTCAGGTATATTTTGCAGGTATTAAAACGTGTTATAATAGGATGAAATTCTGTAAGAAAAGTAAGATGAAAATAATAATTCCATAAATAAAATAAAATTATACCAAATATCCATAATCAGAAAAAGAGCTTCTATAGATAGATAATGCTGGAATTGCTGTGGCAATTTATACTGAAAAATGAAAGAGTAATAAAACTATTTTAAAAATCTAAAAGGATTGAAAGTATATAATTTGATTAACTTTGTTTATAGAACAAATTAAAATATTTGAGAAGGTATGCAAAATCATAAAAATATTTTTAGACATATAGATGGTTTTTCTACCAAAAAATAGTGATAGCAAAATTAAAATGAAGATTCTGTTTACTTAGTAAACAATGAATTAAATAGTAATGCCAAATTAAAACAAGTGTTTCTTTTTTTTTTTTTCTTTTTTTTTTTTTTGGTGCTAGAGATTGAACACAGGGGCACTCGACCACTGAGCCACATCCCCAGCCCTATTTTGTGTTTTATGTAGAGATAGGGTCTCACTGAGTTGCTTAGCTCCTCGCCATTGCTGAGGCTGGCTTTGAACTCTCGAATCTTCTGTGCCAGCCTCCCTAAGTGCTGAGATTACAGGCTTGCGCCACTGCACCCGGCTAAAACAAGTGTTTCTTAACCTTGTAGAAGCAGATTTCTAATGTGAGAAAAGCAGTCTGCAATTTACATTTATAAATAAATTTATTAATGTTTTAAATAATTATATTATGGATCTTCATTCTATTTCTTCATTTTCAAATCCACTGTTACTGAAAAATAACTTTACAAAATGTATCATTTATTAGTGTGGGGCAAATACTAGCTATGAGGACTTTTGATTTGTCTTTGAAAAATACAGTTTAATCATCATTAACAAGTTTTTCAAGGGTATAAGGAGAGATAAAGAGTCTATACGAGTAATCACAGATAAGCCTTAGAGAGAAAAAGCAATAAATTATGTCCTCAAAGAGCTTACCTATAAGAGTCATAAATTAAAATATAGTATAAGTTGTGATGCTTGGTGATATTGGAAACACACAGCAGGATGCTAAGTCAAAAAGAAGATATTCGAAAGTACTTCCCAGGCAACAGATAAGCCTTGAACTTTAGTTAAAAATAAGCCAATAGCTAATAATTAACAAAATAGAAGACTGATTCAGACACAGCTTGGAAACATGTATAGAATTCTTCATTGATGTAACCTCAGTATAGACAGTGAATCTTAGAGAAGTAATCTACTGGGGTAGTGTATATCAACTATTATTAGTGAAATTTAAGAAAAAATTTCCCCTGATAGTTATGTCAAGTTAATGAAACCATCAGATTGAGTTTTAGAAAAATATTGTGAGTACCAATTTAGAGAATGTGTTAGTAAAGTTAAAACAACAATAACTTAACAATTAAAAGTTATTATTATTATTATTGTTATTTTTTGGGGGGGTACTGGAGATTGAACTCAGGGCTACTCAACCACTGAGCCACATCCCCAGCCCTATTTTGTGTTTTATGTAGAGACTGGGTCTCACTGAGTTGCTTAGCGCCTTGCTGAGGAAAGTTATTATTATTCAGAGGGTCAAATTAATTGACCCAACAGGTATTCTATTCACCTTATTTTAAACATTTTGAATAGAAAGATAGTTATATAGAATTATGACAACATTTAAAAGAACAGATACTGTGTATATATTTTCTTCAAAAGTCATAAATCATATTGTTTTGTCCAGCTTCTTTGACACTGTGATCAAAAGACCTGAAAAGAACAATGTAAAGTAATAAAAGTTAATTTTGACTGATTGTTTTGGAGATCTTAGTCCATATATGGCCTATTTCATTGCTCTGGGCCCAAGATCAGGTGACACATCATGGCAGATGGGCGTAATGGAAGGAAAGCAGCTGAGGATATAGTGAAGTGGAAGCAGAGAGAGCTCCACTCATCAGGGACAAAATATAAACACAAAGGCACACTCCATGTGACCTATCACCTCCAGCCACACCCTATCTGCCTATAATTGCCACTCAAATAATCCTTACTGGTTATTTAACCTACCAGTTAAATTACAATCCTCATAATCTAATGGTTTCAGCACTGAATGTTCTTGCATTTTCTCACACATGAGCTTTGAGGGGTCATCTCATATCTAAACAACATATGCACTAATTATATTTATGGAGTTTCTATATTTTGGGGATCATACTGAAATTAGTTTTTACTAATTGTACTTTCATTTCCTTAAAATGATTTTTATAAAATTGCTTCTGTTTCTTCAAAGTTACACTCAGTTCTGAA
Source organism: Geosciurus inauris (assembly GCA_004024805.1). Taxonomy (NCBI): domain Eukaryota; kingdom Metazoa; phylum Chordata; class Mammalia; order Rodentia; family Sciuridae; genus Geosciurus; species Geosciurus inauris. The sequence goes on from PVHX01002026.1 coordinate 161,209, forward strand.
ATTGTGAATACCTTCCAGTTAGAAGCAGAATTCTGTATAATTATCTTGCAGTTGTAGTTCATCCACAGTATGTAGTTAAAAGCTTCAGTTAAGAAAATGTAATTATAAAGCATGTAGCACCATAATTACACCCATGAATTTACCTTTGTGGATTTTGAAATATTCACAGCTACTTATCACACCATTGTGTAAAAAATGAGATAAAGTTATTTGTAAAGAATTTCAAGTGTTTCTGAAAAACTCAACATCAGCTCAGGTCTAGTTTTTCCATTTCAACTTTTCTTTTTTTTTTTTTTTCTTTTTTAGTTCTTTTATTCTCATATTTCTATTTAATTGTGAGGGATACTGAATATTCTGCAGATTATAAAATTGGTTTTGTGAAATTTAATATATGTAATATAATATAACTAATTATAGTCCATTTGAGAATTTAGCAAAATACATTTTTGAATAGAATTTCTTTTTTTTTTTTGGTACTGGAGATTGAACTCAGGGGCACTCGACCACTGAGCCACATCCCCAGCCCTATTTTGTGTTTTATGTAGAGACAGGGTCTCACTGGGTTGCTTAGCGCCTCACCTTTGCTGAGGCTAGTTTTAAACTCAATGATTTTCCTGTCTCAGCCTCCCTAAGTGCTGGGATTACAGGCTTGCGTCACTGCACCCAGCTAGAACGGAATATTTTTAATAATTGATTTACAGTATTTGTAAACCCTTAATTTTAAAGCTCTTTATTTCATATTATATACACTGACAATTTTGTGTTCTGAAAAATATATTATAGTGAAAATAGAAAAATTAATTTTTATATTGTCAAATACTTGATATATATTATTTCTCATGTCTAGACTACATATGCCTAAAGAAAGTCAAGTATGCATAGATTTTTATTTATTGAATATTTATGTACAAAGTTTTCCTAAATTTGTAAAAAGACATATTTTATGATATGTATTATCTATTCCAATTTTTCTCAAGACTAATTGAAAATTTTTTTATTTTTATTGACACATAATAATTGTACATATAGAGTCCAATATGTGTGTGTGTGTGTGTATATATATATATATACACACACATATATATATATATAGAGAGAGAGAGAGAGAGAGAGCGAACATGCATAATGTTCAAATTAGGGTAATTAGCATATCTATCACCTTGAATATTAATCATACTTTGATAAGAACATTCAAAATCCCATTTTCTAGCTATTTAAAAATGTACATTACATTTTTTAAAAATTTTTTTTAGTTGTTGATAGACCTTTATTTTATTCTCTATCACTGAGCCACAACCCCAGCCCCAAAAATGTACATTACATTTTGACAGCTTTAGTTATCCTACTATGCACCAAAGCACCAGATGTTATTCTATTTAATTTTAACTTTGTACCTGTTGCTAAACTTTTCCTCATCCATCCATTCTCTCTATCCTCCCCAGTCTCTATTAACACTCTTCTCCCTATTTCTATGACATAAACTTTTTAAAATTCCATTTCTTAGAGTGATCATGCAGTACTTGTCCTTCTGTGCCTGGCTTATTTTATATAGCATGAAGATCTCCATTTCCATTCATATTTCCACAAGTTTCAGTATTGTACTCTTTTTTATTGTTGAATTGGGATTCTTTTTTTTTTAAATTTTTTTAAGTTGTTGGTGGACCTTTATTTTTTTCATTTATTTATATGTGGTGCTGAGAATCGAACCCAGTGCCTCATGCATGCTAGGTAAGCGCTCTACCACTGAGCCACAACTCCAGCCCTGAATTGGGATTCTAGTCTGTAAACATTCCACAGTTTCTTTATCCATTCATTGACTGATGAGCACTCTGATTATTTTCATTTCTTGGCTATTGTGAATAGTGCTGTGATAAACATTGGAGTGCACTTCTCTTTGACATGCTGATTTCATTTCTTTTGGATATATAACCAGTAAAGGGATTGATAAATCTTAAGGTAGCTTTATTTTTAATTATTGAGGAACCCCCATACTGTATTCCATATGAGTGTGCAAAACCTCACTCCCACTAATAGTGTATAAGTGGTGTGTTTTCTGCACATCCTTGCTAGCACTTATAATGGGAATGAAGTGATGTCTCGTAGTTTTGGTTTGCATTTCCTTGATGATTAATGATGTTGAGAATTTTTTCAGATACCTGTTGGTCATTTGTATATTTTTAAAAGAATAACCTATTTACCTATTCAAGTATCTTGCCTAGTTTAAAATAAAGTTATTAGTGGTTTTTTGTTTTTGCTATTAATTACTTTCTTACATATTTTTGTATTAATCCCTTGTCAGATATATTGTTTAAAAATATTCCTTTCATTCTGTAGCTTGTCTCTTCACTCTGTTGATAGGTTTTTTGCTTTGCAATTTTTTTTAAGTTTAATGGTTATACCATTTGTCTATGTTTGCTTTCGTTGCCTCCTTTTTTGAGGCCTGAATATCATCATCAGAGCTGGGGATGTAGTTCAATAGGTAGAGTGCTTGCCTCTTATTCACAAGGCCCTGGGTTCAATCTCTAGTACCATCAAAAAAAAAAGAAGAAGACCAATGTCGTGAATCTTTCTCCCCTTGATTTCTTCTAGTAATTTCATAATTTTGCATGACACATTGATGTCTTTAATACATTTTTGGTTGATGTCTGTATATAGTAAAAGAGAGGGATCTGTTTTATTCTCCTGCAGGTGGATATCCACTTTACACAGCACTGTTTATTAAAGATATTGCCACTTTGTGACTCCATGAAAATTAGTGGACTTTAGATGAATGTGTTTACTTCTGGGATCTCTGCTGTTCCATTCTATTGGTGTGTAGGTCTGTTTTATTCTGGTACCATGCTGCTTTTGTTACCATAGCTTCATTATATACTTTGAAATCCAGTAATGTGATGCCTCCAGGTTTATTCTTATTGCTTAAGACTGCTTTGGCTATTTGGGACCTTTTGTGATTCTATACATATTTCAAGATTATTTTTATTTTGTATCTGTAAAGAGTGGCATTGTTATTTTGATAGGGACTGCACTGAATCTGTAGATTGATTCAAGTCTGAAAAATGTAATGATATTTTCACATTGTTTTTAGAGCTAACATACTTTGCTTTTTCCTTTTAAAAATGAAGTTTGTGTGAGATTATATTATGCAAAGAAAGACACCAAAATCATAAAATTGATTATATACCTAGTATAAATATTTACAAAGAATACTATAATTGTATATATAATTGCATTAAAAATATATATATACATGCAAATGTTCAGTTTTAGAGATAGGTAAATAGATAATTATAGTTTCAGAAAAATATTTATCTTTAATATCTGTGTATTTATTGAGCAAATAATTAATAATATAATGGATTTAAATATGTGAATAAATATTACAACATACTTCATCATTATTTAAATGCACAAAGGTAATATTTGACTTACAAGTTTTTAAGATTTATACTTAAAGTGATATAATTTAAGCTTACTATACAATAATAAGTATAATAGAAATTTTTCCTTTTCTCATACAGAATATACCCTCTATAAAGAAAAAGTTTAAATTTCTGATATACTAATGGGTCATGACTTTTTTCTTCTTATGTTCAGCATTATTAAATTTTGCTTCTGTACTTAGCATAATAATTGAGCTAATGTATTAGAGTGAGCAATGATCTTTAATACACTAAAAATATAGAAAGTAAATACTCTCAGACATATTTTCATATCATGCATGAACTTGAGATCTGCCCCTATTTGATTTGTGCCTTGATTTACAAAAATAAATAATTCTCTTTCCTTTTGGAAGAAACTCCTAAAACATGACAACAGAAAACATAAATAAAATAGGATCCTGTAAATAAATGAAAAGGAAGGATGAACATCAAATAAATATTAGCAATATCTGCAATATAAGCAAGGAACTCTTTATTATAGCTTTTTTGACAGTTTCTTGAAAATTTTTTCAATATTCTTTATTTAATATCATATTACAAAATGTAAAATAGCTCATGCTCTTTGAAGTATTTGACCTTGGCATAAATTGATGAAATAGGACACATGAAGAATTAGTACATCATTCTTAAGCACTGGTTACATAATAGATATTTCATATATTTCCATTTTTTTCTGGTTGCTTAAATATAGTTAGCTTCCTCAGTCTTGGTGCTTATACCACTGTGTTTTCCAGATTTGCACTGCTGCTTTTGTCCTCCAAATAAATTTTCATGATAATGATTAGTGCTGTATTTCACAAGACGATGCTGGGAATTAACATTTTTAAATCGGTCACTAATGCAGTTTAAGAGTTGAGTTGCATAGTAGATCATTTAATGTACTGGTTATTCTTGTTCTAGAAAATTCTGAAAACCCATTTATTCACTATAAAAAAGTTGATAGGAATAAATTTGATAACTTCAAATCACAATTTCGATAACACTACATTAATAGCACTATTTCTGGATACACATTTGCATGAATATATTTTTTACCAAGGAAAATCAGAGCAGAGAAAGTATCTATTCTCCCAGAGATTACATAAGGAAAATTAAGTATGATATTGTAAACAGACTTAAGTGGAAAAGTGTGCATATAATATCTGTCCTTTAATGAAGTTATTAAAGAGGTGGGGAGTTCTAACAATCTACTATCTTTTCAGCCATTTAGTAAAGCACGTGAACTATAAGGAGATTTTCTTTTCCACCATTCCATGCTGTCTCTTGTTTTTTTAGTTTAGATCTCATTAAAGGTAACATTTTTTCATAAAATCCTTTAAGGTCTTCTTGTATATAATGCATATATAATAAAAGATGATCATTTGTAATTATGTTTGTGTGAAAGATTTTTAAAGAAGGAAGTACAAATGAATATCTACTAAAATAACTATGCTTTTTATTATTATATGACTACTCCACATACAGGTGCCTAATGCATCATAATTCATTCATATAATTATTCAATGTATATAAAAGGATATATTTTCTATTATTTCTGCTATTTTCTTCTCTTACTATTATTTGTTTCATTAAAGTTTATTATTTTTGGTGATTAATATACAACATTCTATTTACTCTAAAATTTCACTAATTCTTCGTAAAAACAGAGTTAATACCTAGTAAAGATTCTGATTATCTTAAAACTCTATTGGCTTTTACATAAAATATAAGCCTGTACTCCACAAGGGTTGAGCTGTGGGATGTTTTCAAAAAGTATCTCTAATCTCCACTCATCTTGCATTCTTTCCAACAGAAACCCAAACAGCTTATCTTTTATAAAATTCTGATTGAAGTCATATCTATCTTAGAATGTTTAATATCTTAAAATATGCTAAGAGTTTAGAAACTTCTGATCAAAGTAGTTATCAAAATGCAGAATATTACTGTCATTGTTCTCAAAAGGTAAATGGCAGTCATTCATGGGCTCTGTACACTTCCCTCCAGTCACTGTGATCTGATCTGCTGTGTGAAGCTAGTTTGCCATTGATTAAATGCTCTTATCTCTATTGCCAAGTTAATCTTGTGTGGCATCCAAGCTTTTATTTTATCTTCTTTACACAGTTTCCTTCGGGCTGTACAAATGTGAGTAAACTTTAAAGGAAGCGCAAACCAGCAGTTGTCTTTTTTTTTTTTTTTCCTTCTCAACAAGTTGTTCTTCATAAAACACTCTGTAAGTCACCAAGTTGTCTTTACATACACATTTCCACTCCTTCAAAACCTGAAAATAATTTTAAGGTATTAGAAGATTTGCTCTGCCCTTATGAATCTGTTATAAATAGATATTTAGCCAAGGCATTTATAAGATGGGCTCAAGCCCTCACATGCAAGGAGATTGGGGAGCAGAGAAAAGTAGAGATGTGCAGCTGCTGGTTATGGAATTTGGTGGTCTATTTCATAATAACGAATTTGCTGAAGAGGGATGTTTTCAGTGTGAAGTTAGATTATATCAATACAAATATTTAATTATTTAGCTAATGCTCACTTATTTGTAGAACAAATTAAAAGAATCCTTCACAGGATGACCCTTTACTTTGGCAAATATAGTATTTGGCAAAAAACAGTATCAGGCTGGAAGTCCAGTGAGCTTGACGTCTAGAGTCTATCACATTGTTAGGTGTAGAGGATTTATTTGGGGGTGAGTTAACAGGAAGCTCTCTATTCCCTCTGAGGTCCTACCAGATTGTTTTAAACCCCACATTGATGATATTGAATCTCTCACATGTGGCATAATATCCAAATGATATTGAGAACAATATTAATTAAGATGCATCACCTGATTCTCATTTCAGGATCCAGGCATGAATTTACATTTGCATTTTAACTATGCAGTGATAATGTTGATGAAAATTATTTTCTGCTTTAAAAAGGAAGGGAGTGAGAAATATAAGCTTGACCAGTTTTTATATTAAAAGGAATATATTAGCTAAAGGCAAGCTATAAAATTAATACATATTAGAGAGAGGATATGCATCACAAACACATAGATACTTTATTCACACATAAAGCAAACAGAAAATGGTTATTTAAAATCTGGCTATTTCAGATATCATATTTCTCTAAGTTATTAGATAAATTAATTTCAATGAATGCTTAGATACAGAAATGAGGTTGGCCCCATTCCCTGACTGAACTGCAAAAAGGCAAATAGATAATAAGGTATAAGAATTATCTAACTAAAAATCAAAATATAGGAACACATCTAATTACTTGATGAATTAAAAAATAATGCAAATTATAATGATGAAATACAACATTCTGGTAATGACATTAATACATATAAAATATGAAAGGTAGATTCAGCTTTTGAAGAAGATACATTTCATGCATGCTATTATCCTATGCATTAGGTCATAGAAAAGAATGGGGCTGACTTTATTTTACAAACTTTATAAGAAGATAGACATTTATAAAAAATACAAAACCCATTCATTTTTCTCATCTCTAAATTTAAGTATTATTCATTCTACATAGCCTTGAGTAGACATGAAAGTCCAGTTAAAAGTTACCAAAAAGTACTTTCCTATTAAAATTGAAACTATTTCTTTTCCACAATGGCCAAAAGATTTTACTGTTGTCACAGAAAAACACTGCAATGACTTCTGTAAGGGCTTCTGCATATTGAACATGGACTATTAAAGTCTCTGAATTTTCCATTCAAATTACTGTGCATGACAATCTGATATTGTGAGACAGGGATCATGGAGAAGACCATACACTGTACTGAGAAATTCAGAATGTCATGTATCAGTAAGAACTTGGCTTGAGGTCTGAGATCAGGATATAGAAACATACAAATCAGAAAGGCAAAGTGAAACAGAATTTCTCCCAATTACATTCCGATACCAAACTATAAATTGAAGCAGCATAGAAAAGACTAGGCAAAATAAGTGCCCAAACACTACACTTAAGTATCTCAATTTCAAACCACAGAAAATCAAATATAAAGAAAAATTTTAAAAGGCTATGGAGGAAATATAAATTCCTACCTATTAGAAAAACAATGATAAGAATTACATCTGATGTTTTTCTCAGAAGCAATGCTAGCAAGAATAGAGTGAAATACTTAAAATATTTCAAAAACAAAGAAACTCTAACATTTTTTAACTGCAAAATTATCTCTCAAAAGAGAAAATTGCACTTTTTCTAACACTGAAGTGGCTGTATCACTATTGTATTCTAATTTTAGTTATTTTGGATAAATACCAAGGAGTGGGATAAGTAAGTCATATGGTCATTCCAGGCCTAATTTTCGAGTAATCTCCCTACTGCTTTTCAAAGTGATTCTACAAATTTGCAATCCCACTAACAGTTATGAGTGGACTTTTCTCACCACTTCCTTGTCCGCATTTATTATTATTTGTATTCTTAATTACTGCCATTCTAACCAGGCTGTGATGCAATCTTAATGTAGATTTCATTTGCGTTTCCGGGATTTATGAAGGGATGTTTAAAATTGATTTACATTTGTTGATCATTTATGTTTCTTCTTTTAAAAATTTCTGTTAATTATTTTTTGCCCAATTATTGATTAGTTTATATTTAATTCTTTATTCTGGTGTAGTAGATGGCAAAGATTTTCAACCATTATGTAGATTACCTCTCTTCATGCTCTTAAGTTCTTCCTCTACTATGCAAAAGCTTCTTTTTTTTTAAATTTTTTATTTATTTATTTATTTATTTTATATATATTTTTTAGTTATAGATGGACACACTGTCTTTATTTTATTGCTTTGTATGTGGTGCTGAGGATCGAACCCAGGGCTTCACGCATGCGAGGCAAGCGCTCTACCGCTGAGCCACAATCCCAGCCCCCACAAAAGCTTCTTAATTTGATGTTGCTCAACCTATTGACTCTTGGTATTATTCCTGGAGCTTTAGAGTCTTGTTATGATAGGTAGTGCCTTTGCCAACATACTGGAGTTTTGACCCTGTGTTTTCTCCTGGATGTTACAAAGTTTCTGGTCCAATTTCCAGCTCTTTTATGCACTTTAAGTAAATTTTTGTGCAGGGTTAGAAAGAGAAATCTAGATTGATACATCAACATATGGAAAACAAACAGTCCCAATACCATTCATTAAAAAAGCTTTCTTTTCCCCAACATATGCTTTTAGCACCTTTGTCAAGTATCATATGAATTGTATCTATGTGGGTTTTTCTCTGTGTCTAGTAGCACAATTCACAATAGATAATATCTGGAACTAACCCAGGTGTCCATCAATAGATGAATTAATAAAGAAAACGTAGTGTTTGTGTGTGCGTGTGTGTGTGTAAAATGGAGTTTTATTCAGTCATAAAGAGCACTGAAATTGCAGCATTTGCTGATAAATGGAAGGAACTCAAATTAAGTGAAAAAGTGAAATAAACCCTATTCAGAAAGTCAATGATTGAATATTTTCTCTCATATATGAAAATTAGAGCAAAGTAAGGGGAAAAAAGATGGAAGGGATTCATGCAAATAGAAAGGAGATCAGTGTAGTAGAGGAAGGAGATTGAGAGAGATGGAGGAAGGCCAGGAAGAGAGGAACTGTGGAATGAAATCGATGAAATTTTTCTATGTAAACATACTAATATACCACAATAAATAAGAGATTTAGGTATATCTATAATGGACAAATAAACAAAAATAAATATATTGAAGGAAGATCAGTAGAGTACAGGAAGGAAAACGGGGAGGGAGGAGAACAGGAAAAAGGGGTTATAATGGAACAAATTATATTCTATGTTGTAGAAATAAGTCATAGTGAAGCCCACTGTTATTTATATCTATAATTTTCACTATAAAATGAAAAGGCACTAATAGAAACATTTACAAAGTGTCCCTCCCAAAGAAGAGGACAGACTCTCAGACAAACATTGAAGAAATTCATTGAAAGTATATTTGCCCTGCAAAAACATTTGAAAGAATTTCCTCAGAGAAAAATGGTATATTGAAACTCGGATCTTCATTATGAAAGGACGCTCACTAGAGGAAAAATAAAGTAAAATATTTTTTTTTTCATTCTTAATTGATCTAAAAGATACTAGTTTGTTCAAAATAATACCTGCAACAAAGTATTTGATTGTGTAAGTATATACACATAGTTATGGTTTATATATTCATATTTGTAAGTGAATTTAATAAGAGCAATGATAAAAGGGAATGTGAGGGTGGAATTATAGATTTTTTACAAAAATTATGAAATATGAAAATCTGTCAAAATGTATATTATAAAATGGAATGAGATTAACAAAAGTATGCTGTAAACAATATGCAATTCTTAAAATCAAATTTTAAAAAGTATAATTGTGCTAAGAAAAAAGAGAAAATAGAAATATTGAAAGGTTTAATTAAACCGCAAATAACAGGAAAAAGCAGAGGACAAACGCAATATGAGAAAACAAGGGAAATTAATAGAAAATATTAATAAATGTAGTAGCAATGAATCCAACTGTATAACTGATCACTTTAAAAACCAATTATCTAAATGTACCAATTGAAATACAGAAATTACCAGAGTGGATAAAATAAACAATTCCCAGCTATATATTGTTTTCAGGAAATCCAATTTAAACATAAAGATGTCTATTGTTTTACAAGAAGAAGATCAGGAAATAAGTATTATGCTGACACTTATCAACAGAAAGTTGTATGCGCTATGCTAATTTCAAACAAAGAAGACTTAAGAATAAGGATAGTTGTTAAGGATAAAGAAGCCTTTTGTATATGGTAAAAGACATTGCATACTCTTCCAGAAAACATACCAGTTCTTCTCTATGTGCCAACAACAACATATCAAACGTGGAGGCAAAACCTGATAGAACTGCCAAGAAAACAGAGAAATCTACTTTAATAGCTGAAGCTTTCAACAGCCCCTTCTAGAAATGAGCAATCTGACAGGCAGCAAGTAAGGACAGATGAATCAAACACCAAAATCACTCAAGAAGATATAATAGACATCTGTAGAATAAACAATGGTAGAAAGGGAATAGATTATTTTCAAACTAACATGGAACATACAAGATTAATCATTTTCTGGGGTGGGAGGATCACCTTAGCAAATGGAAACAGCCCACAAATTTGATAGCTTAGATGAAATGGACCAATTACTTGAAAGACAAACTGGTAAAATGCACATGAGAAAATGACAATCTGAATAGTTTGTCTGTTAATGATATTGAATCAAAAATTTAAAAAGTTTCTAATGGGTTCAATTTTGAATTTTACCAAAAATTTAAGGAAGAAATTATATATAAATTTAGCACACTTTAGAAAACAGAAGCATAAATAGTACTTTATAATTCATTCAACAAAATCACCATTATCCTAGTCATAACAAATTTTTAAAAAGATATTATGAAAGATTCACATATTTTAATTTTTTACCTAAAACCTAATAATGTAACTAATCATGTTTTCATCATCAATATATGCTAAGCAAATTATTTTCATTTATCATTCATCTATTTACTCATCAGAGTAGGAACATTATATAACCAGGAACAAAATTTAAAAGGCTGAATAAAATTGTTCTATCAATCAATCAATCAATCTTCTACAATCTTTCTACCTGTGTACCTGTGTACATACCATCTATACATCACTCTGTTATTTATAATAGTCAATGATATCTTGTTTTGTCCAATAATATAAGAAAACATTGGCAAGATTCATGGTATATCTTTAGAATAATGTTTGATTCTTTTAATGTTTTGGTGGTAGAATAAATATTTTTGTGTTATTTTTCATACATCCTGACTTAGGATGCTATTTTCTGTTCTCAAAAAATACTAAAATTTAAAATGGTTTTAGATTTATATGATTTTTCTCAAATAATGCCCCTTTCTCTATATTTCATTGTGTATAGACAAATGAGTACACAGAAAGTTTCTATCAATCCTTGGATGCTACAGTAAGGGCATCCATGTTGTCTAACAGTGGACCGCCAGAAGGAATCAGAAATCTTTCGCACTTGATTTCCACTTTTGTGATTCAATCTACGAAGTCAGTTCTGAAAACTCTATTTCACAGTTACTAGTCCATTTTTCCCAACTTCAGGGACTGTTGTGTTCCATATGATCTCATTTGGAGCATTCTCAACTATCATACAGAGCCAGGCATTATATGTATGAGTGTTTACATACCATACAAACACATGCGCACACACACACACACACACACACACACATACACACAGCAGTCACCTAAAAAGACACGCATGATTCCTTTTTCTCGAGAAATGGGAAATGAGATTATTTGGTAAGTTGTAGGTTGATGAGTGAACTGTTCGTTGTTCTAGTTATATTTTCTTTTCTTGTTTGTTTTTAATGAAATATTTTCCAGCAATTTCTAACCAAAAATATGCTGGATTTTGAATAGCTCTTTCAGTAATAAGGTGACTCAAAATAAGTCTCTGCTTCTGATGACTAAAGATAGAAATGCACATTAGAGACAAAATTGTGTCCTCTCAAATTTATGTTGAAGCCTTAACACCCAAATAAAACTATTTGGAGAGAGTTTTTGAAGAGGTTATTATACTAAATATGGCCGTAAGAGTGGGACTGTATTCCAATAGGACTACTATGTTTATAAGAAGAGGATGAGACACCGGGGATGCATGAGCACAGAGAAAAAGCCATCTGAGGACACATCCAGAAAGCAGCCTTAGCAAATCAAGGAATGAAGCTTCTGGAAGAAACAGATCTGATGCCACCTCAAACCTGCATTTCCAGCCTGCAGCCTTTCCTGCATTTCCTGTGAGAAAATAAAAACCTATTGCACAGTCCATCATATATACATACACACACACATATGTACATGTGTGTGTGTGAGAGAGAGAGATAATTAGACCCTGGAAAGCTTGGGGTCCTAGGAAAATTTTGTCTGGCTACAAGAACGTGTATCTCCAAAATTCACAAAAGAGTGCTACTTAACCACATTTACACCACTCAAAATCTATGACAATCATCTTATCTAGTACCATTGACCAGATAGCAATAAATAAAAAGATTGAGCTATCCAATTTTTGTGCTTCTTGGTTATATACAATGAACAGGCTGTGGAGCACAAGTAAACATGGAATTAAAAATCTAGAACCTCTCTGAGAGTTTGTATGTGACCACAGTCCACTCTGATGTTATGAAGTTCCTCCAGTAGAAGCAGGATAGTGTCTGTCAGGTGTTACAGGAGATAGTGGCCTTTGAGCTGAGCAAGAGCAAAGGTCACAGAAGTTTGTGAGTTTCACGGCAAAACTGCATTAGTCCATCATTCTACAAGACTAGGAAATGATTTGAATTTAGTCAAAAAGTACTGGTGTTTTTTTCCTATAGTTTATCTGCTGTTTTTGGAATGATCTTGAGCTTCTCAGAGTCAAAACTATTTTATATTCTCTCAGTGAATACTGGACTTATAAGCAACAATGATCATATTGTCATTTGGCATATTGATGTGTCGTTTCTCCTAGATTTTCTCCTCCTTGAGGTCAAGGCCATGTCTCTTATTTTATGTTAATCCTTAAAAAGTTAAAACATTTATTCATCCATGGAGAAGATTTTATTTGAGACATTCATTTAATTTTTATTACCAAAAAAACTTTCCTGCTTCTAGTTATGCTTCTGCAAAGAAAGGAAAAAGGAAGGAAGGATGTTTGCGGAATGACTACTTTCCCCGCCCCTCCCCCTTGGAGAAACACTTGAAGTAAAGCAATGCCCTATAATATCCTCAGCATTGATACAAGTGATCATTCTCCTTTTGAGATGAAATAAGAGACTGGTTAAATAATGTACAGTTGATGTATAATAAGATTATTCAATTATAAGGTATTTATACCTCCTTATCCTACATTGAGAAATAGTAAACACAAGTCTGGAACACAAAATAGGCTAGACTGCTTATGACAGAGGAAATAAAATGCTTCTAATACCCAAAACTTATTTTAATCACTTTAGGCATTGGTACAAATCTGCAACAGAGACATATTAAGCTTGTAGATTTTCTTGCCATGCCTTAAAAATGTGCCCTCAGATATGATTTTAATTTATAAAAATGAAGTTGCTCATATAAGGCTAAATTATATGTAGTATTCAAAAACTAAGGCAAAGATCTAAAAAAAATAGTATTTTGAAAAAAGTGAAAAAGCACATTCTTAATATCCTCTCTTGAAAAATAAAACAAAATATTCATTAGATAAATAGTTTAATAATATTAATATTACTTGACATGTTTAGTAAATATTATAATTGAAATCTTTGTAGATAATAATGGTGAATAAAAGACATTTTTTCCATATCATATAATAAATATATCTATATGCATAGTATTTACTAATCTACTTTGTGAGCTAAAATGTCTCTTTAAAAGTAAGGTATAGGCTATTTGTGTTCATTCAGTAATTAGACTGATTTATCATTACAGAAAAATGGAGGCAAAGTGATCATTGACATTAATACTTTTCATATATTTTATTGCCTTTGGCAAGATCAACATTTTCATGATACAAATTTAATTAGACACTTACTGAAGTCAGAATAATTATAGCATTTTGATAAGATACAAATAAAACTTCAGATGTTAGAGTTGCCATTTTCCTGCTTTCATCTAAATATATATACATGTTGAAGACCAGAGAATAAGCAATTTGCTTCATTGCTTGCTGTCTAGGTGAAATGCAGTTATTTGAAGTAAATATTAGATGTTGGGAATTCAAGTTCAAGTTCACATTTGTCACTTTTGTAATGTATCTCAGAATCAAAATTACTGTTAATTGTTTTTTAAAAAGATTAGTTTTCTTATATATCCTTATCAATACCAAAATATTGTTTCTAGAAAAAATACTGAGATTCTATAATAGGAGACCCTTGGACATACTGACCTAAGAGTATCGATCTTATTTCCATCTAAAGCCAATTTCAGATCATTCTTCAGTATCTGACCAGAGAAAGAAGAAGTCTTGCTTTTTCAGAGGTCAATCCAACTGCTGTGTTCAAACTGCTATTCCATCTGTTCTCTCTCAGAACTCATTTTTTCCTGTAGTTTTAGCTTTCTCTTTATCCACAAGTTCTTTAAATGTTATTATTCTTTATTCACCAAGCTCCGTCCTCTACTTTAAAATCCCCCTTTCTATCAGCTGCCTTTAAATATATCCATATTATCTATTCCAATGTACCTGTGTATGCAGTAGCACCTCTCTTATACTCTTGTCTATACCTTTGCATAAAAACGGAATACAAATTACATTAGTTTCCTTTTTTTTCCTGAAGGTGCACTTCCAATTATTTCCTTACCGTGGTCTGTTGGTCATATCTTATTTTTGCAATTTGTCTTGGTCCATTTGACCTACTATCAGAAAATCCCATAACTGAGTGGTACATAAACTTCAGAAACTTGTTTCTCACAGTTGTGGAAATGCTGGGAAATCTGAGGATAAGGCATCACCAAATTCAGTGTCTGGTGCAGGCCTTTTTCCTTATTAGAAGGCCTTCCTGTCTGCAGTCTCTCAAGGAGAAGAGAAGGGTGATTGAGCGTCCTTGGGATTCCTGTAAGTAAACAAATATCATTCATGAAAGCATAGTTCTTTACTAAAGGCCTCACATGGATAATGTTACATTGGGTATAGAGTTCAATATAAAGCAATGTTCAAATTTCTCTCGCCCTTATTAAATAGACATTACCATCTTTAAATATTTATGATTTTTAACTATCTAAGTTTACTACATTGTTTCTCTCTTCCAAACCTGTCTCAATTCAGAGTTCAACAAGACAGACCTTGATGCAATTTGTATTTTTATCATAGTTTTTCTTGTTTAAAGTATTTTAGTGCCTGTTGAGGAGAGATTACATTATTACACTGATGTGTAGACATATGGTGCTTGATATAGAACTTTGATATTCATTTCAGTGCCACAGTCTCTTGATGAAGTGCAAGTAAAACAGTGAACTTAACAAAGGCTGTGCTTTTATTCCAGAGGAGGAAAGTCTGTATTAAACAAATAAAAGCCAAAAGAAAATAAAAGATAGTAAATTCGATAGTATTTTAAGTAGGTAGAGTTTCCAAAGTAGATCTATGTTGAAACTGTAGTGAAATAGGCATAAACTCTTCATTGGCTGAGAGAACTATGGACTGAGACAATGTTTAGTGTGAGGTCAGAGAGATAATTGGAAACCATGTTATTCAGGCCTCAGAAGCAAAGTAGAGAAATCACCAGTTCCACCCAGCTTACCCCAGCATGGTGTGATTAGGTGTTTTACATATCTGGACAAGGTCTTTATTGGTATGACCAAATGGCTGGGTGACTGTGATTAACAGAGGTTTCTTTCTTTTTTTCTTTATTCTTAGTTGCAAGAAATGCTTCCAGCTTAAGTTTTGGTTTGCTTAGATAAGAACTCTGGCTACAGAGAAAACCTCAGGCTAATGACGTGTGTGTGTGTGGGTGCGTGTGTTAATTAACAGTGATATACTTGTGTATTTATGTAACTAGTAACAAGAAAAATCCCAAGAAATACTCTGAAAATGGGTCATTACCATAGGTGGATCTGAGATAAAACATCAAAGATATTGTTACATGCCTAGAACAATAGCCACTGTGTGTGCCAGCAATAGTTTGAAAGAACATAATATTGAGTTCTACAATGTACCCATTTAATTTCCCTCCTTTGACAGGCATAAATTTATTGGAGAAATGGCTTTAACTCATCACAAAATTAACCAGGTATATTGGTAATTGCTGGTATTCCTTCAATTCCTTCATATCATATCTTTACTGAAATAGTTTAATGGTGTTTTGAGTATCATGTAGGACATGTGTTAACCTGGCATGTTTTCCATTGTAGTTTGAATTGCTATGGTGAAAAATCTGAAACTTTCCTGTCTTGCTCTGAGGTCATGTTGATTGACTGAGTATACTCTCAGTAATGGTATACTTTAAAGCATAAATGTATTAAAGTATAAAATAAATGGTCTTAATAGCCCAGTCTATTATGTTGAATAATAATAATAATGATAATAATTTTAAAATATATGGTAAGCCTGGAGTAGTAGCATCCTGGATGACTGTTTTATATACATGCCAAAGTGCAGTAGGTAAACCCCTTGGCAACAGACCTGCCTGGAAATTTGGTAAGGTTTCTAAGAATCTAGTAATCTGAGTATAATGAAATACATTTTTTTAAGAAAGAGACAAATCACATCACTTTAAACTACCCACAGTGGAGAAAATATAAAATGTGGTAGGCTCTTCTGAATCTTAGGTGCAACCAATACAGAATACAACCAGTCATAATTTAAGTTTTATAGGGCCAGAAATTAATAAAATTTCATGAATATATTTTAAATAAAGCAAGTACAAATTTATAAGTAACAAATTAAACACACGTCAATATTCATTTTAATTACTGGATACATGATTATAGTATTTTCTTTTCTGTTTTTGCTTTATATTTATATATAGTTATATAAACATATATAACTATATATAAATTTTGACTATATCTTAACATAACATTTCAAATAGAAGTTGAAAATATTTCATTATATATTTTTATATTTGCTGATCAGGAAAATATTTTCAAAAACCAATTTTAGCTTTGAATATTTCAAACAATTTTATGTCATTTACAAAATAATTGATTCTAGGTGATATATAGCTAGATGTAAATGTAGACATTTGGGATGGTATTCGTCAAATGATCATGTATAGAATATACACAGTGGAATAAGAAAAACTGGCTAAGATATCATTCACAAAAGTCATTGATATAAACTGGGGCTTAATGAGATGTTATGTGCATTCCACTCACACGTGCTTATGTAGTAATATAATTTTCAATATTTGCTTTAATTTATACTTAATGTTAGAGTTGAAAATGGAAATTTCTAACATTCAACATATCAGAGTCCAGGGCTTCCATCAAGGTGTGTGATTTCCCAGGAAATTATTTTTCATGTGATCCTTATTTCTATAAACTACTTGATTTTTTAAAAAAATCTTTAAATATGTTTGCAAAATATCGGAATCAATATGACATGTAGAGAATTATCAATGAAGATTTAGAAAGATGTGCACAGAACTATTATGCACTTTAAATGATTCTTGGTAGTCTCCAGCCACAGCTTTCCCATTCACATCCAGGAATCAAGCTTTTCAATCATTAGGCTTTTCACTGTTATAAGCACTATTACTGGAAAAAATTTGTTCCATTCCAGTATAATATTCAGTAATTCTGTTACTATTCATAACTCTATGGATCTAATGGCAGGTCTATATTGAAAATATATAGAACTTATTTTCTCTAAAGTTACTTAATGCTAATTTTTTATGTTAGTCTCATTGTTTATAACTCCACATTATTTTCCATCCTTTTCCTGGATACTGACTTCCAATTACTTACTCAAAGGTAGTTAATATAATAGTTTATGATGACCGCAGATGTTACTCTTACCCAAAGTATAGAAGTAAATTGATCATTTGAACCATATTCGTTTTCAGGTTATATTATATGTATTTTTTGACATTTTATGACAGAAATATAGATGTTTTCCAAGTGTATCTTCTCTTGAAATCAGTCCCAATCCATGCATTACTAGAATGTAATCTTTTGTATGTGGACAGAGCATTGTCTTCCACATGTCACTGTTTGCATATAGGCTATACCAAGAGGTACATAGACTGAACAAGAACAGTCCAATTTGAAAAAAAGTGCTTGATGTCTGTCCAGCAAACATCAAAGAGCTGCATAAAGGAGCATGATGCTATTATCTCAATAAGCAGAAGAATGGGCTACGTAACAAGCAGAGACTAGTGTAAAACAAATACTAAGGGTCATTATTAAAAATTATAATGATTTGCAGATAACAGTGACACAGAATTACACCAAAAGACAGGTCCTTATCAGAGCAGTGCTCTGAGATATTGCACAAGTTACATATCCATGAATTTGATCCTGATTGGAGATTGCATATTGACAACAATGGCTCTTTTTGTATTGTAACTTCTTGGATGAGATTGATGAGGCTATCCTCAGATAGTCTCCTGACACTAGAGGCAATTTAATAATCCTACAGGGGGGTCAGCAGCGGGTAGGAAGGGAGCATAGGATAAGAGATATATTTTCCCATTACTGTCACATTCAGAAGTAACACACCACAAGAGTACCACAGAAAAAATCTAAAGCATTGAAATCCAGTTGAGGGGCCCATACATGATTTGAGGCCCAGAGGCAAAGGTGGCAAGGGACCCTGACTGAAAGAACCCAAATAACATGATTCTTGGACGTTATTGGAAAATGGGATTGATTATATGTGGAGATACAATGTCACAGAGTGCTCCTAAATGTAGAAATGTGAATTTAGAGTACATAAATCTGGATTCAGGCTGCCCCATCTGCTCATTGTTGATGGTTTTGACTAGTCCCAAACCTTGGAACAGGACTACCCTACTTTCTGGTATTTCAAAACAAGTGGCCCATGAGGGATTAGGCTCATGTTGGGATTTCTGCTTTCCCTGTCCTGGGAGCTTCCAAAATATAAAGTTCCCTGAATCATTCTTTTTTTCTTTTTGGTGCTGGGAATTGAACTCAGGGGTACTCCACCATTGAGTCACATCTTCAGCCCTATTTTGTGTTTTATTTAGAGATAGGGTCTCACCGAATTGCTTAGGGCCTTACCATTACTGAGGCTGGCTTTGACCTAGTGATTCTCCAATCTCAGCCTCCCAAAGTGCTGGGATTTCAGGTATGCACCACTGCACCCAGCCCTGAATCACTTTTGAATCCTGATTATATCAATATAGAATATTTTAAATAAAATTTCCTTATTAAGTAAAATCACCAGTAATTATCCATTCCAAATCTTAATCTGAAAGCAATTTCAAATAATTAAATATGATCTTGAAGTTCAGCCTAAATGTATTTGAATCAAAGATATGACTGCTACAATAATATAGTAGTTTATAAGATCAAATTTTTTGATCAAACCTTTATTGACAAAAGGTTCTGTAAAATGCCAATTCAAAAATATTTATTAATATTCAATATAAAATAGCTATAACATTCATTGTAAGTAGTTCATATAAAATTTTGTTTGGGACACTATATCTGCAATCCATCAAAAATATTTTAAGGAATTTGAACATGGAAATGTAAATGGCTATGATGTGCATAATTATATAACTCTTAAAAAGTATTTTAATTTCATCATATGTGTTCATTATCTCAGAAATGTTAAGTGGCAGAAATGCCTTTGTCAAGTATATGTATTTAACCATTTCTATGGAAAATAAAACACAGAAAGCCCTAAAATCTTCATGTGCCTTGAAACGAAGAAAATAACCACAGAAATGTGCAGTATACTTAATATCATTTTTTCCACTCTGTCCTCCATTTTCAATAGCATTTTTTATTCTGTTTGATATACTTTATCCCACCAGTGTTTGATAAATAATTTTTCTTCTGTATATTTCACATACAATTTAGTTTAGGATTCTCTTCTCTTTATTCTATCTTACTCCTAGCTTGCTCACATCCTTTGGGACAGATTTGCCTCAGTTGTCAAAACATTGCTTCAAAAAACACAAATAGAGCCAGGCGCAGTGGCTCAAGCCTGTAATCCCAGCACTTAGAGAGGCTGAGACAGGAGAATCGTGAGTTCAAAGCCAGCCTCAGCAATGGCGAGATGCTGAGCAACTCAGTGAGACCCTGTCTCTACATAAAACACAAAATAGGGCTGGGGATGTGGCTCAGTGGTTGAGTACCCCTGAGTTCAATCCCCAGTACCAAAAAAAAAAAAAAAAAAAAACCCACAAATAGAACATGTTATTTCTCAAATTCTTCAATAAATTCTAAAATCCTTCAAATTCAAAGACATTCATCAAAGGTGGGCCTGGCACACATTAGTGATCTGGCCTATTTTAACTTTTCTTTTCTCCTATTAACATATCATTCCTCT